>VWZI01009981.1:59468-90280 GCA_013396835.1 Psilopogon haemacephalus
CTTTCTTTCTTTCTTTCTTTCTTTCTTTCTTTCTTTCTTTCTTTCTTTCTTTCTTTCTTTCTTTCTTTCTCTTTGTTTCCACGCTGGTGGCATCTCCCAGCTGACTCACTCAGCACTAGCTGAGGCTCTGGAAGGGCTGTGGAGCAGAGAAGCAGCTGTTTCCCTGAGCATTCTCAGCTTTATGAATCCCTTCTTGCCTATAAAATGTAATCATCCCCTTTATTTCTGGAGGTACTGTGCAGAGCTCCCCACTAACTGATGAGCACAACCCAAAGGTTTCCAACCTCTGCCACACCAAAGCTCTTTAGAAGGTAGCAGCCACTTGACCCTGCCTGGTGCTGCAGCTTCCTCTGACCTCACTTGGGTAGGGGAGGAGCAGCCACAGCAAGAGGCAGTGCTGCAGGAAGCTCAGTCCCAGTGACAGCTCCTTTGGTGAGCATCTCCCTGAGAGGCATCAGCCACAGCACACAGGAAGCTTCTCGCTAAGCAGGAGCAGGATTTCAGAGGAGGAAAGCTGCTTGGTCTTGGTGTCACTGAAGGCTTTGCTTCAGGCTGGAGTGTCTGAGCTCTGATATTACTTCCCTCAACAGCTGAAGCCTGCTTTGAGTCTTCATTTCTGTCCTCTCCTGCTCCTTCCCCTGCTCTTACTGTAGTGATGCTGCTGGATCGACTGCAGCATCTCCAGTCCCTGCTCTGTGTGCAGGCAGAGTGTCCTATCACTAACCCTTGCTGTGGGCAGCCCCTGCAATCATCCTGGGTTTGGTCACCAGCTGAGAGTAAGATGCTGGATGCTTTGTGGTTGGGCTGAGAGGAGCTCCAAGGAGGGCAGAGAGGCAGTTTGTGCTCTTCTGCCAGAGTGTGGACAAAAGGGGAAAGTTTTAAAATGATCTTCAAACCCTGCTCTAAAATCCTTGGATTGTCCAGGGGTGGGGTTGGACTTGATGATCTCTTTAGGTGCCTTCCAACCCCTAACACCCTGTGATCCTGGGATCTCTCCCAAATCTTTCTTTCTCAGGAGATGCTCACCCAGATTAACTCACCCTGGCAGCCTCCTACCAGCAGCACTACCTGCAGCAGACATCCCAGTCCCTGGCCCCTGCAGCACCTCTCCATCCTCCAAGCACCTTCTCAGCGCTCAGTCACCTCGAGGCTGTGCAACACGACCTCTGGAGGGGTGAAGCACTCCTGTGCCCTACGACCCTGCAGTGTTTTTGGTAGCTTCTGCTCACTGGGGAACGAGTTCCAACCATTCTGTGCTTCCCTCCCCTGCTATTTTACACGTTGAACTCGAAGCCCAAGAGTACACCAGGGAAAAAAAAAAACCAACCAAAAAAACAAACCAAAAAAAAGAAGCCTGTGAGAAGCAGGCACGTAATGAGCGGAGCTGGGATCAAATATTCCCCTCAATTTATACCAAAAAATTCAATCCAGGGGAGAAAAGGAAGCTCCAACCATGACCAAACTGCTAATTCACGGCTGGCTGTCAGCCTTGAGCTCGGCAGCCAAACACTTCACTAATACCCAGAGAGCACAGAGCCCCTCTCAAAGATGCCACTCTGCCACTCTCTTTACATTCCAGAGGCTGTCAACCACGGAGGCGTCTGCCTGGTGGCAACGCAGCCCCAGGAGGCTGCAGCTGTTCCTCTGCTTTCATCTGCAGGCTGCAGAGCTGAGGGAGGGTTGGCTGCTAACGGTCCCTGATTGTAGTGGTTTAGGCAGTTACCTGCCCCCCCCCCCACCTCCACCTTTTATAAACCCCCAGCTAGAACTCAGGGCACTGAAAGTTAATAAATGGAGCTTTATATTTACAGCAATGCACAATATCCAAGCAAATATTTACAAGATATTACAGATATATACAGTGAAAAGGTAATACAGAAACACCACAGCCCTCCCAGAGACCAACATCCCCAAGAAGGGTAACCAACCACCCCCTACCACCTTTCCCCAGTCTTATCTCACCACCTGTTGATGCTGCAGGTAAGCTGAAGTCTATAGATCAGTCAGAGAGAGATTAGTGGCAGGAAGGAGTTAGGAATTTTACTCTGAACTAGCTAAAAGACAGAGAGACAAAGAGAAGCAGCCACAGCGCCGAACAGACAGAAGCCCTCTGCTAATCTGATTGCTTTCAGAACAGTTCTTAAAAACAACTTTTTTTTTTTTTTTTCCTTTCTCAGTAAAACTCTGGTGAAGTGACAAGCTGCGTTTAACTCTCTCGGCCAATAGTCTAATTTCTCACTCAAATCCTCCAAATAGCTCAAACCAACACACTGATCTTCTGACCTCCCTCAGTTGTTCATTTCTGCCCTGAATAATTCAGTCCATGGGCACCTAGGGGTGGCTCAGGACCAGCTTGGAAGTCATTTGAAACCCTAGGAGTGACTTCTGCACTTAACCCCAGCAGACAGAGCATCTGCACCTGAAGCTGTGCAGGGGAGAACTGATGTGGTGTGAACATGAGGCAGCAGTGTGGACTTGCAGCCCAGAAAGCCAAGCAGAGAGCTTGGACTGCAGCAGGAGCAGTGTGGGCAGCAGGGCCAGGGAGGTGATTCTCCCCCTCTGCTGTGCTCTGCTGAGAGCTCACCTGGAGTAGTGCATCCAGTGCTGGAGCCCCTGGGACAAGAGGGATGTGGAGATGCTGGAGGTGTGCAGAGAAGGGCCCCGAGGATGCTCAGAGGGCTGCAGCAGCTCTGCTGTGAGCACAGCCTGAAAGAGTTGGGGCTGTGCAGGCTGGAGAAGAGAAGGCTCCCAGGGGACCTTCTTGTGGCCTTCCAGGATCTGAAGGGGGCTACAGAAAGGCTGAGGAGGGACTTTTTAGGCTCTCAGGTAGTGACAGGACTGTTTATGACACAAACCTGTGCTGGTGGGATGTGTCCCTGCCCATGGCCGGGGCGGTTGGAACTGAATGAGCTTTGAAGGTCTCTTCCAACCCAACCCATTCTGTGCTTCTTCATTTAAGTCATCTAACAACATCCAGGCTGGCAGAGGCTGTGGGCAGCCTGCTCTAGGGTAGGGTGTCCCTGGGCATGGCAGGGGGGTTGGAACTGGCTGATCCTTGCGTTCCCCTCCAACCCTGACTGATTCCACTAAACCATGGCCCCAGGTGCCATGGGCACAAGTTCCTTGAACCTCTCCAGGTATGGGGACTCCACCACCTCCCTGGGCAGCCTGTGCCCTTTGACTGTCATAAGAACTTTTCACTGCACAGAAGTCAGCCCCCCACACCGACAAGGGTGTCCCTGCCCATGGCAGGGGGTTGGGACTGGCTGATCCTTGTGGTCCCCTCCAACCCTGGCTGATTCTATGATCCTATGATTCCCACCTCCCTTTCACCCCAGCCAGGAACAGCTGCAGCATGGGGCCCAGTGGGACAGAGGACACTTTGTGGAGCTCAGTGTGACTCTTCTTCAAAATCATCACCATCTAAAAATAAGTTCTACTGAAGGTAAAGGAACAGAGGCAGCTTTGCATGAGAGCACGAGCAGGAACACAAAGAAAGAAAAACAGCTATAGAAAAACCCCAGCAGCAACACTGCCAGAAAGTAGGGTAAGGAGCTCAGGGAGAGCAGGAGGGGAGCTTTAGTGCATCACAGATCCGTGGCAGGCAGCTCCTTCTGTTTTGAGGACACCTTACCTGTTGGGAAGGTCTAAAATTAGAAGTCCTCTCTGTCACCCTGGGCTGTCATAGAGGATGCTCTCTGGGGCATAGGGGGGCACTTAAAGTTCAGCACCCAGGCAGCCAAGTGGGTAA
Organism: Psilopogon haemacephalus; assembly: GCA_013396835.1. Classification (NCBI taxonomy): domain Eukaryota; kingdom Metazoa; phylum Chordata; class Aves; order Piciformes; family Megalaimidae; genus Psilopogon; species Psilopogon haemacephalus. The sequence continues at coordinate 63,220 of VWZI01009981.1, forward strand.
CAAACAGTGGGGCTAAGGGCTGAGCACTGTGGTCTGACGGAGCAGATGGAACAGGTCTGCAACACTGCTGCCTTCCCAGGGGTGCAGGAGAAGAAGAAACTCTTGGAGGATCCAAAGACGTCCCAAGACAGAGGTACAGAGAGACAACGGAGGTGTGGCTGTGCCCTCTCTGGTCCAGCAGTCACCCACAGGGCTGGAGGCTGCCAGCCTCTTCATGCAGAGGCTCCTGCTTGCAGCCTGGGCTGGTGGGAGGTGTCCCTGCCCTTAGCAAGGCTGCTGTGTCATAGAATCATAGAATCAGTCAGGGTTGGAAGGGACCACAAGGATCAGCCAGTTCCAACCCCCCTGCCATGCCCAGGGACACCCTACCCTAGAGCAGGCTGCCCACAGCCTCTGCCAGCCTGGCCAAAAACACCTCCAGGGATCTGGCCCCAAACACCTCCCTGCAGGGGCAACCCATTCCAGCCTCTCACCACTCTCATGCTCAACAACTTCCTCCTCACATCCAACCTGAATCTTCCCCACCTCCAGCTTTGCTCCATTCCCCTTAGTTCTGTCACTCCCTGAGAGCCCAAAAAGTCCCTCCCCAGCTTTTTTGTAGTCCTCTTTCAGATCCTGGAAGGCCACAAGAAGGTCATCTGGGAGCCTCCTCTTCTCCAGCCTGCACAGCCCCAACTCTTTCAGTCTGTCCTCATAGCAGAGGTGCTGCAGCCCTCTGAGCATCCTCGTGGCCCTTCTCTGGACACCTCCAGTATCTTCACATCCCTCTTGTCCCAGAGGCTCCAGCACTGGATGCAGTACTCCAGGTGGGGTCTGAGCAGAGTGTAGTAAAGGGGCAGAATCAGGCTTTCACATGGGAAGCAGATTGCTGTCTGAAGACATCAAACCTAGGCACAGCCCTGCTGGCATGGTCAGCAGGGTGGGGATTCCAAACCCTTCTCTGGACACACTCCAGCATGTCCACATTCCTCCTGTCCCAGGGGCTCTCCAGCAGCTCCAGCAGCCCAACCATGGCAGCACCCAAATGTCATCAGTGAGGTGTGCTGCAGTGAGGCTGCCTGGCCTTAAGGCTGCTGTGTCCCTCGTTCTGGGTTTGCAGCAGCTCCACCAGACCTACCTGCAGGCTCTTGGAATCACTCCTATGGGAGGAGTGTGGGAGCTGAAGTGGTCTGGAGGAGTCAGCAGTGGCATCAGGGAGTCTCAATTGAGACAAAATCACCTCCACCACTCCACCTTTCACCTCTGGGCTGGCTCTTGTGTGCTTGTAAATCTCTTCTTGGTGGGCTCTGTCATTTGTCTTCTACTTAATCCTCTTGGTGGAACTTTCCCCACCCTTTAAAGGTAGCCAAGATCTGTCTTGTTCAGCTCTTCTTTGCACCTCATTGCAGAAATTGATGCCCGAGATAAGGTAGCTGGGTAATGATTACAAATAGCTTCCAAGAGCCTCTTTGGTGGTTAAAATAACTGATTTTAAGGTACTTTCTCTCCTGCCTGATGGGTTTAAAGCCTTCCCGTGGCACACATAACACACAGGGCTGCAGATTCCTCTTGCATAGTTTCCAGAGCAGCTTTGGAAAGCATCAGTGCATTGCAGGTCTTTATCAAGGGCATCAGGAACCCTTCAGATGAGGGAGGAGCAGGCAGCAGCATCCTCTCCTGCAGGCACACACAGCCCTGCACTGCTGTTTGGACACTGGTTGGGGCTGGGCTTGACAGAAACTCTTAAGAAGCCTCCTGACAATGATTCCCAAGGTCTTGTAATGACAGGACGAGGGGTATTGGATTCAAACTGGCAGAGGGGAGATTTAAATGGGATGTTAGGAGAAAGTTCTTCACAGTGAGGGTGATGAGGCACTGGCACAGGTTGCCCAGGGAGGTTGTGGCTGCTCCCTCCCTGGAGATGTTCAAGGCCAGGCTGGATGAGGTCTTGAGTGACCTGATCTAGTGGGAGGTGTCCCTGCCTATGGCACAGGGGGGTTGGAACTGGCTGAGCTTTGAGGTCCCCTCCAACCTAAACCATTCTACGATTCTATGTTTTTGTGCCTCTTCAAATTGTCTCTTGTAGCAACCTGCTGCTGGTTGCCCTTTGGGTATGAGAAGCCTTTGGGGATCTGACTGCTGGAAAAAATCTAGAACCACAAGCTACAAGCAGATTATTTCCCACAGCCACCATGCTGGAAAAGCCCTCTGAGGTCATCCAGTCCAGCCTGCAACCCAACATTACCATGGCCACTAAACCTTGGCCCCAGGTTCCATAGGTGCAGGTTCCTTGAACCCCTCCAGGGATGAGGACTCCACCACCTCCCTGGGCAGCCTGTGCCCTTTGACCATCACAAGAACCTTTCACTACACAGAAGTCACTCCCCCAACACCTACAAGGTCCTCTGATGCTGGCAGCATCCCAGTTCCCTCATATCCCCTGGGTAAAGTCCTGATCCTTCCTAGAGCTTTTGGGTATAACAGATGAGAGACCAAAGGGAGAAGGCAACACAGGATGGGAGGTTAGATTTGAAGAACCAACCTGTTTATGACACAAACCTGTGCTGGTGGCAGGTGTCCCTGCCCATGGCAGGGGGTTGGAACTGGATGAGCTTTGAGGTCCCTTCCAACCCAACCCATTCTGTGCTTCTTCATTTAAGTCATCTAACAACATCCAGGCTGGCAGAGGCTGTGGGCAGCCTGATCTAGGGTAGGGTGTCCCTGGGCATGGCAGGGGGGTTGGAACTGGCTGATCCTTGTGGTCCCCTTCAACCCTGACTGACTCCACTAAACCATGGCCCCAGGTGCCATGGGCATGGGTTCCTTGAACCTCTCCAGGGATGGGGACTCCACCACCTCCCTGGGCAGCCTGTGCCCTTTGACTGTCATAAGAAACTTTCACTGCACAGAAGTCAGCCCCCCACACCTACAAGGTTCTTTGATGCTCACAATGTAGGATGAGGGCATCCCAGGTCCCTCATATCCCAAAGGCCAAAGGGAGAAGGTGACACAGGATGGGAGGTTAGATTTGAAGAGCCAACCTGTTTATGACACAAAGACTTCCTGGCTTTTCCTCCTTGTGGGTACATCACCACACCCATATTTTCTCCTGCTTAAGAGGTCTCTAGCACCAGGGGGCCCCTTTGGTTTAATTTCAGGGCCTTAGCAGCACTCTGAGTGCAAGAGGAGAACACTTCCAAAAGGGAGGGTGTCAGAAACATCCTCCAAACATTTTGTGCCAGAGCAAGAATAAATTTTGCTGCTGGTGCGTTTTCCAGTAAGAAGATTTCATCAAAATAAATCCAATTTTGTGAGACACTTTCATCCCCCCCTTGGAGCCACAATCCTCCCTCCCCCCCCTTCTTCAGCCAACCCTCAGTGTCCTGCACCGACTCTGCTCTGGTTACTGGAGGTGCCTGAAAGACTGAGAAGTGTTCTTGGGTGATTCTCCCTGGCTGGCTGGGGAAGGAGTTCAGCATCCAATATGTAATGAAACTCCTGCCTCCAACAGGCTGGGGGAAGGAGTTCAGCATCCAATATATAATGAAACTCCTGCCTTCAACAGGCTGGGGGAAGGAGTTCAGCATCCAATATATAATGAAACTCCTGCCTCCAACAGGCTGGGGGAGAGTCCAATACTCAGTCCCTAATGAAACTCCTGCCTCCAACAGGCTGGGGGAAGAGTCCAATATGCAGTCCCTAATGAAACTCCTGCCTCCAACAGGCTGGGGATAAGAGTCCAACAGCCAGTCCCTAATGAAACTCCTGCCTCCAACAGGCTGGGGATAAGAGTCCAACAGCCAATCTCTAATGAAACTCCTGCCTCCCACCAAGGAGGATTCATTAGGGCCAGGCTTTATCTGAGGCTGCAGTAATTACTGCAGCCAGGCTGCTGCTCCTGGCTTATCTTGTTTGCTAACACGGATCTATTGATAGAGAAGCAAACAACAGTCAAGCCTCCTAATGAACACCATCAATCACAGCACACACATGCCACAGCCCAGGCCAAAGTGCTAGGACATCCTGCAGCCCTGTAAGGAAAGGAAGCCTCCAGCTGTGGCCAGGCAGAAATATCAGGGAGGAAACCAGCAAAGCGAAAGGAGTGGGGATTGCTCTGGGAGATAAAAGGGGCTGCTGAGCCCTGGGCTGTGGGCAGAGAGCCAGGACGACAGGGGAGGAGCAGGGAAACCCTCCTCTCTGATGCTGCCTGCAGCCAGCATCCTTCTCCAAGCACGGGAAACACCTTTCAGTTCCCCAGGTTGTGCTCATCCTCAGCAGCTGAAAAGATCTGCACCAAACATCTGAACTCACCTGAAGGGAATGGGGCCAAGGACCAAGCTGGGAGGGTATGGACCATGCTTAAGCAAACCCTAAGCATGTCCAGAGAAGGGCCACAAGGATGCTCAGAGGGCTGCAGCACCTCTGCTGTGAGCACAGACTGAAAGAGTTGGGGCTGTGCAGGCTGGAGAAGAGGAGGCTCCCAGGTGACCTTCTTGTGGTCTTCCAGGATCTGAAGGGGGCTACAGAAAAGCTGGGGAGGGACATTTTAGGCTCTCAGGTAGTGACAGGACTGTTTATGACACAAACCTGTGCTGGTGGGATGTGTCCCTGCCCATGGCCGGGGCGGTTGGAACTGAATGAGCTTTGAAGGTCTCTTCCAACCCAACCCATTCTGTGCTTCTTCATTTAAGTCATCTAAAAACATCCAGGCTGGCAGAGGCTGTGGGCAGCCTGATCTAGGGTAGGGTGTCCCTGCCCAGGGGGGCAGAGGGGGTTGGAACTAGATGATCCTTGTGGTCCCTTCCAACCCTGACTGATTCTATGATTCTAAACCCTGCCTGCCCCTCCCAAGCACCTGCCCTGTCCTCTGGCAGAGGCTGAACAGCTGAGGCACTGCAGCCCCTGCTCTGCCCTGGGTGAGCTGCTGTGCTCCCACACATCCCTGCTCAGGTAAGCAGGGGCTACAGTGAAGCACTGGGGCTGCTGTCAGCCCTCTGTAAAGCATCCAGCCCTTGCCCTCTACCCTGGGTGAGCTGCTGTGCTCCTACACATCCCTGCTTGGGTAAGCAGAGGCTGCAGTGAAGCACTTGGGCTGGTTTCACCCCTTTGAAAAGCAGCAGCAGCAGCAGCAGCCATCCCTTGCCCCGTGCAGTGCCCCCAGCCAGGCACTAACTGGAGGCCGAGCAGGGCAGTGGCACCACACCAGCTCTCTGCTCCAACACCCTTCTCTTTTGAGGGATGGGGAAAGGGAAGGATTTGCTTCTCCCTCCCACTAGTACTTGCAGCCTGCTCAGAGGCAAGCCCAGGGGGACAGGGAACCACTGGCTTCTGAGGTGACCCAGACAGCTGCAGCAATTCCAGAGCTGCAGGACCCAGTTCAAATTCCAGCTCTGCTTCAGTCTGCAAACTACCTGGGCACTTGTAAAGCTCAGAGTAAAGTCCTCCTCTCCTGAAGTGTCCTTAATTAAGCGTTGTTAATTGTCCTTATAAACACAGCCCTGTAGCCCCATGCAATTTGCTGCACGCTGGTGCCGGTAGCCTGGGGAAGCAAACTTCATCCCTGTCCTCTCAGCAGCCATCCCAACACTCACAGCACTGCTTCTGCCACCAACCTGCAAGCCTGCTGCTGCATAGCTGCAAAGCAGCTGGGAAAAGGGCCCCTCAGGCTGCACCAGAGGAGGGTTAGGATGGAGGTGAGGAAAAACTTCTTCGCTGCAAGAGTGGTCAGGGATTGGCAGAGGCTGCCCAGGGACTGGCACAGGCTGCCCAGGGAGGTGGTGGAGTCCTCATGCCTGGAGGCATTCAGGAAAGGTGTGGCCGAGGTGGTCTTAGACTGATGGTTGGACTTGATGATCTTGGAGGGCTTTTTCAAGCAGAATAATTCTGTGATCCTGTGTACCTGGGGCTTGTGATTTGGTTTGCTGGCAGCCAGGTACAGTTCACAGGATCACAGGCTCAGAGGATGTCAGGGGTTGGAAGGGACACAGAGAGATCATCAAGTCCAACTTCCCTGCCACAGCAGGACCAGACAGTCTAGCTCAGGGCACACAGGAACACATCCAGACAGGCCTTGAAAAGCTCCAGAAAAGGAGACTCCACAACCTCTCTGGGCAGCCTGTGCCAGTGCTCTGGAACCCTTCCAGTCAAGAAGTTGCCTCTTGTGTTGAGCTGCAACCTTCTGTGCTGCAGCTTCCATCCATTGCTCCTTGGCCTATCCCAGGGAGCAGTGAGCAGAGCCTGTCCCCTTACTCCTGACCCCCAGCCTTCAGAGATTTAATAACACTGATTCAATCCCCTCTCAGTCTTCTCTTCTGCAGACTAAGCAGCCCCAGGTCCCTCAGCCTCTCCTCCCCAGGCAGTGCTGCAGTCCCCTCAGCATCCTCATACCCTCCACTGGACCCTCTCCAGCAGATCCCTGTCCCTCCACTTCTGCCCAGAAAGTCACTCTGTGAGACAGGCAAACACCAAGAGGCAGCAAGGGAGTAGCTATAGACACCTAACCCGTGCCAGGTGCAGGCAGGAGGGTTTTGAGGCAGTGGAGATAAAAAGCCCTGCCACCTACTTTATATGTCACCGTGATGATGAGGTGGAATTGCCTGCTGCTGGGCTGTTCTGCTCCATAAAACAGTAATGTCTTCAAGGAGGAGGGGCAGGGGCACTCAGAGGGAAGGGCTGGGGCTCAGGGCATTTGCTCAAACGGGATGGCATCAATTAATTTTAAGAGCTTTACCATATCCATTTCATTTAGGCAGCCCTAAAAAAAAAAAAAAAAAAAGTAGTTAAACACAATTAAGCAGTGACAAAGGCATCAATGGTGTCGAGACTTGCCAGCCAGATCTGAGCAAAGGCTGAAGGTTTTCAGCTGCTCCGTGGTATCTAGCAACAACAATGAACAAATGGAGGTGCCCTGCATGTGAGGCAGCAAAGACTTCTCATTTGCCCTGCCACTAAAGGAATGGCACAGTCCAGGGGTGGGTTCTGCACTTTGGCCACAATGACCACAGGCAGTGCTACAGGCTGGGAGAGCAGCCAGGCAGAGAGGGACCAGTGGATGCTGGTTGGCAGCTGAGCATGAGCCAGCAGTGTGCCCAGGTGGCCATGAAAGCCAATGGCCTGCATCAGGAATCCTGACATCATCATTTCCCCTGCTACTGAAGGGATGGTAGTGGTTTTCATAGAATCAGTCAGGGCTGGAAGAGACCAAAAGGATCATCTAGTTCCAACCCCTCTGCTATGCCCAGGGACACCCTACCCTAGATCAGGCTGCCCACAGCCTCTGCCAGCCTGGCCAAAAACACCTCCAGGGATCTGGCCCCAAACACCTCCCTGGGTAACCCATTCCAGGCTCTCACCACCCTCATGCTCAACAACTTCCTCCCCACCTCCAGCTTTGCTCCATTCCCCCTAGTCCTGGCACTCCCTGATAGCCTCAAAAGTCCCTCCCCAGCTTTTTTGAAGGTCCCCTTCAGATGCTGGAAGGCCACCAGAAGGTCACCTGGGAGCCTCCTCTTCTCCAACCTGCACAGGCCCTACTCTTTCAGTCTGTCCTCATAGCAGAGATGCTCCATGGTAGACTGCTCCATAATAAATATTACCCAGTAATTACTGAGGGAGCCAGAAAAGGGAATTGGCATCCTAGCAACAGAATATTTGCTCTCCTCACAGATTTGTGGCTTTAATATTGAGGAGAGCCTTGCCTTATCAAACACTCCCCAGGCTGCCTCTTGCCTTCAGCTGGAGGCTGAGCAAACCAACGGTGGCTCCAAGAGCCAGCACAAGGCAGCGCAGAAGCAGCATCCCAGTTACGACCAGCAGCAGTGGGCCAGCAGGCAGCAGAGGAGGGCTGGCAGGGGCAGGTGCCCAAGAGCCTGTTGGTGAAGTGTGTCAGCAAATCATTCACCTGCTTGATAAGACTGGGCAGGAACATCAACATCCCAGCTCCATTTGATGGCAGAGGTGCACAGCTCCAGCACACAGGCAACGCTCTAGAGCTGAGCACCAGCATGGACAAAGCCATCACAGAATGGCAGGGGCTGCAAGGGACCTCTGGAGATCATCCAGCCCAACCCCACTGCTGCAAGGGACCTCTGGATCAGCCAGTCCAACCCCACTGCTGCAAGGGACCTCTGGATCAGCCAGTCCAACCCCACTGCTGCAAGGGACCTCTGGAGATCATCCAATCCAACCCCACTGCTGACACTGGAGCTGAGCACCAGTGTGAACAAAGCCATCACAGAATGGCCCCAAACACCTCTCCCTGTAGGGGCAACCCATTCCAGGCTCTCACCACTCTCATGCTCAATAATTTCCTCCTCACCTTCAGTCTCAATCTCCCCACCTCCAGCTTTGCTCCAATCCCCTCTAGTGCTGGCACTCCCTGAGAGCCTAAAATGTCCCTCCCCAGCTTTTCTGTAGCCCCCTTCAGATCCTGGAAGGCCACAAGAAGGTCCCCTGGGAGCCTCCTCTTCTCCAGCCTGCACAGCCTCAACTCTTTCAGTCTGCTCACATCAGAGGTCCTGCAGCCCTCTGAGCATCCTCGTGGCCCTTCTCTGCACACCTCCAGCATCTCCACATCCCTCTTGTCCCAGGCACTCCAGAACTGGATGCACTACTCCAGGTGGGGTCTCATCAGAGCACAGCAGAGGGGCACAATCACCTCCTTGGCTCTGCTGCCCACACTGCTCCTGCTGCAGCCCAGCCTCTGCTTGCCTTTCTGGGCTGCAAGTGCACACTGCTGGCTCCTGTTGAGCTTCTCCTCCACCAGCACCCCCAAGTCCCTCTCCTCAGGGCTGCTCTCCAGCAAGTCCCTGCCCATCCTGGATTTGTNTGCCTTTCTGGGCTGCAAGTGCACACTGCTGGCTCCTGTTGAGCTTCTCCTCCACCAGCACCCCCAAGTCCCTCTCCTCAGGGCTGCTCTCCAGCAAGTCCCTGCCCATCCTGGATTTGTACCTGGGATTGGCCAAGCTTGTTCGAAAAGCTTTGGAAGGCAGCCCCTGGTTAGACTGAAAGGCTGGAGCCTGCTTCCCTGCCTGCATCCTTCCTTTTCTGATCTAGGGTAGGGTATCCCTGGGCATGGCAGGGGGGGTTGGAACTTGATGATCCTTGTGGTCCCTTCCAACCCTGAGTGGTTCTATGATCCCATTTTCCTCAGGCTTCATTTAATGCCCTGAAATATGCCGAGCACTTTCACGTGAAATATGTTTCTCATTTTAATCAGTTTAGCATCAAGGGTTCCAGGCTGCTCCTTTCTAGGTTGCTGCACAGGGGTGTTCATTAACTTGTCTGTGATGCCCTCTCTCATTAGTGTTTAATGGGATCTGAAGCAATCCCAGCAGCTCTCACATCAGTGCTTTTGAAGCACGCTGCTGGCAGTGCCCTTAACACACTGAGCCTCTCTCTGGCTCCTGCCTAACCTGCAGAGCCTGGGACACAGGGGGGAGGCTGCACAGGGGCTGCCCAAGGGCAAGTTTTCATCACTGAAGGGGAGGTCTGGGAAGGGACCTCTGGAGTCCAGCCCTGCCAACAGAGCAGATCACCTAAAGCAGATCACAGAATCATAGAATCAGTCAGGGTTGTGCAGGCTTATCTCACCGTGAGACTCTGACCTCTGACTCAAGCTTCTAGGCACCAACACAACCAAGAAGAATTCGTAGAATCATAGAATCAGTCAGGGTTGGAAGGGACCACAAGGATCAGCCAGTTCCAACCCCCCTGCCACGCCCAGGGACACCCTACCCTAGAGCAGGCTGCCCACAGCCTCTGCCAGCCTGGCCAAAAACACCTCCAGGGATCTGGCCCCAAACACCTCCCTGCAGGGGCAACCCATTCCAGCCTCTCACCACTCTCATGCTCAACAACTTCCTCCACACACATCCAGTCAGAATCTCATGCAAGAATATGTCCAGGTGGGCTCTGAAAGTCTCCATACCCCTGCCATAAGCAGGAACATTCAACCTGGCCTTCAACACCCCTAGGCAGGGGGCATCCACAACCTTTCTGGGCAGCCTGTGCCAGTGTCTCCCCACCCTCACTATCAAGGATTTCTTCCTCCTCTCCAGCCTCCATCTCCCCTCTCCCAGCTCAAAGCCACTGCCCCTCTTCCTGCCACTCCCAGCCCTTGTCCAAGTCCCTCCCCAGCTCCCCTGTAGCCCCTTCAGGTACTGGAGGGCTGCTCTAAGATCTCCCTGGAGCCTTCTCCTCTACACATCCCCAACAGGACCTCTGCATGTCAGAAACCTGCTCCAGCAAGGTAGTCTCAGCCCCACAACCAGCCCTCACCTCCTCTGCTGCCTCTGACCCTTTCTCCTCAACCTGCTTAAGCTCTGCTTAACCAAACCTCTGCTTTGCAAATATTCACCAAGCGAGGAGGTGGCAGCTCTTGACCCCTGCTTCATTTGAAGCTGAGCCTGTGAGTTTGGACAGCCAGGAGCTTCAGCACCCCTCAAATACTGTCAATAATTGAAGAGGAGCTGAGTGTTCTCCCATCACTGCAGAGAGTCTGCAAATCTGCTTGTTCCAGAACCACTTTTTTTCTTTTTTTTTTTTTTTTTTTTTTTTAGGGATCCCATAATAGCCCAAAGAGGCTTTTCAATACTTGATGAGTGTTTCAATCACATTTGAAGCCTGACCTATTTAGGCAGGGGAGGGCAGCATCACTCCTCCCAGGGAAAGGGTTTAAATCTCTGCATAATCTCCAGAGGGAAAACTAAACCCAAGGTTTTCTGGCTGCAGAAGAGGGAAGCAGCCCAAGAACATGGAAAGGCTTTCCCATGGCCTCAGCCTGTCTGCAAGGCAGCAGGAGGGGGTAGGTTTGGGGTCCCAAAGGGCACTTCCAGTGCTGGATGGAGGCAACACTTGGCCGTGCAATTCAGCCTGAGCTTCTGTCTGCTTCCACCCCTCTGACACTGCCTTGTCCCCAGCCTGTGTGAGCGAAGGACTGAGTCATCCTGCTCACAGGGCCATGAAATCACATTTCCATCCTGCTTCCCAGCTCCTGTTCTCGTTTCACTTGGGTTAGTGGCAGACAAGAGCCAGGCTGGCTGCAGCCCTGGGGAAGCAGCTCAGCCACACGTGTGTGAGACAGACTCAGCTGGCTGGGCTGAGCCACGTCTGGTGGCTTTGGCAATGAGCTAAGTAGTGCTGGGGGTTTGCTAAAGGAGCTCAGAGTGTCAGGTGGAAGCTGGGTTCAGCCCTCCTGGTCCTGCACAGCAGGGAGGCTCCTGCACCTGAGAGCTCACCTGGCACTGAGCCTTGCAGTGCTCCTCAGCCTCTGCTTTCCTCTTTGGCCCTAGAGCACTGTGTCCAGTTCTGGTGATCCCAACAGGAGGAGGATGTGGAACTGCTGAAGAGGGTCCAGAAGATGCCACCAAGATGGATTAAAGGGCTGGAGAACCTCCTCTGTGGGGACAGGCTGAGAGAGTTCAGAATCAATAAGAGAAGGATCTGGGGAGACCTTAGAACACCTTCCAGTAGCTGAAGGGGCTACAGGAGACCTTGGGAGGGACTTTGGACAAGGGCTGAGAGTGACAGGGTGAGAGGGAACAGACTGAAGCTTGAGGAGGGCAGATTGAGACTGGAGATTAGGAAGAAATTCTTGGCAGTGAGGGGTGGTGAGAGACTGGCACAGGTTGGGTGCTGCTGGGGAACATCAATTTGGCTTGAATCCTGATCTATTGGATTTGAATTTAGCCTGGAGATTAGGAAGAAATTCCTCCCATTGAGGATGGGGAGACACTGGCACAGGTTAGGTGTTGCTGGGGAACGTCAATTTGGCTTGAACCCTAATCTACTGGATTTGAATTTAGACTGGAGATTAGGAAAAAATTCCTTCCAGTGAGGGTGGGGAGACACTGGCACAGGTTGCCCAAGGAGACTGTGGATGTCCTCTCTCTGGAATTGTTCAAGACAAGGATGGATGAGGCCTTGAGCAACCTGGGCTGGTGGGAGGTGTCCCTGGCCATGGCAAGGGCTTGGGACTGGATGAGCTTTGAGGTCCCTTCCAACCCAACCCATTCTATCAATCTATGAACAAAAGTAGTTCTGCTCTCTCTTTGGGTGATGTTCTTCACCCAAACCAGGAATCAGCTCCTGGTGTATGGGAGGCATGGAATTATCATCAGTGCAGAAAATGTGTCCTTCAGCAATGCAGACCTTGAGTTGGACGAGGCCCTGAGCAGCCTGTGCTGGTTGGAGGTGTCCCTGCCCACCAACTCATGGCAGGGAGTTGGAGCTGGATGAGCTTTGAGGTCCCTTCCAACCCAACCCATTCTATCAAGCTATGAACAAATGTACTTCTGCTCTCTCTTTGGGTGATGTTCTTCACCCAAACCAGGAATCAAATCTGTGGGAATGCAGCTCCTGGTGTATGGGAGGCATGGAATTGTCATCAGTGCAGAAAACTTGTCCTTCAGCAATGCAGACCTTGAGGGTTTTTTTTTTGTTCTTTCCTTCAAGGGAAAACAGCAGCAAGAGAAACAATGAGGCTTGACACCCAAGGAGAGCTCTCGACAGGCTCACAAACACCAAACTTGCATAATTAAAATGATCTTTCTGTCAGATGCCAGGATAACAGGAATAGGAAATCACAGCCCAGGCCTCTCTGCTCACTTAGAGGGTTCTGATGTCTTTGGAATGCAAGGCTGCTCGGGCTGGCAATGAAAAATTCAGTGCCATGACAATAGAGGTTAGCTCTTGCCAGCTGCAGGAGGTGCTGGGATGCTGCCCTGTGCGAGCCTCTTACTGTGCCTCCCGCATTGGCTTGCCAGCTCCAGAGCTAAACCAGAGAAGATTCCTGTAGGTGGCCTCCCAGGGAAGTCACTAATTGCTGTGCTCCCTTGTTCCTGCCAAGGAAAACATGGTGGGAGCAAAGGAGGTGATTCTCCTCCTCTACTCTGCCCTGGTGAGACCCCACCTGGAGTAGTGCATCCAGTGCTGGAGCCCCTGGGACAAGAGGGATGTGGAGATGCTGGAGGTGTGCAGAGAAGGGCCACGAGGATGCTCAGAGGGCTGCAGCACCTCTGCTGTGAGCACAGACTGAAAGAGTTGGGGCTGTGCAGGCTGAAGAAGAGGAGGCTCCCAGGTGACCTTCTTGTGGCCTTATAGGATCTGAAGTGGGCTGCAAAAAAGCTGGGGAGGGACTTTTTAGGCTCTCAGGTAGTGACAGAACTAGGGGGAATGGAGCAAAGCTGGAGGTGAGGAGATTCAGATTGGATGAGAGGAGGAAGTTGTTGAGCATGAGAGTGGTGAGAGGCTGGAATGGGTTGCCCCTGCAGGGAGGTGTTTGGGGCCAGATCCCTGGAGGTGTTTTTGGCCAGGCTGGCAGAGGCTGTGGGCAGCCTGCTCTAGGGTAGGGTGTCCCTGGGCATGGCAGGGGCATTGGAACTGGCTGATCCTTGTGCTCTCTTCCAACCCTGACTGATTCTATGATTTCTATGGTTTCACCTGAGCAGACCGAAGCTGTCGCCCTGAAGAGAGGAACTGGGAGCAGAAATTGCTCCAAAGGGCACAGCAGAGCAGCAGCAGTGTGTGCTGGGCTGCAGCTCCCGTGGGCACCAGAGTCTCCTTTTCTGGAGAGATACCAAACCCACCTGGACATTTTGCTCCTGAGCAAGCTGCTGTGGGAGACCTTGCTCCAGCAGGTAGGGTTGGGCTGGATGACTGCCCCAGAGGTCCATGCTGGGATCTTGGGATTCTATGGTGTGCTGCTTTGAACTAATTGGAGAATTTGAGTGAGAAATGAGACTATTGGCTGAGAGAGGAAAACACAGGATGGCACTGCACCCAGAGCTTTACTGAGAAAGACAAAAAAAAAAGGAGTTGTTTTAAAAGTTACAACCAAAATATAGATAGGGCAGATGGTTTCAGACCTCTCTGGGCTGTGGCTGCAGCTGCTCTTTGCATGGTCTCCATTGTCTCTCTGCCTTGGTAGCTAATTCTCAGTAATCCTACTAATTTCTTTCCTACTGCTAACGCCCCCTGGCCAATCTACCTCAGCTTACCTGCAGCATCAACAGGTGGTGGCATAAGATTGGGGAAGGGGAGAAAGGTGGTAGGGGGTGGTTGGTTACCCCTCTTGGGGATTTGGGTCTCTGGGAGGGCTGTGGTGTTTCTGTATTACCTTTTCATTGTATCTATCTGTCAATATCTGTTATACCTTGTAAATATCTGCTTGGAAATTATGCAAAGCTGTAAATATAAAGCTTCATTTATCAACTTCCAGTGTTTCTGAGTCCTAGCCTGGGTTTATATCAAAAGGTGGTGGTCAGGTAACTGCTTAAACCACCACAGATGGCATCTGCTTGGCATGCCCTAGGTGTACTTCATGAGGAGCAGCAAGAGGAGGCCTTTTCCCTGTGCCTAACTCTTCCTCATGCTTTCACTCCACACTGTCAGCAGCTGGGGTGGGAGGAGCTCTGTAGGAAGCTGGAGCTGAGAGCTGCAAGGATCTCCCCAGGTTATCTCATCCCCTGCCACTCCAGGAGGTGGGAGTGCATGGGCCAATAACCACATCCAGCAGTCCTGAAGCAATCCCTGTTGATGGGGATGACCCCAGGCAACTCCTGATCACAGCCCCAGTCAAGAGACGAATGCAGGCATGAGAGCAAAGGAAATCATTCAGCAGGCTCAGAGAAGCTGTTGGAAAATAACAATAATGAACAAATCCTGGGGCTGTGTCTCTAGAGGGGGAAGAAAACGCTGAATAATTAAAAAAAAAAAAAAAACTCCTCTAAAATGCAAACCATTAATGGATTAAATTAAAAAAATGAAAAAGTCTGCTTGAAGAAATCTGAACTGATGCAGAATATGAGTCAGGGCAGGAACTGGAGTCTTCTTCTCGAGCAGGGTTGGCTCCCAGACCAACAGCAGCAGAGGAAGGACACAGAGCTGCTGGGGCAACTCCAGAGGAGGCCACGAAGAGGAGCCAAGGGCTGGAGCAGCTCTGCTGTGAGCACAGGCTGAGGGAGCTGAGAATGTGCAGCCTGGAGAGGAGAAGGCTCCAGGGGGACCTCAGAGCTGCCTGCCAGGGCCTGAAGGCATCCTGCAGGAAGGCTGCAGAGGGACTTGTCCTGAGGGTGTCTGAGACAGAACAAGGGGGAATGGTTTGGAGCTGAGGCAGAGCAGGGTGAGAGTGGAGCTAAAGAAGTTCTTCAGTGTGAGGGTGGTGAGAGTCTGGCACAGGCTGCCCAGGGAGGCTGTGGCTGCCTCCTGCCTGAGGGTGTTCAAGGCCAGGCTGGATGAGTCCTTGAGCAGCTGAGTCTAGCTGAGAGTTGTCCCTGGGCACAGTGGGGAGGTTGCCCAGGGCAGGTGGTTGGGGCCACATCCCTGAAGGTGTTTAAGGCCAGGCTGGATGAGGCTCTGTACAGCCTAATCTAGGGTAGGGTGTCCCTGCCCATGGCAGGGAGGTTGGAACTAGATGATCCCTGTGGTCTCTTCCAACCCTGATTGATTCTATGATCTCTGAGGTCAGTGCCAACCTGAACCTTTCTATGGTGCTCTGAGCATGGAGCAAAGAAGAGGCTGGTTCACCTCAGACAGATGAAGGGAATTTTCCCTTTACCATTGTTGAGTTTCAAAGCCACTTTGGGTGAATAAATTATAAATGGTTGAACAGGAAAAAAAAGATGCCAAATGAAAGGCAGAGTGTGAGTGACAGGGAGGGAAGTGTCCCCTTTGGGATGTGCTCAGATCCCAGCAGCAGCAGCAGCACAGAAACACCTGCAATGGCAATTGCTTCTCATTTACCTACAGGAACTCACAGGTTACTGCTCACAGCTTCTCCTGATGTGCAACATGGACCCTGAGAAGGATGTGATGAAAATGCAGAAGCCACAAAGGCTCTTTTCTGGAGGAAAAAAAAAAAGCTGCTCTGTGGTTTATGTGTGCCCAGGAAATTCCTGAGGCCTCAGGGGAGGACTCATCCTGTACTTCCTCTGGCAGTGCCAGGAAAATTCTCTGCCATCAAATCACAGAACAACTTCAGCTGGAAAAACCTTTTAAGGTCATGGAATCACAGAACTGCTTGGGTTGGAAAAGCCTTCCAGGAACTTCCAGTCCAACCTTCAACCCAACCCCACCATGGTCACCAAACCCTGTCCCCAAGTGCCATGGCCACACTGATCTGGAAAACCTCCAGGGATGGGCACTCCACCACCACCCTGGGCAGCCTGTTCCAATCCCTGACCACTCTTGCAGCACAGAAATGTCTTCCTAATTTCCCACCTAACCCTCCCCTGGTGCACCTTGAGGTCATCTCCTCCTGCCTTATCACCTGATGGGAGGGAGAGGACCCAACAGCTGCTGTCGGTCACTGCTCTCCAGAGGGCTGGAACCCAAATGCAACTGGAGGAAGCCTTCTCCTGCAGTGCTGCCTGCTTGGGCCAGCAGAGGCTAATTAATTTGCAGCTGAGGGGGCCACAGTCATTGACTGGAGAAGAGGAGGCTCAGGGCAGACCTCATTGCTGTCTACAACTACCTGAAGGGAGGTTGTAGCCAGGTGGGGTTGGGCTCTTCTCCCAGGCACCCAGCAATAGAACAAAGGAACACAGCCTCAAGCTGTTCCAGGGGAGGTATAGGCTGGATGTTAGAAGGAAGTTCTGTACAGAGAGAGTGATTGGCATTGGAATGGGCTGCCCAGGGAGGTGGTGGAGTCCCAATCCCTGGAGGTGTTCAAGGAGAGCCTGGATGGGGCACTTAGTGCCATTGGCTAGGGCCGGGTGCTAGGTTGGACAGGATGAGCTTGGAGGTCTCTTTCTATCTGGCTTATTCTACTCTATTCCATTCCATTCCACATGAAATGAGGTATTCGTGTAACACAACCCCAACAACACCTGATCTCAGAATTGTTTAGGTGGGAATAGCCCTCCAGGACCACCCAGTCCAACCTTCAACCCAGCACCACCAGAGCCACTAAACCCTGTCCCTAAGTGCCATGGCCACACATTTCTGGAACACCTCCAGGGATGGGGACTCCACCACCACCCTGGGCAGCCTGTTCCAGGGAAGAGGAATCATAGAATCAGCCAGGGTTGGAAGGGACCACAAGGATCACCTAGTTCCAACCCCCCTGGATATGGAACAAGTTTCTATTTCCCTGAGAAGCACTCAGCACAGCTTAGCCAACTTTAGTCTGACAGGACATCCTTGTGTCAAGAGATTTTACCGGTGCCAGTCACCACACTTTGTACATCCTGTGCCAGTGCTGGAGCTGCAGCTCCCTCCAGACTGTGCCAGCTCCCTCGGGGCAGCAACAAGGAGGCAGAAGACACTTCCCCTAGAATTAGACAAGCTGAATGCACTGCAAGCTGGAACCCCAGAGATCCTGTGACATCCTCCTGCTTCTCCAGGGCTTTAAATACTCTGCTTCAGCACTTTTACAGGCAGGGAGAATCAGACCCTGAGTCGATACCCTTCAGTGGTTTCTTTTCCATCAAAATCCATCCCAAATTGTGGGATCGAGACCACAGATTTCAGCTGAGTGGTTTGGGTTTGGTGTTTTTTTTTTGTTTTGTTTTTTTTTTTCCACTCAAGACAAGGACATTTCACTGCCTTCTGCCACTCTCAGCATTGGCTCAATTGGATTTTGCCAACGTTTCCTGAGCTTGCAGGAATATGCAGCACTTCTCTTCACCCTTTTGCATTATTGAATTTGACTTTTCCCAAGAGCAGGGAAATGAATTGGCTGAGAGGGGAAGGAAGAAGAAGAAGAGGTGAAAAGCAAGTGGAGAGGAGGAGAGCCCTGGCACTGCAGCTGCTCTGGCACACACAGTCCCCTCCCTCCTCAGGACGCACAAAACAGGTTAGGGTGGAAGGGACCTTGAAGATCATCCAGTTCCAGCCCCCCTATCATGGGCAGGGACACCTCCCACTAGAGCAGGTTCACAGAACCACAAAGTGGTAGGGGCTGGAAAAGACCTCCAGAGATAACCCAGAGCAGCATCACCCAGGGCAGGTCCCACAGGAACACATCCAGGCAGGTTTTGAAAGTCTCCAGTGAAGGAGTCTCCACAGCCTCTCTGGACAGCCTGCTCCAGGGCTCCAGCACCCTCACACCAAGGAATTGTCTCCTCCCGTTGAGGTGGAACCTCCTGGGTTCCACTTTGTACCTACTGTTCCATGTCCTATCACTGGGCACCACCAAACAGAGCCTGGCACCTTCATCCTGACACCCACCCCTCAGATATTGACAGGCACTGATCAGATCCCTCTCAGCCTTCTCTTCTCCAGACTAAACAGCCCCATGGTTCTAAGCCTTTCTTCATAGGAGATGTTCCAGTCCCTTCACCATCCCCATAGCTCTCCTTTGGACTCTCTCCAGCAGGTCCCTGTCTCTCTTGAAGTGGGGAGCCTCCACATTGCTGAAGGACACATTTTCTGCACTGATGACAATTCCATGCCTCCCATACACCAGGAGCTGCATTCCCACAAATTTGATTCCTGTTTTGGGTGAAGAACATCACCCAAAGAGAGAGCAGAAGTAATTTTTGTTCATAGATTGATAGAATGGGTTGGGTTGGAAGGGACCTCAAAGCTCATCCAGTTCCAACCCCCTGCCATGGGCTGGTAGGCAGGGACACCTCCCACCAGCACAGGCTGCTCAGGGCCTCATCCAACCTGGCCTTGAACACATCCAGGGAGGGAGCATCCACAGCCTCCCTGGGCAACCTGTGCCAGTGTCTCCCCACCCTCACTGGAAGGAATTTTTTCCTAATCTCCAGTCTAAGTTCAGACCCTACACATCAGGATTCAAATTGAAATTCCCCAGCAATGCTTAACCTGTGCCAGTGTCTCCCCATCCTCACTAGAAGGAATTTTTTTCCTATCTCCAGTCTAAGTTCAAACCCAACAGATCAGGATTCAAGGCAAACAGAGATTCCCCAGCAACACCCAATTCTGAAATCTATCATGGACAAATGAAATTCCTTTCAGCTCTCTGCTGTTGAAGAGAGTTGGGGCTGATGTATTCGAGGGTAGTGAAAGAGATGAGCTCTGAGCACTGACAGCTCTCAGCAAAGCAAATTGCACATGGGGAGAACGAAGCAGGAAACTCAGGCTCGAGAAACAGCAACAAAACCAACAACAGCTAAGACATCAAAGCTATCAAACAACAGTCAGGATACAAACCCTGCCCTGCACCCCAGCTCTGGAGCAGACAAAGAGCAATCCCCACACCTAAGTGCAGTCTTATCTGAAGGGGACTTATAGAAAAGCTGGGGAGGGACTTTTGAGGCTATCAGGGAGTGACAGGACTAGGGGGGATGGAGCAAAGCTGGAGGTGGGGAGATTGAGTGGAGGTATGGAGGAAGTTGTTGAGCATGAGAGTGGTGAGAGCCTGGAATGGGTTGTCCAGGGAGGTGTTTGGGGCCATTCTGTGATGGCTTTGTTCACACTGGTTCTCAGCTCCAGTGTTAGCAGTGGGGTTGGACTGGCTGACCTAGGGTAGGGTGTCCCTGGGCATGGCAGGTGTTCAAGGCCAGGCTGGATGAGTCTCTGGCCAGCCTGACCTAGGGTAGGGTGTCCCTGGGTATGGCAGGAGGGCTGGAACGAGATGATCCTTGTGGTCCTTTCCAACCCTGACTGATTCTATGATTCTGTGATCCCCTTCAAGGAGGCCAATAAGCTTAATCAAAGGGGAGTGAGGAGGAAATATCACATTTGAAAGTCTTGGTGGCTCACTTGGAGACAGAAGTGCCTGGGTTGCTGTGCCAGCCTGCCCCATCCATATGCAGTGGGAGGAATTCTATTGAAATGGATGAGCTGCTGTCATCTATTATTTGAAATGTGAGTTGAGGTTCACTTTAAACCACTCCTCTGCTAGAGAACAGATAGGAAAAAAAAATATATATAAAAAAAAAGAGGCCCCAATAGTTTCTAGTCCAAAAGCCATTTCCCCATCAATATGTGTCTCCTGTTGGCAATATCTTGGCTGAGCTTGTTTACTGATTCCTCTTCCTCTGCTGCTCTCAGACAGTCCCCTGGCCTCCTGGCTTTATTCTCATCACAATGTGTGGTTTAGGTTAGTCGTGGAGAGGGAAAAGTTAAAAAAAAAAAAACAAACAAAAAAAAAAGGGGTTTCAGAAATACTCATTCTCTTCCTCCTTGAGCTAATAAAAGCTAAGAGCAGAGTGGCTGCAGCTCTCCAGTGCTCCTTGCTCCATCACCTCACTGGGTGCTGCCTCTCTGCAGTCACACTTTAGGGGGTGGTTCTTTGCTTGTGGTTTTCTTTTTCCCCCCCAGCAAATTTGCTAACACAAATAAAAGCCATTCCCTGGGGGGGGCTGGATGCAGCAGTAACAGCCTCTGCTGCAGAATCACAGAGTTGTTTCAGCTGGAAAAGCCTCCTAAGACTACTGAGTCCAACAGGCAGCCTAAGACCACTGTGGCCACTAAAGCCTGGCCCAAAGTGCCATGTCCACACAGGTATTTTTAACTTCCCTGGCACAGGACAGGTGATACCTCCCAAAGTTGGCTCCAGTGCCAGCATTTCCTTATGCCTTCAGCCTGCCACTTCAAACCCAGAATGCTGGGTGCCTGCACAGCCACCCCAGGAGCCTGCTGCTTCCCTTTCAGCCAGACATGGCCAGGGCAAGGCTGACAGCAATGGAGTCACTGCCCACTGCACCACCAGTGCATGTGCTGGAAGGTCAGAGGATGATCAGGGGGCTGGAGCTGCTCTGCTATGAGGAGAGACTGAGGGAGTTGGGGTTGTGCAGTCTGGAGAGGAGAAGGCTCCCAGGTGACCTTATTGTGGCCTTTCAGTATCTTAAGTGGGCTACAAGAAAGCTGGGAAGGGACCTTTTAGGATGACAGGTAGGGATAGGACTGGGGGGAATGGAACAAAGCTAGAAATGGGTAGATTCAGACTGGATGTTAGGAAGGAGCCAGGCTCTGCTCTACCAGGAGAGGAGATTTAAATTAAACATTAGGAAGAAGTTCTTCACCACAAGAGAGGTCAGACCCTGGAACACGTTGCCCAGGGAGGTGTTTGGGGCCAGATCCCTGGAGGTGTTTTTGGCCAGGCTGGCAGAGGCTGTGGGCAGCCTGCTCTAGGGGAGGGTGTCCCTGGGCATGGCAGCGGGGTTGGAACTGGCTGATCCTTGTGGTTCCGTCCAACCCTGGCTGATTCTATGAATCTATGACCCTCAGTGAGATATCCACCAAAGGAGCTGTCACTGGGACTGAGCTTCCTGCAGCACTGCCTCTTGCTGTGGCTGCTCCTTCCCTACCCAAGTGAGGACAGGGGAAGCTGCAGCACCAGGCAGGGTCAAGTGGCTGTTACCTTCTAAAGAGCTTTGGTGGGAAAGGGTTTGGTGGGTCATGCTCATCAGTGAGTGGGGAGCTCTGTGCAGTACCTCCAGAAATAAAGGGGATGATTACGTTTTATAGGCAAGAAGGGATTCATAAAGCTGAGAATGCTCAACTCTGACTGGTTCTATGATTGCCTAGTTCTATGATTCTATGGTTGCATGATTCTATGGTTGCATGATTCTATGGTTGCATGATTCTATGGTTGCATGATTCTATGGTTGCATGATTCTATGGTTGCATGATTCTATGGTTGCATGATTCTATGGTTCTACGATTTCTCCCTCAACCTCATTCCAATAAACCCTCCTACTTCTCCTCATTCAGGAGTGATGAAGAGTTGCTGGGTGCTCCACAGACCCACTAAGTGGCAGCTTTTCAGTCTGTGGGTGCCTCCTAACCACAGAGGAATGGAGAGGGGGAATGAATGGATTGCTCTACTCTATGGCAGTTTCTGTCCACATCAGCTCAGCTCAGCTCAAAGAGGTGCCTCATCACAGCAACTATCTAAGGATCTAAGGAGAATCTTGAAACTCTCCTGATTTAAGTCAGCCCCGTTTTGGTTCCAACTACAGAGGCAGCCACTTGATGCTTTAAAAGACCTTTAAAAGGCTTAGAATAAACAAAAAAAAAAAAATTTAAACCCAGCTAATTACAGTAGAAAAGATGAGATTTGCTGCAGAGAATTGCCTTTTATTTTCCCTGAGCCAGTAATTCTAGCATTTCTCAGAGGGAGTTCCTTCCTTTAGGTATGCAAATCAATTTGATACATATTACTAATTAGAATGGTAATGAATGTGCCTTCGGAAGAGGACTTGGCCTATTTGCTCATTAACTGCAGGGCAGAGAAGCAGCCCTGTGCTTCCCTCTCCATTCCTCCCCTCTCAGCCACTTGGCACCAACCTGAGCCTGGAGGGGCAGAGGATGTTCTGCTGCTGGAGAGGGGCTGAGCTTGGTGGTGCTGTAGCAGGGTAGCAGCCAACCACCAGCTGGGGTTTGGAGTGTAGCTGCACCAAGCACAGCTCAGAAAACCTCAGGTCATAGAATCACAGAATCAGTCAGGGTTGGAAGGGACCACAAGGATCAGCCAGTTCCAACCTCCCTGCTATGCCCAGGGACACCCTACCCTAGAGCAGGCTGCCCACAGCCTCTGCCAGCCTGGACAAAAAACCTCCAGGGATATGGCCCCAAACACCTCCCTGCAGGGGCAACCCATTCCAGCCTCTCACCACTCTCATGCTCAACAGCTTTCTCCTCACCTCCACTCTGAATCTCCCCACCTCCAGCTTTGCTCCATTCCCCCTAGTCCTGGCACTCCCTGAGAGCCTAAAAAGTCCCTCCCCAGCTTTTTTGTAGCCCCCTTCAGATCCTGGAAGGCCACAAAAAGGTCACCTGGGAACCTCCTCTTCTCCAGCCTGCACATCCCCAACTCTTTCAGTCTGTGCTCACAGCAGAGGTGTTGCAGCCCTCTGAGCATCCTCATGGCCCTTCTCTGCACACCTCCAGCATCTCCACATCCCTCTTGTCCCAGGGACTCCAGAACTGGATGCACTACTCCAGCTGGGGTCTCACCAGGGCACAGCAGAGGGGCAGAATCACCTCCCTGGCCCTGCTGCCCACACTGCTCCTGCTGCAGCCCAGCCTCTGCTTGCCTTTCTGCCCTGCAAGTGCACACTGCTGCCTCATCTTCAGCTTCTCCTCCATCAGCACCCCCAAGTCCCTCTCCTCAGGGCTGCTCTCCAGCCAGTCACTGGAGCTGTGCTTGGGATTGCCTCGACCCAGCTGCAGGACCTTGCACTTGGCCTTGTTGATCTAATGGGAGGCTTTGCTTCCAGATGGGGAAGAGGATCCTGGGGCAGAAACCAGCAGGAATTTCCTAGCTGTACCAAAAGATGTTTCTCCTTCGAGCCCTTGCGAAATGTCTCAGCTTCCGTAAGGAAATTTCTGCTGAGGCAACTTGTGATGACCCAGAGCAAAGCCATTTATCATCCTGCAGAGCTCTCTGTGCAGCCAGCACATGAAGGCATCTGTCAGCTCTGCTCCTAGGACGGGAATAGACTTTGTGGTTCAGATGCCAAATTCTATTTGACATCTAATTCAGCATCTATGAAGCTGTAATGTTTCACTTAAGCAGGAGAAAAAAAAAAATTAAAAAAAAAAAAAAAAAAAGGGAAGAAACTCCACCTGCCAAAGAGAAATGCCAGCACAGCTTGCTCTTAATAATCAGGTAGCTTAAGTAGCAGATTATTGACCATAACCAAGTCCATCTCTAAGGATGATGAATGCCACGGGCCAGGAGGGGAGGCTTTGCACACAGAAGCCTGCAACAAGAATGAGAGCCATGGATTCAGGGAGTGGGGTGGCTTGGGAGGGACCTCCAAACCTCTGCCAGGATTCCAGCACCCTCACGGTGCAGAACTTGTTCCTAACATCCAATCTCAACCTGCTCTGCTCTCATTTCAAACCATTGCCTCTCATCCTGTCCCTTGCAGGCCTATGGAAACTGTCCCTCTCCAGCCTGCTTGTAGCCCCCTTCAGATACTGTAAGGCTGCTCTGAGGTTTTTCCTGAAGCCTTCTCTGCTCCAGGATCACAAATCTCTGCTCCCTCAACCTATCCTTGTACCAGAGCTGCTCCAGCCCTTGACTCATCTTTGTGGCCTCCTCTGGACCAACTCCAGCAACTTTGCATCCTTCTTCTGCTGGGGACACCAGAGCTGGAGGCAGGATTGGAGGTGAGGTCAGAGCAGAGCCAAGAGGCACAATCCCCTCTCCTGCCCTGCTGCCCTCACTGCTCTGGCTGCAACCCAGCACACAGCTGCCTGCTGGCTTCCGGGGAGCTGCTTAGCAATCAACACCCCCAAGCCTCTTTCTTCAGCTGCAGATGATGCAGAAACCTTAGCAGTTCCCAAGCTTTTCAATCATCAGCTTAACACCCTCCCCCTTTCCCAGACAGGGGTTCAGGAGCTACAGAACTATTTGCAGGCACCACAAAATCCACTACAACACAGGGCTGGCTCTGCCAGGAGGTCAGACCCTCAGCCATGGTATCCCTACTGCAGCATCTGCATTTTGCTATCTCCCTTCCTGAGCACACACTGAAGGCTCTGTTCACTTCTCCAGTCCCATTCAGAGCCAGGATCCTTTTAGGGCACCTTGGTTCTGGCAACCAACCAGAAGCGTGGGGCAGGAAGGGGATGGAGGGGTTTAAACTGGCAGAGGGGAGATTGAAACTGGATGTCAGGAAGGAGTTCTTTCCAGTGGGTGTCCCTGGGCATGGCAGGGGGGTTGGAACTGGCTGATCCTTGTGGTCCCTTCCAACCCTGACTGATTCTGTGACTAGGGAGAAGAACCCAACCTCTACCTGGCTCCAACCTCCTCCCAGGGAGCTGCAGTGTTCCTTTCTCAGAGCTTTATCTGCATCTCACCTAACCCTAACGTGCAATCACCTCTAGAGTGGTGCCTGTTTCATTAGGCTGAACTGGACAAATCAATCTGTACCCAGTGCAAAGAAACCAGGTTCTGCTCTTTACAGCTCTCCTGCAGGATTTAGTGCTGCCAGCACAGTGCATCAGCACCACGACTTTCATTAGACATAAATTGCACTCTATGACACAGATAGATGATAATTAAAACTAATGGCCCCTTGATTCTCCTCCAGAAACCCAGTTAAGATGACAAACATTCCCCTGCTACAGACCACTGAATAAATATCAGGAGCACACATACCAGGCCAGGAGGCAAATCCTGCATTCAGTTACGCCAAGCTTTGTATCTCAGCAATGCTGTGGAAGGCAAGGGCTAAGGATGGAGGCAAGGAGAGGCTGTGATGTTTGGGAAGCACTCAGCAGAACACCACAAATTCCCAGGAGAAAGCAGCTGGAGGAGAGCTCCAGTGCCACCGCTTGAGCTGTCAGGAAGCTCGAGCTGGGAAGAGGAACCTCTGCTGCCCTCCACTCAAACTGACAAATCTCTGTGTAGGGTCACAAGGACCACAGAATCATAGAATCAGTCAGGGTTGGAAGGGACCACAAGGATCAGCCAGTTCCAACCCCCCTGCCATGCCCAGGGACACCCTACCCTAGAGCAGGCTGCCCACAGCCTCTGCCAGCCTGGCCAAAAACACCTCCAGGGATCTGGCCCCAACCACCTCCCTGCAGGGGCAACCCATTCCAGGCTCTCACCACTCATGCTCAACAGCTTCCTCCTCACCTCCACTCTGAATCTCTCCACCTCCAGCTTTGCTCCATTCCCCCTAGTCCTGGCACTACCTGAGAGCCTAACCAGAACTGCTCTGAAGTGAGGAGGAAGAAATGTTATCTGAAGAGCCTTCCACCTGCAGCCTCAACATCAGCTCCTGCCTGATCACATCAGCTCTGAGACAAAACCCTGCAGGTGGCTACCTCAGCACCAGTGCTGATAATCCCTAAATCACAGAAGCACAAAGTTGTTTGGGTGGGAAAATGCTCTTTTCTGGAGGAAAAAAAAAAAAAAGCTGCTCTGTGGCTCATGTGTGTCTAGGAAATTTCTGAGGCCCCAGGGGAGGACTCATCCTGTTCTTCCTCTGGCAGCACCAGGAAAGTTCTCTCATGTCATCAAATCACAGAACGAATTCGGCTGGAAAAACCTTTTAAGGTCATAGAATCACAAAACTGATTGGGTTGGAAAAGCCTTCCAGGAACATCCTACAAATACCTGAAGGGAGGTTGTAGCCAGGTGGGGTTGGGCTCTTCTCCCAGGCAGCCAGCAACAGAACGAGGGGACACAGCCTCAAATTGTGCCACAAGAGGTATAGGCTGGATGTTGGGAGGAAGTTCTTGACACAGAGAGTGATTGGCATTGGAATGGGCTGCCCAGGGAGGTGGTGGAGTCCCCATCCCTGGAGGTGTTCAAGCAAAGCCTGGATGGGGCACTTAGTGCCACTGGCTAGGGCTGGGTGCTAGGTTGGACTGGATGAGCTTGGAGGTCTCTTTCCATCTGGCTTATTCTATTCCATTCCATTCTTCTATTCCATTCTATTCCAATCCATTCCTTTCTATTCTATTCTATTCTTCTATTCCAATCCATTCCTTTCTATCCCATTCCATTATATTATTCTATTATCCCATTCTATTCCATTCTTCCATTCTACTCCATTCCATTCCATTCCTCCATCCCATCCCATTCCACCCAGCCTTCAACCCAACCCCACCACGGTCACCAAACCCTGTCCCCAAGTGCCATGGCCACACTGATCTGGAAAACCTCCAGGGATGGGCACTCCACCACCACCCTGGGCAGCCTGTTCCAATCCCTGACCACTCTTGCAGCACAGAAATGTCTTCCTAATTTCCCACTTAACCCTCCCCTGGTGCACCTTGAGGTCATCTCCTCCTGCCTTATCACCTGATGGGAGGGAGAGGACCCAACAGCTGCTGTCGGTCACTGCTCTCCAGAGGGCTGGAACCCAAATGCAACTGGAGGAAGCCTTCTCCTGCAGTGCTGCCTGCCTGGGCCAGCAGAGGCTGGCTGCAGGGCAGCAAGTGGTTAATTAGCAGCTGAGGGGGCAGCAGTAATTCAGGGAACACCACATGAAATGAGGTATTCATGTAACACAGCCCCGACAACACCTGATCGGCTACGGAGGCAGAGAGACAAATTTGATTTAATACATTTGCTTCCTCTGCCCTCTGCCAGTCTGATTGCCTTTGCATAATTCATGTTTCTAATTATCCCCTGGCATGCCTTGCATATAAATAGCTAATTAGGCAGTGTCCCTGTCAGCTATGAAGTATGTAAGATCTT
>VWZI01009981.1:97307-154615 GCA_013396835.1 Psilopogon haemacephalus
AAGCTATTGAATAAACTGCTTATTTTGAAATCCACTCTGCCATGCTCCGGGGCAATTTAAAGACAGATTGTAAAAGAGTGGTTTCAGGAGCAGAGTGAAGCAGGTGAGGCACTTAGAAATATCTGCTTATAGTTACTGGGCTGGAATTCAGATGCAGCTAAATTAAAAAAAACCCAAAATACACAGGAAGAAAAATTACTCCCTGCAGCTTCCAAGCACGGGGATGAGGTTTTGGGGGTTTTTTTGTTTTTTTGTCCTCTCCCTGCCTCGTCTTATTCAAGGGTTAAAGTCTCCTTTGTGAAGTGACTTGGGTACTGCAGTGAAGGACACTGCCTCCTGCAAAAAAGGATCTGCTGAGAACTCAGGAGGACTGCATTCACAACCCCCAAACAATCTCTCTGGGCAGTAAACATCTCCTGAGATGTGTGAGCATCAGCTCAGGTGGCTTTGGCTAGCTAGGAACAGCTGCTTGGAATACTGATGGACTGGGAGAACTTGGTATTCTCCACTCACTTCCCTTTGAGATACTTGATTAAGCTGGAAGACACAAAATGGATTCCACCAGGCCAAGAGTGCAGAAGCAATTAAGCAGGAGACCAGCACTGTGCCTTTAAATGAGACTAATTGCTATTGATCCAGTGCCTGAAAACCTGGAGCAGAGCAAGGGTTTGCCTTGCAGAGCAGCTCCCTGCTACATAGAATCACAGAATCAGTCAGGGTTGGAAGGGACCACAAGGACCATCCAGTTCCAACCCCCCTGCCATGCCCAGGGACACCCTACCCTAGAGCAGGCTGCCCACAGCCTCTGCCAGCCTGGACAAAAACACCTCCAGGGATCTGGCCCCAAACACCTCCCTGCAGGGCCAACCCATTCCAGCCTCTCACCACTCTCATGCTCAACAACTTCCTCCTCACATCCAGTCTGGATCTCCCCACCTCCAGCTTTGCTCCATTCCCCCTAGTCCTGTCACTACCTGACAGCTTAAAAAGTCCCTCCCCAGCTTTTTTGTAGCCCCCTTCAGATCCTGGAAGGCCACAAGAAGGTCACCTTGGAGCTGCTGCAAACCACCCAGCAGCTCCAACTGGGTGGTTCTCTCTCTCTGAGCCAGCAGTGTGCTCAGGTGGCCAAGGCAGCCACCAGCATCCTGGCCTGGGTCAGCAATAGTGTGGGCAGCAAGAGCAGGGTAGTGCCTACCCTCCTGTGCTCAACACTAGAGAAGCCACACCTCAAATCCTGGGTTCAGTTTTGGGTCTCTCACTCCAAGAAGGACATTGAGAAGCTGGAGCAGGTCCAGAGAAGGGCAAAAAAAGTTGTGAAGGATCTGGAGAACAGGGTTGGGAAGGAGCAGACCTCATCCAGCCTGGCCTTGAACACCTCCAGGGAGGGAGCAGCCACAACGTCCCTGGGCAACCTGTTCCAGTGTCTCACCACCCTCACTGTGAAGAGCTTCCTTCTAACATCCCATTTAAACCTCTCCTCTGCCAGTTTAAACCCATTCCCCCTCATCCTGTCATTACAAGACCTTGTGAATAGTCCCTCCCCAGCCTTCCTGTAGCCCCCTTCAGATACTGAAAGGTTGCTATAAGGTCTTCTCGAAGCCTTCTCTTCTCCAGGCTGAAAAGTCCCAACTACTTCATCCTGTCCTCATAGCAGAAGTGCTCCAGCCCTCTGATCAACTTCATGGCCCTTCTCTGGTTCTCCCTAGTCTCAGGTGATAGAAGGAGAGGAAATGGCCTGAAATGGTGCCAAGGGAGGGTTATGTTGGAGATGAGGAGCACCAGTACCTAGTGGCACAAGAACTCATGAGTCTATCGGAGAGATGTAGCATCCCAGCCAGATTTATTGCTTCCCCTGGCACCACAGCACTAACAAGCTGAGGACTCAAGAGTTGCAGGCTTCCTGGTGGCATCTTTATGAGGCCCAACAGACTCTCCACCAAAATTTATCCCTGCACAAGAGTGTTCCCTGAACCACAATCACAGGCACAATAAATTGAAGAGCTCTTTTCTGTGTCAGCAGACACTTCCCAATGCTTCTCTACACGGCGTAAGAGGGACACACTCCAGCCACTCAAGGTCCTTCTTGGAGTGAGGGGCCCAGGAGTGACTACAGAATCTGAGGTGCAGCCTTGACATGGTAGGTCTGAATGGGCCAAAATAGGCTTGAATATGTCCTGGCCTGCCCAGACATGGTTTTCCACTCTCTCTATATATATTCTGGGGAGAAGCAACTGCAGGAAAGAGGACAAAGAACCTGGAGCCACTGAGCCTGAGGACCCTGCCTTGCCCAGACTTAATTTGCTTCTCTTTACATCTTCTTGTAAAGAAGGTACACACACTTGGCTTGTGCCTGCCTTATGCAAGCCTATGATTTTCCCAAATTTGGGTAAAGCAAGCCTATGTCTTCACCTAATAAGGTCAAGCTTGGCTAACTGCCATTTTTATTGGCTAATTTGTGGCCAAAGGCCCATTAGTCTCAGGTTGTATTGAAGCATGGAACAGCATGGAACAGCATGGAACAGCATGGAACAGCATGGAACAGCATGGAACAGCATGGAACAGCATGGAACAGCATGGAACAGCATGGAACAGCATGGAACAGCATGGAACAGCATGGAACAGCATGGAACAGCATGGAACAGCATGGAACAGCATGGAACAGCATGGAACAGCATGGAACAGCATGGAACAGCATGGAACAGCCCTACAAGACCATCCAAGTCCAACCTATCATCAAGCCCTGCCCAAGGCTCTGCCCTTGTATTTGTGCTTGCTTGCCTGCTGCCATTGCTCTCTGCTTCTGGCAGTGTTATGCCTCACTGCCTTATTGTCTCCTCCTACACTCTGCTAAGCTCTAAGTTACCTCTGCTGTATAAGAAGCAGCCCTGATGCTTTGAGCTTGTTTGCCCAGAAACTACATTGCTTTGAGTTTGCCAACTCCTCCATGAACCATAAGATAAGAGTGTGCTGCTTGGAGAAGTAGAAGCAAGAGAGGCAGGGAAAGGAAAGGGGCAAAGTGCAGTCAAGCACTAACTTTGAAGCTGTGATAAGGGCAAGGGATGCAATTCTCCCCCTTTACTCTTCTCTCCTCAGACCCCACCTGGAGTACTGTGTGCAGATCTGGAGCCCCCAACACAGGAAGGACATGAGTCCAAACACTGGGATGGATGATTTTGATGTTGGATGAAGCAAGAGCGCAGGCTTGTTTTGTGATGAAAAGCAGTTAGTTCCAAAAGGAAAAAATGGTTGCTACCTCCTCTCAGTTCCAAAAGGAAAAAATGGTTGCTACCTCCACGTGTTTGCACGTGGTGGTCTGGCAGCAGAGCAGCGAGGAGTTGCCCAGGCAAGCAGGGCAGGAAAGAGAGAGAGGAGCCAAGAAGTCTCCCCTTTTATAGCAAAGTCCTTAGCAGGAAGTGGGAGAGGCTAACCATGATACCTGGGGAAAGGTCAGACCACCCCTTGGGAGGAGTCAAAGGTTCCAGGTGAGGCTTAACCCTTTACACCAGTGCTGCCATTACCAAGCCCGTGGGAAAGCCCAAAGGGCTCCAGGACATTCACAAGCAGGAGTGAGCACAGCCTGTTGCTGCTGCTTCTACCTCCACCTTGACCTTTAATGTGCTGCCCTCCACTTGAGCAACCCAAGCTGAGAGATCCAAAAGGACCTCGCCAAACCAGAGCTGCTAACGCATCGTCACCTGAGCTGACTTTGGGAGGGAACAGATCACATCCTGGCTGGGGAAGGTTTTAAGCTGTAAACAGAGGCTGCTGAAAAGATAAATATTTAAACACAGCCTGCGTGTCAGAGTCTATCAAATATAATATTCACCACTTGGTCGGGAGCCAATGGGAAAGTCTAGTGGAGAATAGACTGCTCCTCCTCACGGTTATTTAGAGCAAATTAACAATGACAGTAATGTAATTTCCTTGGCACGACTCTTTTTCATTCCTTTTCAGCTGCCTCCTGCTAGAATCTTTAGAGAAGTTTAAACTGATTTCAAGAAATCCTTTGGAAAGGGAAGGGGAAAAAAAATAAAATAAAAAAAAAGCAAGCAAAAGCAACCTACACTTTGCTGTTCTCTTCCCTTCAGGTGTTGGCAGAAGTGCAGGGGAAAGCACATTTGCATCTCCACTTGAAGTGCTCTGTTTATACAGAGCTGGGGGTGGGAGATGGCAACAAGCATTTTCCAGGGCCATAAATATTGACTATGACTAACCTGAGAAGTGAGAAATTTTGGATGGTGATCTGTAAGCTGGGCAGGAAGGATGCCTGCAGGAGAGGTTTGTGAGCTGCTGAAGGCTCAGCCTGATAGCAAAGCTCACTCAAAGGCTGCTGCAAGTTCAGGGTGTGGTGGTTTAGCAGCTGCCTGCCCCCCACCCTCTGATATAACCCAGGCTAGGACTTAGCCAGCTGGAAGTTGATAAATGAAGCTTTGGATTGACAGATGTGCACAATATCCAAGCAGATATTTACAGTGTATAGCAGATATTTACGGATAGAGACAGTGAAAAGGTAATACAGAAACACCACAGCCCCTCCCAGAGATCAAAATCCCTAAGAGGGGTTTCTAACCACCCCTACCACCTTTCCCCCTTCCCCAATCTTCTCTCACCATCTGTTGATGCAGCAGATAGGCGAAGGTAGATGGGCCACAGGGGTTAGCAGTAGGAAAGAAGTTAGTGGAATTATTAAGAACCAGCTACAAGAGGCAGGGACAAAGGAGCCATGCAAGGAGGCAGCCACAGCCCAGAGAGGTCTGAAACCATCTGACTTATCTATATTTGGGCTACAACTTTTATTTTCTCTCTCAGTAAATCTGGGAGTGAAGTGACATCCTGTGTTTTCATTTCTCAGCCTATAATCTAATTTCTCACTCAAATCCTCCAATTAGTTCAAACCAGCTTCAGAGGCCAGTGACCTCTGCAGCAGACTCTCAATAGAATCACAGAATCAACCCAGCCTTAGGGAATGCTTTCAGGCTGTTGCATTCTTCTAACAGTCACTATGTCAAAACCAACCTCCACTGCAAGGAGCAGCCAGGAGTTCAAGAGAGCCCTTACCAGAACCCCACTCATTTTAGCCCAACAGCAATTCCAGGCTGGATCTGCTGCAAAGAGATTGCCATTGCCTAAAATCATTGTTTCATATCTGGAAAGCCATAAAGAACTGCAGAACTGAGCACTCTCGTCCTTTCGAGCCAACAAAATTACTTTCTTTAGGCTCAGTTGGGCTGTCAGGGTCTCTCTTGTCTTCTAAAGCCTAATAAAAATACCTCTGAATTCAACTCTTATCTTTGTCTTCCCTTTAGTAGTCCTTGGAAGAGATACCCAGCAGAATACTTGATTCAGAGCTATAAATCACAGCTGCCAGAGCTGGAGCAGAGCTGCGCAGTCCACCCTCCTTTAATCCAGATTTATGTTGGGTGGAAGAGACCTCAAAAGCATTTGGACTTTGGGCTGTGTCTGCTGCAGCTCCTGCCTTCTGCCCCCATGGCTCCCAGTCAGCAGCCATTCCTCTCCCACAACTCTATGGAGGGATGTGGAGATGCTGGAGGTATCCAGAGAAGGGCCCCGAGGATGCTCAGAGGGCTGCAGCACCTCTGCTGTGAGCACAGACTGAAAGAGTTGGGGCTGTGCAGGCTGGAGAAGAGGAGGCTCCCAGGTGACCTTCTTGTGGTCTTCCAGGATCTGAAGGGGCCTACATAAAAGTCTGGGAGAGACTTTTTAGGCTGTAAAGTAGTGCCAGGACTAGGAAAATGGAGCAAAGCTGGAGGTGGGGAGATTCAGATTGGATGTGAGGAGGAAGTTGTTGAGCATGAGAGTGGTGAGAGCCTGGAATGGGTTGCCCAGGGGTTTGATTTGGGGCCAGATCCCTGGAGGTGTTTTTGGTCAGGCTGGCAGAGGCTGTGGGCAGCCTGCTCTAGGGTAGGGTGTCCCTGGGCATGGCAGGGGAGTTGGAACTGGCTGATCCTTGTGGTCCCTTCCAACCCTGACTGATTCTGTGATTCCATCTCGTGGGGAATTGTGTTGCCTCCTCCTCTGAGCTGTGCTTCCAGCAGCATTCTCTGAGCTCTCCACTGCAGAGCCCAGGGAGGAAAGCTACTGGTAGAACTCTGCTGGTATTTTTTCGTATAAACACAGAATGGTTTGGGCTGGAAAAGTCCTCTAAGCTCATTCAGTCCAACCACCAACCAAACACCACCATGACCCTAAGTGCCATGGCCACGCATTCCTTCAACACCTCCAGGCATGGGGACTCCACCACCTCTCTGGGCAGCCTGTGCCAATCCCTGACCACTCTTGCAGCAAAGAAATTTCTCTTCGCATCCAACCTAGCCCTCCCCTGGCTTCTGGCAGAACTCAGCTGATATTTTTACCTGCTTCCATCATGCTACAAACCTCTGGTTCTTCGGGGAGCCTTATGGTCCCATGCTGCCTGGCTGCATCCTTAATTCCCCAAACTCTGCTTGTAGCAAAGCTGATTAATCCAGGTCACATCATGTGTGCTAGAGTAAGATGCAGAGAAATTAAATCTCTTGACAGCATGCTGACTTGTAGGGCTCCCTGCCAAGCAACCTAATGACTATAACCAATCATTTGAGGAACAGCAGAAACCCAGCCTGCTGGTGGTGCCTGTGCCAGTCCAGTGGGGGAGTGGAGGGAAGGCAAAGCAAGGGAGTTCAGATGAAGCCATCAGCTCAGCAGAGTGAAAACAAGATGCTCCAGGTCCCTCAGCATCTTTGCAGCCCTTTGCTGTACCCTCTTCCAGCAAGTCCCGGTCCTTCTTGAACTGGGGAGCCCAGAACTGAACCCAGCACCCCAGATGTTGGGGTTGTTCAGTTAGGAGAAGAGGAGGCTCCCAGGTGACCTTCTTGTGGCCTTCCAGGATCTGAAAGGGGCTCCAAAAAAGCTGGGGAGGGACCTTTTAGGCTCTCAGGGAGTGACAGGACTAGGGGGAATGGAGCAAAGCTGGAGGTGGGGAGATTCAGATTGGAGGTGAGGAGGAAGTTGTTGAGCATGAGAGTGGTGAGAGCCTGGAATGGGTTGCCCCTGCAGGGAGGTGGTTGGGGCCAGATCCCTGGAGGTGTTTTTGTCCAGGCTGGCAGAGGCTGTGGGCAGCCTGATCTAGGGTAGGGTGTCCCTGGGCATGGCAGGGGGGTTGGAACTGCCTGATCCTTGTGGTCCCTTCCAACCCTGACTAATTCTATGATTCTGTTTCTGGGTAACTTCTGCCTCACTTAGACATTCCTCTAGAGTCTGGGCACTAACATCAGCTACAGCAGCTCCTCTTCCCCACTGCAGACAGATCCTTACTGGGAGCTTCACATGGACCACCAAGCAGCCTTAACATGATCTGAGACTTCAGTCTGCTCTAGGGTAGAATGTCCCTGGACATGGCAGGGGGATTGGAACTGGCTGATCCTTGTGGTGCCTTCCAACCCTGACCAATTCTAGGATTCTATGTGGTCTCGCCAGGGCAGAGTGGAGAGGGAGGAATGTTAAGGGTTTTAAAACTCCCTGAAATGACTCAGAGCAGGGCTAGATGCTGATGTTTCAGGATTCATCTGCCTGAGGCAGGCTGCTCCTGGAGGTGTTTTCATCCCACATTTTGCTGCTGAGCTATGGCACCACCTTGATACCACTGTGCTGACTTTAAAACCTTTTCCCTCCCAACTGAAGCATCCCCTTAAAAAAAAAAAAAAAGCCCAAAACCCTCCAATTTTCTTTGAACCCTCTCTTAGAATAACTCAATCAATGTTGTAATTACCACGCAGAACAGAGAGCACTCAGTAATTAACAGTTCCAAACACCCACATTTTCCTTGAAGCAAATAGACACCTATGCCAAGTGAGTGTGAGCAGAGGGCACTCTGCTGAGTGCAGCCATCAGAGGGGAGGGGCTTTGCAGCTTTGTTTTCCTCCTCTTCTCACAGCAGCCTTCATTAAGACAGTAAAACTCTCATTAGAAAGTCATTAGTGTAAATGCAAATAAAAGTTTGGGGTTTTTTTTCCCCATTGTTAATGTCCCCACCAGGTCCTCGATGGCTCGAGGAGCCCTGGAGCATGAAGCACACCATGGGCTGCACGTGTGGAAGATGCTGAGGCAGGTGGTGCTGGGTTACCTTGCACTGCACTGAGGACAGAGTGCTCCAGCTGCTTAAAGCTCTTTTCCTGCCTTGCTCATGCATTGCAACATGGAAACCCCCAACTCACCACTCAGGCAAACCTCCAGAGCAGCTGCCTAAGGAGCCCTATACACCTCCTGGGTCTCTGCTGCCCTTTGTACCTCACCCTTGATTCAGCTCAATCCCACCTTATCTGACCCCAGGGGGGAATGATGAGATCTCCATTCAGGAATTCAAATTAATTCAAATTAAAGAAGCTTGAGGAAGGCAGTTTCAGAGTGGAGATTAGGAAGAAATTCTTCACAACAAGCCATCAGAACAGGCTGCCCAGGGAGGCTGTGGATGTCCCCTCCCTGGAGGTGCTGAAGGCCAGGTTGGGTGAGGCCATGAGCAACCTGGGCTGAGTGGAGGTGTCTATGCCCATGGATGAGCTTTGAGGTCCCTTACAGCCCAACCCATTCTGATTCTGCTTGGTTCCCACCAGAGTGCAGCCTCTAGGCTGTCAGAGTGGTTGCCTGTGTCCACAGGGCCAACACAGAAAGGTTCAGAGAGCCAACAAGAAATCCTCTACCTCTCTGCAACAAAAGCAGAACCAGCTGAGGCTGTGGATGCTCCCTCCCTGGAGGTGTTGAAGGCCAGGTTGGATAAGGCCATGAGCAACCTCAGATGATGGGAGATGTCCCTGCCTATGGCAGGGGGTTGGAACTGGATGAGCTTTAAGGTCCCTTCCAACCCACCCCATCCTAGCTCTATAAAGGCAGCCTCAAGCTATGGGATGCATTTCCATCACTCCACTTGTCCTGCAGCCACCCTGCACCTCCGCCTAGGAGTCATTGCCAATAGGCAGCACTCATCAGGAGGTACCAAGAGAGAACTGCACTGCCCAACCACCACGGACTGGAACAGGCAAATCCCTCAGATTTAAGGCAAGAGGAAGTGCTGCAGATGTGCTTCCAGCCCTGAGTCCTGTGAGTGAGCAAAGAACAGTCACACCCTGAGCTGTTGATGCTGTGTTGCTGCAGAGGTGTGCAAGGGTGTGAACACAACTGGAGTGCAGAACCGCTTGGTCTGGAGTCTTTTGCCTCAGCTTCTACCTTCACCATGATATTTTTATGCTTCCAGAAGATGATCATTTAGGACCATTCTAATTAATTAGTCTAAAGAGGGAGGGGGCTGATTGCACTAATCATCATAAAGTGATCAGAGAGACATTTCAAGTGAAGCCAGATAGGAGGGGATAGAAGAACACAGCTCTTCCAGGTCAGAGAGGCAGGATGCTCTGAAGTGCAAGAAGGTTGGGGAGGGACTATTCACAAGGGCTTGTAATGACAGGACGAGGGGGAATGGGTTCAAACTGGCAGAGGGGAGATTGAAACGGGATGTTAGGAGGAAGTTCTTCACAGTGAGGGTGGTGAGACACTGGAACAGGTTGTCCAGGGAGGTTGTGGCTGCTCCCTCCCTGGAGGTGTTCAGGTTGGATGAGGCCTTGAGCGACCTGATCTAGTGGGAGGTGTCCCTGTCTATGGCACAGGGGGGTTGGAACTGGCTGAGCTTTGAGGTCCCTTCCAAGCTAAACCGTTCTATGATTCTACTTTGGTGACTCCTGGACTTAAATGGTCCCTAGAACAACGCACTGCTTCACAACCCCAAACCCAGGGGACAAAAGGAGTCAGGGTGCAGGTCTGAGCAAAGCAGCACCAGCAATGGAAACCAGAAGTCCTGGCTTACCATGCTCACTCTCTGTTAAACCTTAGCAGCTGCATTAGCAGAGGACTATAGAACTGGTTTGGTTGGAAAAGACCTCCAGGATCATCCAACCCAACCATTCTCTACCGCTGCCAAGTCTGGTGCTAAACCATGGCCCTCAGCACCACACCTCTGCCACTTGGAAGCTCTTCCAAGGATGGAGATCCAAGGATGGAGATCCAAGGATGGAGATCCAAGGATGGGAACCTTAAAGCTCCCATTCCTTCCCACCACACTGAGGAGGTTGTTTCAGTCTTTGAGAACCCTTTTCAGGGAAGAGGTTTCTACTATCAACCCACCTAAACCTCCCCTGCTGCAGCCCAAGGCCATTTCCTCTCATCCTATCACCTGGGTGGCAACCTACAGCCTCAGTACTGCAGACTCAGGCAGCTCCAGACCTGCTGATGTCTGAGTGAGCAAGAATGCCACAGCTCCTGAGGCAGCCCAAAGCTGCACAAGACACTCAGCTCCCCCTAGGAAGCTGCTTGGACATCATTTGAGAACAGAAACAGCAAAGCTGCAAGTTAAGGGCTCGGACACTAGGAAATGCCCAAATTCAGGCTGCCTTGCGCAGCTTGAACCCAGCCCCTCAGAGACCTTCTCTCAGCCGTGGCCTGAATGCATGATGATGCAGACTAATTACTGAGAGCAAGATCCAAACGAGTTCTGCCAAGAGACATGGCAGCCTTCTGAAGTGAGATCAAGGAAACCATCTCCTTTTCATCTCCCTGCCTTGTGTGATGCTCTCATTGTTGGCATATTGCAGCTGCTGCTTCCAAAGGGGCTTCCCAGATTTACAGCTTGGAGAAGGACAGGGTACCTGAGGCTTTCAAGTTTGTTAAGGAACAACAGTGAACGCTCTCAGCATCTGCTAAGTGTGCTGGAGGAGGGGAAAAAAAAAGAGAGAGAGAAGAAAATGAAATACTGAAAAAGAGGAATCCTTCAGCTAAAACAAACATTCTGCAGTGAGGTGACAGACTCACAGGATGTCAGGGCTTGGAAGGGACCCAAAGAGCCTCATTTCCCCTTCAGTTAGGTGCTTTGGAAAAGGAAAAGAGCTCAGACAGGCACAGTGAGGGCTGAAGCAGCAGATCCTTGACTGGGCACAACAATGTTCACCTGGACATGGAGCTGGATGAGTTTCTGCAGAGCCTGGGGATGTGATCTCAGAGGGCTCTGGGGTAAGGTGTCTTGTTCAAAGGATGTCAGGGGTTGGAAGGGACACAAAGAGATCATCCAGTCCAATTCCCCTGCCACAGCAGGGCCAGACAATCTAGCTCAGGGCACACAAGAATGCATCCAGACAGACATTGAAAGGCTCCAGAAAAGGAGACTCCACAACCTCTCTGGGCAGCCTGTGCCAGTGCTGTGGGACACTTCCAGGAAAGAAATTGCCTCTTGTGTTGAGCTGCAACCTCCTGTGCTGCAGCTTCCATCCATTGCTCCTTGTCCTACACCCCAGGGAGCAGTGAGCAGAGCCTGTGGTCCCCTCCTGACCCCCAGCCCTCAGATATTTCTAAACATTGATTAAATCTCCTCTCAGTCTTCTCTTCTCCAGACTAAGCAGCCCCAAGTCCCTCAGCCTCTCCTCATCAGGCAGTGCTGCAGTCCCCTCAGCATCCTCATAGCCCTCTCCAGCAGATCCCTGTCCCTCTTCAACTGGGCAGCCCAAAACTGAACGCAGATAAAATTCTCCTTTCAACCTCAGGGTTTCCTATCAGAGACCTTTCCCCCTTTGCTCTGCTCAGTAACCTCCAGAAGCTGTGGCAGGGCAGCAGGCAGAGCACTGGCTGCAGCCAGCAGTGTGCCCACCTGCTGTACATCCCTGTTAGAGGTCAATGGCCTTGCTCTGGTAACCAGAGGGTAGCTCAGAAGCAGCAGATTTATCCGTGTCTGCCTGCACTCCCTGCTAGCCCCACACAGGTTATTTAGGGTTTATCTGTATCATGCAGAACAACACTTAAGAGACATCCTGGCTGGCTGGCAACGAGCTAGCAGCAGAAGGGAAGGCAATACAGCAGCATCAGCTCTACCCAAACTCATTAGTCTGGCTGTGTTGCCATGCTAATGAAGCTGTTCTGCAGCTGGGGCTTGGGAAATGAGGAAGGCAGCCCCATCATAGCCAGCTCAGGTAGCTCCACAGCACAACCCACCGTGTAGTCAAACATATGCTAGCAGAGCAGCTACCCTCAGCAGGAGCTGATTGAGCTGCTAAGATGCTGCTTCCTGGGGCAGCCTTTGCTCTGCCCTGGGCTACTCAGCCCTGCCCAGCGCTGGCTGCTGTGTAGCTACAGTCACACAAACCAGAGAAGCATTAAAGCAGCAAAGGCTCTCCAAGATCATCCAGTCCAACCTGCAACCCAGCCCCTCCATGGCCATCCAGGGGCCATGGGCACAGGTTTCTTGAACACCTCCAGGGATGGAGGCTCCACCACCACCTCCTTGGGCAGCCTGACCACTCTTGCAGCAAAGAAATTCCTCCTCATCTCCAACCTAACCCTCCCCTAGTGCAGCTTGAGGCCATTCCCTCCTGTTCTATCATGATCTGTGAGAAGAGACCAGCACCAACCTCTCCCTATTAGTATCAGAATAAGTCAGGGTTGGAAGGGACCACAAGGATCATCAAGTTCCATGCCCAGGGACACCCTACCCTGCCCAGGTTGCCCACAGCCTCATCCAGCCTGGTTGCAAACACCTCCAGGGATGTAGAATCATAGAGTCAGTCAGGGTTAGAAGGGATCACAAGGATCATCCACTTCCAACCCCCCTGCCATGCTCAGGGACACTCTACCCTAGATCAGGCTGCCCACAGCCTCTGCCAGCCTGGCCAAAAACACCTCCAGGGACCTGGCCCCAAACACCTCCCTGGGCAACCCATTCCAGGCTCTCACCACTCTCATGCTCAACAACTTCCTCCTCACATCTCCTTGTCCCCTCAGGTAGGTATGCAGGGCTTGGAGCCTTTGGAGAGAGGTTTTCATGTCTCAACACTTCTATGGCTCTGTGATTCCCACCTCCCAGAGTTAGATCCTATTTAAGTCAGGCTTGTGCAAGCACTCCAGCTTGCACCAACAGCTCTGCCAAGGCATCAGCTTTGTCACAACATAAAAGGCTGACTGCTTTTCCAATAAAGCAGCTCAAAAGAAAGTGGAATTAGCACAAATGATGCTGCCCTTCCTATCAATACTTACTGCCTCATACCTCCTTCTTGCAAGGTTGTTTGCAGGGGAATAAAGGAGATGTTTATATTGCCAGCCTTGTTAAACAAGTTAATGCTCAGGCTAACACCCCAGGAAAGATCTGGAAATAATAAGGCAGAGCAGCAGGGCCCACACTGGCACTTTCTGAGAGGTTTAGTCAGCAAAAAAAAACCCAAACGCAAACCTGTGAGGTGTGGGGAGAGGAAGCCCCCAGCACAGACAGAGGGATAAATGCACACCTGGGGCTTGGTTACTTGAGTGACACCAGCAGGACAAAATTCAGTTCAGACATTGATAGAATCACAGAAACATTCCAGTTGGAAAAGATCCCCCCAGGGGCACCAAGTCCAGGAAAAAATTCCAAGAATCATAGAATCAGTCAGGGTTGGAAGGGACCACAAGGATCAGCCAGTTCCAACCCCCCTGCCATGCCCAGGGACACCCTACCCTAGAGCAGGCTGCCCACAGCCTCTGCCAGCCTGGCCAAAAACACCTCCAGGGATCTGGCCCCAAACACCTCCCTGCAGGGGCAACCCATTCCAGCCTCTCACCCCTCTCATGCTCAACAACTTCCTCCTCACCTCCAATCTGAATCTCCCCACCTCCAGCTTTGCTCCATTCCCCCTAGTCCTGTCACTACCTGAGAGCCTAAAAAGTCCCTCCCCACTCCAAGGTCACCAAGTCCAGGCAAAGACCTCCCCCCAGGGTCACCAAACCCAACTGTTATCCCTACTCTACAAAGTTCACCCTTAAGCCATATCCCATATCAAGGTCTTGTAATGACAGAATGAGGAGGAATGGGTTTACACTGGCAGAGGGGAGATTTAAATGGGATGTTAGGAGAAAGTTCTTCCCAGTGAGGGTGATGAGGCACTGGAACAGGTTGCCCAGGGAGGTTGTGGCTGCTCCCTCCCTGAAGGTGTTCAAGGCCAGGTTGGATGAGCCCTTGAGCATCCTGATCTAGTGGGAGGTGTCCCTGCTTATGGCACAGGGGGGTTGGAACCAGCTAAGCTTTGAGGTCTCTTCCAACCTAAGCCATTCTATGATGCTATGATCCCCAAGCACCGCATCCAAATGACTTTTAGACACACCCAGAATTGAGGACTCAACCACCTCCTTGGGCAGCCCATTCCAATGCCCCTGGTTTGAGGAGATTGGGTAAGACCTATCCCAGCTAGGGGTCAGCTGGATTTTAAAGACCCCCCCCCTTAAAAGGAGGCAATCTGCAGCTGAGTCCTGCACTAGAGCAACAAGGCTGTGATGAAGTGGATGTTTTTGGTATCCTTTCAGAGTGATGAGTTCCTCTTTAAGCCATTTTCTCTCCAGAAACTCTTCCCCCAGCAAGCCAGCACTGAGGGAAGTTCACTTCAGGACATCCAAAGAGCATTTGGACAAGATGAAAGTGTTTCTGTTTGTTCTCTCCTCAGCAGCTACTTTTCTCTTTCCTAACAGCTCAGTTCCAGCGATTCTTGCTGTGCTACAGCTCCACTGCTGCTGTTTATACTGCCAGGGACCTAAAATTGGTTCATTTCCTTTTATTAGGTGATTGGAGGCTCTCTGCTCTCATTCCTCTTTGGAATACTTTGCTGCTGTTGTATTTTTAAACACAATACCTCAGGAAATAGAATCACAGAGTTGCTCCAGTTGGAGCAGACCTCTATGAGTGAGTCCAACCATCATAGAATCAGTCAGGGTTGGAAGGGACCACAAGGATCAGCCAGTCCAATCCCCCTGCCATGCCCAGGGACACCCTACCCTAGAGCAGGCTGCCCACAGCCTCTGCCAGCCTGGCCAAAAACACCTCCAGGGATCTGACCCCAAACACCTCCGTGGGCAACTCATTCCAGCCTCTCACCACTCTCATGCTCAACAACTTCCTCCTTACATCCGGTCTGAATCTCCCCACCTCCAGCTTTGCTCCATCCTCCCTAGTCCTGTCACTCCCTGATAGCCTAAAAAGTCCCTCCCAGGCTTTTCTGTAGGCCCCTTCACATCCTGGGAGGCCCCAAGAAGGTCCCCTGGGAGCCTCCTCTTCTCCAGCCTGCACAGTCCCAACTCTTTCAGTCTGTGCTCACAGCAGAGGTGCTGCAGCCCTCTCAGTATCCTCCTGGCCCTTCTCTGCACACCTCCAGCATCTCCACATCCCTCTTGTCCCAGAACTGGATGCAGTACCCCAGATGGGGTCTCAGCAGAGGTGCAGAATCACCTCCCTGGCCCTGCTGCCCACACTGCTCCTGCTGCAGCCCAGCCTCTGCTTGCCTTTCTGGGCTGCAAGTGCACACTGCTGCCTCATCTTGAGCTTTTTATCCAGCACCACCACAGCCACGAGCTCCTTGAACCACTCCAGGCATGGGCACTCCACTACCTCCCCAGGCAGCCTGTGCCAATCCCTGACCACTCTTGCAGCAACGAAATTGTTCCTCTCCTCCCCTGGCACAATTCCAGACCATTTCCTGTCCTATCAATTGATGCTAGAGAGAAGAGCCCAACCCCACCTCACTGCAGCCTCGTTTTGGGGAGCTGTAGAGAGCAATGAGGTCTCCCCTCAGCCTCCTTTCCTTCACACCAAACACCCTCAGTTCTCTCAGGCACTCATCCCTAGACCCTTCTGGAGGTGCTGAGCCCCTTAGGACCATCCCCACTCCTGTCTTTGTGTCTGGAGTGGGACCTGCAGCATCCCACACCACATTCCCCTCCGAACCGCAGCCGTTTTCCATCGCTGCTCCCTGCGCACCTCTGCGCCTCTCAGAAGGGTTCTTTGTGTTTGCTCTGACCTCCCATACCATCAGGGATAAAAATAAACGCACAGAAGACAAAAAGTAGTGGGAAAGGAGCCAGATGTAAAGCCTAACCCTGCCAGCAGCCCCCTGCTCCCAGTTCAACCTTAGCTCAGGCAGCATCCTTTAAGCATCCCCCTCGGAGGCGGCGCCGGGAGGGACATGAAAGCGTTTGGAATGATTGCTTCGGAGATGCTGTATCCGAGCCAGGCGAGGGTGACTTGAAAAGGAGCAGTTTATCTCTACAAAGCGCTAAAACTTTCGAAACATCTTCTCCTCTGCAGACAAAACCTTTTAAATAACAATGCGGCGAGTGGCCGGCTCAGACCCCGGGACCCCCATCCAGCCGCCGAGCAGCTTCTCTTGCAGGGGAGGGAGTTAAGCACAGGCGGCGAGAAGGGGGGGAAGAAAGGGCAGCCCGCGGCAGCAAGGCTCTGCTGCCTTCAAGAGAAGCGATTTCCTGAGCAAAAGTTGT
Source organism: Psilopogon haemacephalus (assembly GCA_013396835.1). NCBI lineage: Eukaryota > Metazoa > Chordata > Aves > Piciformes > Megalaimidae > Psilopogon > Psilopogon haemacephalus. The sequence goes on from VWZI01009981.1 coordinate 113,628, forward strand.
GGGATGGGAGGTGACCAACAGCGGAAGATAAGGGACGGGGCCGAGAAGGTGGCAGAAAGAGCCTGAGCGTGATCGAGGAAAAGGAGGAGAGGATGTCACTGCCTCAGAATGCATCCCTGGCCAGTCCTCTGTGCCAGCACATCTGGAGCACAGCTGCGGAATTGCCTCTGCTGCCTTCAAGAGAAGCGATTTCCTCAGCAAAATTTGTGCGATGGGAGGTGACCAACAGCGGAAGATAAGGGACGGGGCCAAGGAGATAGAAAGAGCCTGAGAGTGATCAAGAAAGGGAGGAGAGGATGTCACTGCCTCAGAACGCATCCCTGGCCCATCCTCTGCACCAGCACATCTGGAGCACAGCTGCAGAATTGCCTCTGTTGCCTTCAAGAGAAATGATTGCCTGAGCAAAATTTGTGTGACAGGAGGTCACCAAAAGCAGAAGATAAGGGACGGGGCTGAGAAGGTGGCAGAAAGAGCCTGAGCACGATCAAGGAAGAGAGAAGAGGATGTCACTGCCTCAAAACGCATCCCTGGCCAGTCCTCTGCACCAGCACATCTGGAGCACAGCTGCGGAATTGCCTCTGCAGCCTTCAATAGAAGCAATTTCCTGAGCAAAAATTGTGTGATGGGAGGTGACCAACAGTGGAAGATAAGGGATGGGGCCGAGAAGGACACAGAAAGAGCCTGAGCGCGATCAGGAAAGGGAGGAGAGGATGTCACTGCCTCAGAACGCACCCCTGGCCCATCCTCTGCACCAGCACATCTGGAGCACAGCTGCAGAAGTGCCTCTGACAAGCACTTGTGCCAAGGAAAGCAGATTGCTTTCTCTCTCTTGTTCAGAGCAAACAGCAGTGAGAAGATGCCAGTGGAGATCCAGGCTGATGGATCAGCCTGGCTGGAGATCTGCTGCAGGTGTGTCTGGGGCTCTTAACTCCCTTCCTCTTTGCACAGCTCTGTCCAAACAACCCCAATGGCCAGGTTAAGGCTGTGACCAGTTCAGTACTCTGAGGGAGGGAAGGGTTGTGAGGATGAAGAGGGCCAGCCCTGGGGAGACCCCATCTTGAGTACTGATTTCAGTTTTGGGTCCCCCAGTTGAGGAGGGACAGGGAACTGATGGAGAGGGTCCAGCAGAGGGCTACAAGGATGCTGAGGGGACTGCAACACTGCCCAGGGAGGAGAGGCTGAGGGATCTGGGGCTGCTTAGCCTGGAGAAGAGAAGACTCAGAGCAAATTTAATCAATGTTTATAAATATCTGAGGGCTGGGGATCAGGAGGGGGGGGACAGGCTCTGCTCACTGGATAGGACAAAGAACAGTGGATGGAAGCTGTAGCATAGGAGGTTCCAACTCAGCACAAGGAGCAATTTCTTGCCTGTGTGGGTCCCAGAGCACTGGGACAGGCTCCCTAGAGCGGTTGTGGAATCTCTTTCTCTGGAGCCTTTCCAGGCCTGTCTGGATGCATTCCTATGGACAATCTGAGCTAGATTGTCCTGCTGTGGCAGGGGAGTTGGACTGGATGATCTCTTTAGGTCTCTTCCAATCCCTGACATCCTGTGAGCCTGGAAGACAGAGAATTGGGGCTTTTAAGTCTGGAAAAGAGAAGAACTGAGAGGGGATCTCATCAGTGCCGATCAATACTCCAAGGGTGAGTGTCAGGAGGATGGGAGCAGGCTGTGTTCAGTGATGCCCAGGGACAGGACAAGGGGTAAAGGGCACAGACTGGAACATCAGAAGTCCTCTCTGAATATGAAGAGTAACTTCCTTAATTGAAGGGTGAGAGAACACTGCAGCAGGCTGCCCAGAGAGGCTGGGGAGGATTATTCTCTGGAGATTTTCAAGAGGGGCTGCCCAGGGAGGTGGTGGAGTCCCCAGCCCTGGAGGTGTTCAAGCAAAGCCTGGATGGGGCACTTAGTGCCATTGGCTAGGACTGGGTGCTAGGTTGGACTGGATGAGCTTGGATGTCTCTTCCAACCTGGCTTATTCTATTCTATCCATCCAGATGCACTCCTGTATCACCTGCTCTAGGAGATGCTGCTTTGGCAGGGGGTGAGAGTGCAAGACCTCCAGAGGTCCTTTTCAACCTCTACCATTCTATGACACCTAAAGAGTAATTAAAAGAAAAAAAAAAAAGAAATAAAATTTTCTCCCCAGCTCACAGAGTCCAAGCCAGTGGAGGGCAAAACCTTCTGTGTTCAAACCCATTCAGAGCTCTGCTGGGAGTGCAGCCCCCACCCCAGGCATCTATTTTCCCCAGCAGTACAAGCTCCAGTCTATAAAACCTGTTCCAGCCCTTGCCCATGGGGTTACAGCTCCTCCTTTTGTTCAGAGCAGTCTCCAGTGGAAAAATTCACACAGCATCCCTACTCAGCCTCATTTCACTTTTACTCATTCTCATTTTGGAGTACAAAATGAAATTAGCAGAACTGTGTCTTCCAAACTTGAAATTGTGTTGCTGTCTGAAGAGCAGCCTGATGTGTAAATATCTATTATGTACCACTTGTGCATAAGCAAGGATGCAATTATTCAAATCCATTCTCTCTTTGTGCTCTTTTGATTGCCAGAAACCTTCACTGCAGTAGCAAAAAGCTGCCCTGGCTCACAAGGCAGTCTGGGCTGAGCTTCCAGCTCAGCTGGACCCCCTCCACCAGCCCCCTTGGATGTGAGGAGGAAGTTGTTGAGCATGAGAGTGGTGAGAGGCTGGAATGGGTTGGCCCTGCAGGGAGGTGTTTGGGGCCACATCCCTGGAGGTGTTTTTGGCCAGGCTGGCAGAGGCTGTGGGCAGCCTGCTCTAGGGTAGGGTGTCCCTGGGTATGGCAGGGGGGTTGGAATTGGCTGATCCTTGTGGTCCCTTCCAACCCAGACTGATTCTTGGAATTTTTTCCTGGACTTGGTGACCCTGGGGGGGATCTTTTCCAGCTGCAAAGTTTCTATGATTCTATCAATGTCTGAACTGAATTTTGTCTTGCTGGTGTCACTCAAGTAACCAAGAAGTGGATGATCCTTGTGGTTCCTTCCAACCCTGACTGATTCTAGGATTCTACGCCTCCCTCCCTGCACTGCTCAGGGCTGGGGTTGTCTCCTTGAGCTCTTGATGTGGCCAGAGCCCAAGAACTGGCTGCAACTGCTCATCCCTGAAGCTGGCCTGAAAGTCTGCTCTGGCAGACCCCAAGGGAAGGGCTACAAGGTGGGATGCATTCCCAGCTAATTCAAAGCATTCAGCTTGTTTAGTGCTTCCACCCCGAGGTGTGGGAACTCTGCTTTCAGGGCCAGGGTGGATGGATGGACCAGTCTGGCTGCCTGCCTGGCCCCAGCTTCTGCTGGGTGAACTTCAAGCTGCTTTTCCAGCACAGCTTGTGCTGGCCAGGCCCTGCATTACAGTCCCAGAGGTTAGCTTGTGCAGGGAGGTTGGCACAGTGCTGCTGGGGTGCTAGCACCCACAGCTGGAGCCCAGGCTTGCAGCACTCTGGCTGGGGCTGAAACACTGCACACAGGGCTCAGGCAATGCCTCTCAGCCTGCTCCCAGCACACAGAGCTGAGGCAATGCCTCTCTGCCTGCTCTCAGCACACAGGGCTCAGGCCATGCCTCTCACCTTGCTCCCAGCTCTCTGCACTCTGGTGAGCATCACCAGCTCCCAGCACACAGAGCTCAGGCAATGCCTCTCATCCAGCTCTCAGCACACAGGGCTCAGGCACTGCCTCTCAGCCTGCTCCCAGCACACAGAGCTCAGGCAATGCCTCTCATCCAGCTCTCAGCACACAGGGCTCAGGCACTGCCTCTCAGCCTGCTCCTAGCTCTCTGCACTCTGGTAAGCATCACCTTGGCCAGCACCCAGCTTGGGATCTTGAGGGAACTTCTCAACCCAGGTCCAAGCTCTTCAGTGAGCCTCCCTTTGGCCAACACCCAGTTTGGGATCCTGTTTTGCACACAGCTGAGGGAACTTCTCAACTGAGGTCCCTGCTCTCAGTTGAGCCTCCCCTTGGGCAGCTTGGGATCCTGCTTTGCACACAGCTGAAGGAACTTCTCAAGCCAAGTGCAGTCCCCATCCCTGGAGGTGTTCAAGAGCTGTGTGGCTAAGCACACTTGGGACATGGTTTTGTGGCCGTGGTGGTGTTGGGTTGGACTGGATGATCTCAGGGGGTTTTTCTGACTGAAGTGCTCAGGCTGACTGAAGAGGATCTCTGAGCAGCACTCACTCACCCTGATGGGTTCATCCCAACCAAGAGGCATTCTGAGTAGGGGAAATGTTTCCCAAATGCAAGCGTGGGGAAGGGAAACTGAACCTTCCCTCAAACCGTTTAAATGCCTCGAGGCTTAGTTCAGCTCCCTGGAAGAAGTCCCAATTAGGTAGATTTTCTAATTAAGGATATCCTGATTACCTACTGAGGTGCCTAGGAGCAGTCAAGTGACATGAAAAATAAAGCAGGGTGCTGGCTTGTCCCTTTCAGAAGCACAGCCTGGGTCAGGTGCTAATGGGAGCTGAAGCAAGTGGATGGATCTGTGTTGGTTAATTGCAGAGCAGAATAATGATAGGCAGGAGGTCAGGGCTGCTCCTCACTTCCAAGTGTGGATTCCCTGTGAACTAATGAGAACTGGACCTGGCCTAACAGGGCAAGAACTGCATCTGCAAGAGCACAGAGGCTCGGAAAGAGAGGCTGCTTCCTTGGCAGGGAGCTGGCACTGCCACTCCCCTTTTTGTCACAGGATTTGCTTGTTTGAAATAAAAAAAAACCAGAGAGCAATTAAAACCCAGCTAGTGCTGGGCATCCCACTGCCTGACCTGGTGTCCAACAGGCAGCACCAGGCAGGAGCACCTCAGGCCATCAACAAGCAGATCCTTGCAGGCAGGAACACAACCAAAGAGAAATCACTGCAGCGCCCACTGCAGAAGCCACCAGGGCTGGGCACTCTGCCCTGTCACCTCCTCACTGACTATCAGAGAGCAGCAAGCATGCCAGAGCAGACCTTGCTGGCCCTTTGCACAAAGGGGCAGGGATCACTTGCACTGATGGCTCCACCAGGACTTGTTTTCCCAGCTAGCAGTAAGAAGCTCCCAGCACCTTGTTTCCAGCTTGGAAAGAGGAAAGCAAACCAACACAAATCATTCTTGCCAGCCTTGTCACTTGCCTCAGTTACTCATCTGGAGGGACAGGATTCATCCCTCTTCTGAAGAGTGTGTGCCCTGCAGACTCTTTGCCCTCCAGCAGCACCAAGAGCTGGTCTGGTGGTTGTTTTATAGAATCAACAGTCAGGGTTGGAAGGGCCCACAAGAATCAGCCAGTTCCAATCCCCCTGCTGTGGGCAGGGACACCCTATCCTAAAACAAGGCATCCAGCCTGATCTAAGTCAGAAGGTAGAAAGTAGTTCAGTTAGTAGCAGTTCAGTTCAGTCAGGGTTGGAAGGGACCACAAGGATCAACCAGTTCCAACCCCCCTGCCATGCCCAGGGACACCCTACCCTAGAGCAGGCTGGACACAGCCTTTAAGTCAGAAGGCAGAAAGTAGTTCAGCAAGTGACAGATTGCAGCAAGCCTCTCCCCACAGCTTATCTTTCAGCTGCAGGACAATTTAAGAGCCAAGGAAAGCCACCTCCTGCAGCCCCAGCATCACTCTGGATTGATGGAACATCATTGATGAACGTCATTGCCCAGTGAGCACAGGACCCAAACTATTGCCCCCCTCTGTGCACCTTTGAGGGTCTGTTCATGACTCAAGGATGAAAAAAAGCTCAAAAGCTGAAGCACCTCTAGAAATGACAGTGAGGAAGGACATCTGTTCTCACATGGATGGATTCAAATACCTCTCAAAGGGCAGTAAAAAAATGCCTCTGCCTGTCTACAGGCACTGCTGGAGCCCCACCTGCTTCGTGGCTATCCTGAGCACACCATAAAGGAGCAGAGTTAAATGCCAAGAATTGGCCAGGAGCATCAGAACAGTTCACTCCACAGGGACCCCTCTACTCTGCTCTGGTGAGATCCCACCTGGAGTACTGCATCCAGTTCTGAAGCCCCTGGGACAAGAGGGATGTGGAAATGCTGGAGGTGTCCAGAGAAGGGCCAGAAGGATGCTCAGAGGGCTGCAGCACCTCTGCTGTGAGCACAGACTGAAAGAGTTGGGGCTGTGCAGGCTGGAGAAGAGGAGGCTCCCAGGGGACCTTCTAGGATCTGAAGTGGGCCACAAAAAAGCTGGTGAGGAACTTCTTAGGCTCTCAGGTAGTGACAAGACTAGGAGGAATGGAGTACAGCTGAAAGTGGGGAGATTCAGGTTGGATATGAGGAGGAAGTTGTTGAGCATGAGAGTGGTGAGAGGCTGGAATGGGTTGCCCCTGCAGGGAGGTGTTTGGGGCCAGATCCCTGGAGGTTTTTTGTCCAGGCTGGCAGAGGCTGTGGGCAGCCTGATCTAGGGTAGGGTGTCCCTGGGCATGGCAGGGGGGTTGGAACTGGTTGATCCTTGTGGTCCCTTCCAACCCTGACTGATTCTAAGTGTGCTGAGGCTCCACATTACTGTGCTGGAAAGCTTGCTGAGATCCATATTCAGGGAATGGGTTGGGTTGGAAGGGACCTTAAAGCTCATCCGGCTCCAGCCCCCTGCCATAGGCAGGGACACCTCCCACCAGCCCAGGTTGCTCAAGGCCTCCTCCAACCTGGCCTTGAACACCTCCAGGAAGGAGCATCCACAGCCTCCCTGGGCAACCTGTGCCAATGTCTGCCCACCATCACTATCAAGAATTTCTCCCTAATCTCCAGTGCAAGCCTCTGTGTGGAGTGTGCTGTGTACAGAGAGGTCCAATTACTAACAGCACCATTAAAAGATAATTAGCTGGAATAAAAATGCTTTTGTTGGCAGGCTGTTCCGAGTCCTCTGCAGCATCTTCCAGTGGCTTTTTTCTGGATTTGACCAAAAAACAAAAATCTTCCAGTAACTCTGTGTTAATTAGGCTGAGAGAAGCTTCACTGTGGGGCAGAAGAGCAAAGCATAACCCTCGAGTGAATGCTCTGAACTGCTGCACCCAGAGGGACCTCTCCTGTGCTTTCCCACACTTGAGGTGAGAACTACAAACAGCTAATAAAAGGTGCAAATGCTAATGGCTAATTAAGGTACCCTCAAATGCACCTCTGCCATCCCTGATAGGTGATTTCAAGCCTGCAGGGATGAATAAAGAGCAGCAGAGGAGAGGGGGAAGTGTGCAGGCAGAAGAAAGCCAAGCTGAAGGCAGCATCAACCCATCAGAAGGCAGCACAGGAGAGGGGGAAAGCCTGCAGGCAGGAGGAAGCCAAGCTGAAGGCAGCATCAACCCATCAGAAGGCAGCACAGGAGAGGGGGAAGCCTGCAGGCAGGAGGAAGCCAAGCTGAAGGCAGCATCAGCCCATCAGAAGGCAGCAGAGGAGAGGGGGAAGCCTGCAGGCAGGAGGAATCCAAGCTGAAGGCAGCACCAACCCATCAGAAGGCAGCACAAGAGAAGCAGAAGCCTGCAGGCAGGAGGAAGCCAAGCTGAAGGCAGCACCAACCCATCGGAAGGCAGATGGGAGAGGAGCAGCAGCACCCACAGCTGCAGGTTGTGCTTTACTCATCACCCAGGAGCTCCTCACAGACTTTCCAGAGTGGGTTCTTGCTGGAATTGTTCAATTAATCCCTGCCTTTGCTCCTGGTCTCCAGCCAGAGTGTAGAAAGGGCATCAAGTCTGACTGGACTGACAAACCACCCAGCATCAGCCAGCCCACCTACAGCTTTCCAGGCCCTAAAAGATCAGCCTTGGAGACAAACCTGAATCATAGAATCAGTCAGGGTTGGAAGGGACCACAAGGATCAGCCAGTTCCAACCCCTCTGTCACACCCAGGGACACCCTACCCTAGAGCAGGCTGCCCTCAGCCTCTGCCAGCCTGGCCAAAAACACCTCCAGGGATGTTTAAGTTTGGTTACTTTGCAAGGAGAAAAAAAAAAAAAAATCATATAAACATCTTAAAAGTGCTTAAATATTGAGGCCCTGGAGGATGGGGGAGGGCAGCAGCCTGGCCCAGCAGAAGCACAACCAGCACTGCAGACACTTGGGCATGAATTAATAACCCAAACCCCCCACACCCCAAGCTTTCCATCTTGCATTTCAAGCCCTCACTTAAAAAGCAACTGGCTGAAACTTGAGTTTGGTTACTTTGCAGGGAAAAAAAAAAAAAATCATATAAACATCTTAAAAGTGCTTAAAGGTCCTGGAGGATGGAGGGGGAAGACTCTCACCCTGGCCCCTGGAGGATGGGATGGGGGGAAGGAGGGAGGGAGGACTCCCAGCCTGGCCCAGCAGAAGCACAACCAGCACTGCAGACACGTGGGCAGGCATTAAAAACCTAACCCCCTCCACCCTAAGCTTTCCATCTTGCATTTGAAGCCCTCACTTAAAAAGCAACTGGCTGAAACTTGAGTTTGGCTACTTTGCAGGGGGGGGAAAAAAAAAAAATCATATAAACATCTTAAAAGTGCTTAAAGGTCCTGGAGGATGGAGGGGGAAGACTCTCACCCTGGCCCCTGGAGGATGGGATGGGGGGAAGGAGGGAGGGAGGACTCCCAGCCTGGCCCAGCAGAAGCACAACCAGCACTGCAGACACTTGGGCGTGAATTAAAAACCTAACCCCCTCCACCCCAAGCTTTCCAGCTTGCATTTCAAGCCCTCAGTTAAAAAGCAGCTGGCTGAAACTGGAAGCTTTAAGTTAAANCAACTGGCTGAAACTTGAGTTTGGCTACTTTGCAGGGGGGGGGGAAAAAAAAAATCATATAAACATCTTAAAAGTGCTTAAAGGTCCTGGAGGATGGAGGGGGAAGACTCCCACCCTGGCCCCTGGAGGATGGGATGGGGGGAAGGAGGGAGGGAGGACTCCCAGCCTGGCCCCTGGAGGATGGAAGGGGAAGTGAGGGAGGGAGGGAGGACTCCCAGCCTGGCCCAGCAGAAGCACAACCAGCACTGCAGACACTTGGGCATGAATTAAAATCCTAACCCCCTCCACCCCAAGCTTTCCAGCTTGCATTTCAAGCCCTCAGTTAAAAAGCAGCTGGCTGAAACTGGAAGCTTTAAGTTAAAGTTGTGGCCTTAGTGTGAAGATATGGTAGCCTGGGGTAGGGGAAAAGGCAAAGCCTGAAAGGATGAGTGCTTGAGGAAAGTATCACTTGGAACAAAACCTGAGCTTCTGCACCAAATGATTAAGCTGCTGGAGACACTACAAGGGACAACAACTATTGTGGTTGACCAATTAATTAATTTGCTGAAATATTAGAGAAGGGGAAAAAAATAAAAGACACAGAGTGCAGGGAAACAAACAAACAAAAAAGGATAATTTGCCTTGAAATTCAATTAAAGAGAAGGGATCAGTATTCACCCAGCTCTGGAAAAAGACTCCCATGGAAACTGCTACTTTGTCTGCTAAGTGAGGGGGAAAAAAATCCTCCTGCTGCTGCAAGCTGGGCGTGGAGCTCCTGCTCTGCTTCTTTAGGGGCTTTGGGGCATTGACAGGGGCAGGGCACATGGGTGGCAAGGGGGGAAAAAGGAGATCATGAGCTGGAATCAAGAGAATTGATGGCACTGAAAGAATTGCCACATCTACAGGAAGGAGAGCAGAGAGCACCTTGGCACTGCTGGCCCTTCCTCAGGAGCAGCTGGAGTCATGAGCTGCATTCAGGAGGGTTCCTGGCACTGAAAGAATTGCCACATCTACAGGAAGGAGAGCAGGCAGCACCCTGGCACCGCTGGGCCCTCCTTAGGTGCAGCTCAGGTTGGCATCCTTCACATCCCCTGAAGCTTCCCTCAGCAGGAATGAAGCCTACTGAAGAGCTCCATTCCACCCAGGCCAACAGGTGCAGGGAGCATCTCTCCCTTCTCCACTTCCAACAAAGCCCTCTCCAGATGCACTTCTCCTCAAAAGCTCTTTGCTAAATACCAGTGACACTCAGCAGCAGGGAAGAGGGCAGAGCCTCTGCTGAGGATTGCAGTGGAGCCTTCCACCTGCACAAGGTTTGGTGCAGACATCTCCTCGGGGAGCGACTGAAGTCTCAAATCATGCCAAGGCTGCTTGGTGGCCCACACCAAGCCTTGAGTCGAGCTGGGTATGGACCTCCTCTCCCTCCAGCAGGAAGCATTTGATTTACAGGAGCAATCAGGAAATAAAAGCCACACTTGCCCATGTCCCCCCAGCACCACAGAGACCTTAGAGTAACCTTCCAGTATCTGAAGGGAGCCTACAGGAGGGCTGGGGAGGGACTGTTCACAAGGGCTTGTAATGACAGGACAAGGGGGAATGGGTTCAAATTGGCAGAGGGGAGATTTAAATGGGATGTTAGGAGAAAGTTCTTCCCAGTGAGGGTTGTGAGACACTGGAACAGGTTGCCCAGGGAGGTTGTGGCTGCTCCCTCCCTGGATGTGGTCAAGGCCAGGCTGGATGAGGTCTTGAGTGACCTGATCTAGTGGGAGGTGTCCCTGCCTATGGCACAGGTGGGGTTGGAACTGGCTGATCTTTGAGGTCTCTTCCAACCTAAACCATTCTAGGATTTTATGTCCTCCTGTGCCACCCTGAGCAGCCCTCAGGTGCTGCCCTGCCACCAGCTCAGAGAGCAGCAGCTTAAAGCTGGAGCTGGTTGGTGCCAAGGCTGTCACCCAGGCAGCAGCTCCAGGAGATTCCATCAGGCTTTTGGATTTCATAGAATCAGTCAGAGTTAGAAGGGACCACGAGGATCATCTACTTCCAACCCCCCTGCCATGGGCAGGGACACCTCCTTTCGTGGGCACGGTGGACCCAAAAGCAGAGCCAAAGCCCAGGATATTAAGCAGTGTCCTCTGGATACTTCAGGGCTTTTTAATTTTCATCATTTCCCTGCAATAAGAGGATTTCTGCAGCTGTTTACCTTGAAAAGCCCAAACCCTCTCCAGCTTTGCTCCACAGAACCTCTCCCATTCCTTTTCAGTTGCCACACTGTGCAAAACCAAAGCTCTTCCTCTCCTCTCCCACTTCTTGAACATCTCTGAACTCGAGGACTGGAAGCAGCTCTGGAGGAGACTGCAAACCCCACAAATGGTTTAGAGCTGGAGATGACCTTGTGGGAGATTCCTCCATGAAATGCACAATAATCTGCTTTGGCACACCTGTCTTGGGCATCAGCAGCCTGGCTTGAGCCTTTAATTCCTAAAGCCCTCAAAGATAAGCAGCTCTATTTCTGGCTGCCTCTCCACATCTGCATCTCAATGCCCCTCCAAAAGGGGAGCTGTTTTTGGGCATCATCCAGCGGCCACTTGCCATAGAAGTGTGGGAGCTGTGCTGGCTTTAACTGCCTCTGTGAAACCTGCAAGAGGGAAAAAAAAAAAAAACCAAACCCAGCCAGGAGAGCTCCTGGCCTGATTTTAATGGCTTCATTTGGTGGTTCAACACACTGAGCTCGTACAGTGCAGCCAGGAGGGGAGATCAGACTCCTCCTGACCAGGAAGCCTCTGAGCAGCCCAGGAGAAACTTAAAGAACAGGAATAAAAAGTCTTGGAGAAATTAATCCTAGAAGGGCTTAAGTTGGAAGGGACCTCAGAGATCAACAGCTCCAACACCTCCCCTGCCGTGGCAGGGATGCATCTCAGCTGGACTCATCCAACCTGGCCTTAAGGAGGATGCAAAAGCAAACTCATTGCTCCACTGCAGGCTCATGGAAGGTGGAAGCTGGAATTTGTGCTTTGAAGGAGGGGAACAAGAGGAGGAAACAGAGACCCTGCAGAGAGGGACTTGGGGGTGCTGGTGGAGGAGAAGCTGAAGATGAGGCAGCAGTGTGCACTTGCAGCCCAGAAAGCCAAGCAGAGGCTGGGCTGCAGCAGGAGCAGTGTGGGCAGCAGGGCCAGGGAGGTGATTCTGCCCCTCTGCTGTGCTCTGCTGAGAGCCCACCTGGAGTAGTGCATCCAGTGCTGGAGCCCCTGGGACAAGAGGGATGTGGACATGCTGGAGGTGTGCAGAGAAGGGCCCCGAGGATGCTCAGAGGTCTGCAGCACCTCTGCTGTGAGCACAGCCTGAAAGAGTTGGGGCTGTGCAGGCTGCAGAAGAGGAGGCTCCCAGGTGACCTTCTTGTGGCCTTCCAGGATCTGAAGGGGGCTACTAAAAAGCTGGGGAGGGACCTTTTAGGCTCTCAGGGAGTGACAGGAGTAGGGGGAATGGAGCAAAGCTGGAGGTGGGGAGATTCAGATTGAATGTGAGGAGGAAGTTCTGGTGAGAGCCTGGAATGGGTTGTCCAGGGAGATGTTAGGGGACAGATCCCTGGAGGTGTTTTTGGCCAGGCTGGCAGAGGCTGTGGGCAGCCTGATCTAGGGTAGGGTGTCCCTAGGCATGGGTTGCCCAGGGAGATTGTAACTAGATGACCTTTGTGGTCCCTTCCAACCCTGACTGATTCTCTGATTCTACTTCTGGGTAACTTCTGCCTCACTTGAAGATTCCTCTAGAGTCTGGGCACTAACATCAGCTACAGCAGCTCCTTTTCCCCACTGCAGACAGATCCTTAGTGGGAGCTTCACATGGACCACCAAGCAGCCTTGATGTGATCTGAGACTTCAACCACCCCCAGAGGGGATGTCTGCACCAACACTTGTACACATGAAAGGTTCCACAGCCCACTTGCAACCTTCAGTAGAGGCTCTGTACTCTTGCACGCTGCTAGATGCAATTAGAATTTAGCAAAGAGTTTATAATTGATTTAATTGCTGCTGCTTTTCTCCTCAGGAAAACATCTAAAACCAGACCATTAACCCCTCAGCTTTCTCCGCAGGCTGGGATCATTCAGGGGCACTTCCCAGAAGTTCAAAGCTGCATTTTACTATTTGAGCACTAGAACGTGAAGTCCTGCTGCTCCCTGCACTGAGGTGCAGATGTGCACTGGGCAGGGCTCGGTGCAGCAGCAGAACCCTGACCTACAGCCTCTTGAAAGACAAACTCACCCCAAAACACCCAGGAAAAGCACCTTCACAGGAGCCTCCTGCTTTAGGGACCCACTGCATCACCTCTCCAACCTCTTTTCTCTTCCAGAAATTCCTCTTTTGGCTCTGTGCTGCTCAAGACTCACTTCTGACCTCGCTGTTGCAGTGGCCTAATGCCCACTCCTTGGACCCACCCATCTGCCAGCCCCTGCTGCCCACTCCTTAGGCCAACTCCTGCTGCCAACCCCCGGGGCCAGCCCCTGCTACCAACCCCTTAGGCCAACCTTTGATGCCAGCCCCTGGGGCCAACCCCTGATGCCCACTCCTTAGGCTAACCTCTGATGCCCACCCCTGATGCCAGCCTCTGATGTCCATCCTTTAGGCCAACCCTTGCTGCCAGCCTCTGCTGCCCAGCCCTGGGGCCAACCCTTGCTGCCAGCCTCTGCTGCCCAGCCCTGGGGCCAACCCTTGCTTCCCAAGCAGCTGCTCCTGCAGCAGTACAGGTCCTGCCAGGAAATCACAAAGCAGGTGACACCAAAAATGGTAACTCCTGAGCTGAAGCTTCGTTTCCCCCTCATTACCCAAGCATCAGAGATGGCATCTTGGTTAAAAAAAAAAAATCAAAATTCTCCCCAGGAGAGGACGACTAAAGGGTAGCAAACACAAATTTCCCTTCAGTTAATTTAAGGCTCCGGATGAACATTTCTTTTTTTGGTGCATTGTTTGCCTGGCTCTAATTGTGTTCATTATAGACAAACTTCATTAGTGAAGGCAGGAGCATATTGTCGTGCACAGCAGTGAGCAAAAACCCAGTCCTAGAATAGCTCTGGCTGAGGATTTTTGGTCGTTTTTTTGGGGGGGTTTTGTCTTTTTTTTTTTTTTCCTCCTTTCTTTTGAGCTGCCTGCGCAGGTTTGTCAGCTGCCGGCAACGAAGGAGCTTTAACGAGCCCCGAACGTTTCACGGCAGCCAATTCGCATCCTTAGAAAGAGGGACAGGCACCGCCTGAGCTCCCCGCTAAACAAACACCCAAAATATCGGCAGAGAAAGGAAAGAGCTCCGGCGGGGGAAGCTAACGGAGAGGTAACGGAGCGCTGGGGCCGCCCGCACCTCACCGCCCGCTGATGGATGACTTCTCCCCTGCCTGCCGACGCCTTGGCAGCTCGGTGCTGATGCTCGGGCAAGGCAGAAGGCTCTTGGCGTTAGTGGCGGCCGACAGAAGAGGGCTCTGCCTCTCACCGAGAGCATCCTCGGGGCTGCCAACAGCCGGCACACGGCCACCGCCTGGCCGCGGCTTGTAGGCGGCTGGAAGCTGGGTGGTGAGGTGGGCGCAGGGGGCACCGCTCCCTTCCTCTCGGCACCATCCTGCCTTAGCAGCAGCTCAGCAGCCCACCTCTGGGGCACCTCTCCCTTCCTCTCAGCACCACCCTGCCTTTCTCTACCTCAGCAGCCCACCTCTGGGTCATGTTTTGGGGCACCACTCTTCCTTTCTCTGCTTTAGCAGCACCTCAGCCGTCCTCCTCTGGGGCACCTCTTCCTTCCTCTCAGCACCATCCTGCCTTTCTCTACCTCAGCAGTCCTCTGGGTCACGTTTTGGGGCACCTCTTCCTTCCTCTCAGCACCATTCTGCTTTTCTCTACCTCAGCAGTCCTCTGGGTCACGTTTTGGGGCACCGCTCCCTTCCTCTCAGCATCATTTTGCCTTTCTCTGCCTCAGCAGCCCATCTCTGGCTCACGTTTGGGGCACCTCTTCCTTCCTCTCGGCACCATTCTGCCTTTCTCTACCTCAGCAGCCCACCTCTGGGTCACGTTTTGGGGCACCGCTCCCTTCCTCTCAGCATCATTTTGCCTTTCTCTGCCTCAGCAGCCCATCTCTGGCTCACGTTTGGGGCACCTCTTCCTTCCTCTCGGCACCATTCTGCCTTTCTCTACCTCAGCAGCCCACCTCTGGGTCACGTTTGGAGCACCTCTCCCTTCCTCTCAGCACCATTCTGCCTTTCTCTGCCTCAGCAGCCCACCTCTGGGTCACGTTTGGAGCACCTCTCCCTTCCTCTCAGCACCACTCTGCCTTTCTCTGCCTTAGCAGCAGCTCAGCAGCCCACCTCTGGGTCACATTTTGGGCACACTGCTCAGCATCTCCACACCAACCCCTGTGCTCCATCACCTCCTCAAGGGAAGCTGCTGTCGGAGCCTGGATCCGTGCCTGGCCCAGCAAGAATCAGGGTGATTTGTGGAGTTGGCATTCCAGGGAAGCCACTGCAGATCCTTCAGCAAAGAGAGCTGCTGCTGCTTCTCTTTCCAGAGCTTGGGAAGGCTAAACACAACAGGAGCCACTGCTGCAGGCATTAGGGACCACACAAGCACCCCAGCCAGAGGTTCCCTTTGATTAGCATTTAACAGGACGCCCAGAACACCCTCCCCCAGGGATTTTATGCAACCTACAGCAAGTGCTGACTTGCAAGCTTCTGCCTCTGAAGTGCCCTCAGCCTCCCTGTCAGAGCCTGGAAGTGACAAAGAGCTCACCGTGTCCTGCCCACAGCAGAGAAGGCTACAGGTGGTGAATCCAAAGCTGCAAAGTCACTTGGACAAAATCATCTTGGCACTTGCTTTGCTTTCCCAACAGCATCTCAGGGAGACCCATCCACTGCCATTAACAGGTTCCAAATCAATTGAATAAATGCATTGCATTTCCCCCAAGGTTTATGTTCCAGTTTCTATCAACATTCAGCTCACTGCAAGCCAGGACACTCAGCCAGCAGATGAACATCTTGTGGAGCAGAGATTTGTTCCCTGTGCCTGGCAGTTACACTTAATGTGCATTTTGGTGCAGCTGTGGAACAGGCCTGAGACAGGATTCTGTGGATTTGCCTCTAGATGGCTTCTTAGAATCCTGGAATGGTTTAGGTTGGAAGGGACCTCAAAGCTCAGCCAGTTCCAACCCCTCTGTGCCATAGGCAGGGACACCTCCTACTAGAACAGGTCACTCAAAGCCTCATCCAGCCTGGCCTTGAACACCTCCATGGAGGGAGCAGCCACAACCTCCCTGGGCAACTTGTGCCAGTGTCTCACCACCCTCAGTGCAAAGAAATTCCTCCTAACATCCTGTTTAAGTCTCCCCTCTGCCAGTTCAAACCCATTCCTCCTCATCCTGTCATTACAAGCCCTTGTGAATAGTCCCTTCCCAGCCCTCCTGCAGGCCCCCTTCAGATCTATCAAGGATGGGGACACCAGAGCTGGAGGAAGGATTGGAGATGAGGTCTGAGCAGAGCAGAGCCAAGGGGCACAATCCTCTCTCCTGCCCTGCTGCCCACACTGCTCTGGCTGCAGCCCAGGACACAGCTGCATGAGGGCACTGCTGGCTCCTGGGATGCTGCTCAGCACCCTCAAGTCTCTTTTCTTCAGAGCTGCTCTCAACCCATTCTGCACCCAGCCTGGATTTGTGCCCATCCCAGATGCAGGAGCTTGCGATCAGACTTGTGGGACAGGGTCAGGTTTGCTCTGATCCTCTACAGCAGCAGGAGGAGNTCCCTTCCCAGCCCTCCTGCAGGCCCCCTTCAGATCTATCAAGGATGGGGACACCAGAGCTGGAGGAAGGATTGGAGATGAGGTCTGAGCAGAGCAGAGCCAAGGGGCACAATCCTCTCTCCTGCCCTGCTGCCCACACTGCTCTGGCTGCAGCCCAGGACACAGCTGCATGAGGGCACTGCTGGCTCCTGGGATGCTGCTCAGCACCCTCAAGTCTCTTTTCTTCAGAGCTGCTCTCAACCCATTCTGCACCCAGCCTGGATTTGTGCCCATCCCAGATGCAGGAGCTTGCGATCAGACTTGTGGGACAGGGTCAGGTTTGCTCTGATCCTCTACAGCAGCAGGAGGAGGAAGGATGAAGGTTCACCATTTGCCATCCAGGCTTGCTTCTCCCTACTCCAGCAGCTGAGAGCTTTGCTGTCTGCTTCAGCTGCACAGGAGAAGGAGCTTGTGGGCAAGAGTTTGCTCCTGACAAATGGCAAAGCTGTCCACACTGCTCTGGCTGCAGCCCAGCACACAGATGCATGAGGGCACTGCTGGCTCCTGGGATGCTGCTCAGCACTCTCAAGTCTCTTTTCTTCAGAGCTGCTCTCAACCCATTCTGCACCCAGCCTGGATTTGTGCCCATATGAGATGCAGGAGCTTGCAATCAGACTTGTGGGACAGGGTCAGGTTTGCTCTGATCCTCTACAGCAGCAGGAGGAGGAAGGATGAAGGTTCACCATTTGCCATCCAGGCTTGCTTCTCCCTACTCCAGCAGCTGAGAGCTTTGCTGTCTGCTTCAGCTGCACAGGAGAAGGAGCTCGTGTGCAAGAGTTTGCTCCTGACAAATGGCAAAGCTCCCATCTCATTTCATTCTGATGTGTGTGTTAAGTCATGACAGGGATCCATCCTTGCCAACTAGCTCTAGCATGAAAATAAGGAGCCCCAGGAGACCGAGGCTATTTCAAGTAGTAAATAATATCAATGGAATTGGAAAAGGAGGAAAAAAAAAAAAAAAAAAAAAAAAAAAGAAAGCTAAGCCTGGCTTTGCTCTTAAAGGAAAACCCAAGTGGGAGAAAAGAGTTCAGCCAAGCTGCAGTTTGGTCTGTGGTGGAGCTGGCAAATTGTACAGGACAATCAGCTGCTGCCAGCCAACAGTGACCACAGAGAGGGAATGCAGATAAAAATGGAATTTATCAACTTGATATTGGCTGGAGCAGCTGATGGAAGTGGAACGTGGAAGCTGGGATTTGTGCTTTGAAGGAGAGGAACAAGAGGAGGAAACAGAGCCCCTCTCATCATGGAATGGGTTGCCCAGGGAGGTGTTTGGGGCCAGATCCCTGCAGGTGTTTTTGGCCAGGCTGGCAGAGGCTGTGGGCAGCCTGATCTAGGGTAGGGTGTCCTCGGGCATGGCAGGGGGGTTGGAATTAGATGGGCTTTAAGGTCCTTTCCAAGCTAAACCATTCCTTGATTCTGTGACTAGGTTGGGTTCTGATAAATCTACTTACCCTGCTGCTACCCAACACCAAGTCTGAGAAGATGTCAGGCTGTGTGCCCACACTGCTCCTCTCAGCCTTGCTGCTCCCTGCTATCACTGCCTGGGTTCACAAGGGAAGGAGAAACAGAGATGTGCTCTTGTGGTGGCATCTGCTCTGCACCCAGCAGGCTCAAACAGCAAGTGATGGAGGAATAAACTCACCAATGTCACAGGCCAGAGATTGTAGAGGAAAATCCTGCTGCTGCCTGCCAGCCCAGACAAGTCAGAGCCTGCTCTGGCAAGTCAGAGACTGCCTGAGGAGAGCTCTTGAAAATTTGCTAACAATTTCAGAGCTGTGGCAGCCCTGCCATGAGGAAAGGCTGAGGGAGCTGAATTTGCTCAGCCTGGAGAGGAGAAGGCTCAGGGGAGACCTCATCACCATGGATCAGCACACAAGGGGTGGCTACCAGAGGATGGAGACTCCCTTTGTACCAGGGGCAATGAAGACAAGTTACTGCTGGGGAGATGCACGCTGGACTGCAGTAGAAGTTTCCCCAGTTGAACCCTGGAATCCTCTCCCAAGGGCAGCAGTGCAGTCCCCTGCACTGGGCACTTCTCAGACTCAGCTTGCCAGGGTCTGGGTCAGCTCATGGAAACTTCACCATCACCTAGCAAAGCTGGGCCAGATGAGCCTTGGGAGTCCCTTCCAACCTGGCATGCTGTGGAAACCCCAGGGGTGCTCCTGGGCACCCTTCAATGGCCAGATCTCAGCTCATTTGCCTCCAAAGATGAGGAGATCAATGGGAACATCCAGATAAGATGAGCATGAGAGAGACTTCTGATGTCAGAGCTGGGATGTGCCACTCCTTTGGGAATTAGCCTTTGAGGAGCTTAGCGCCCTTGGCTCCCATCAGCCACAGGAAGGAGCTGGAGAGAGGGGAGGAGGCTTTTCTGCTTTTACAGGTGGAGAACGAAGACAAGAGAGGGTCAGGAGCTGAACTCAGGTCCTCTGAGTCCTAGACCTTAGCCTGTATTTTTCCTGAAAGAACTCTTTTTTCAGGTGAGCCTCCACCAGTCCGTTCCCTCTCAGCACTGCCTGCCCTAGGTAGCACATGGTCCATTGGCTTTGGGATGGCTGCTCCAAGAGTTTGCCTTAGTTAAGGAATCCAACCCCACCTGGCTACAACCTCCCTTTAAGTAGTTGTAGAGAACAATGAGGTCCCCCCGAGCCTCCT
This sequence comes from Psilopogon haemacephalus, assembly GCA_013396835.1. Taxonomy (NCBI): domain Eukaryota; kingdom Metazoa; phylum Chordata; class Aves; order Piciformes; family Megalaimidae; genus Psilopogon; species Psilopogon haemacephalus. The sequence continues at coordinate 132,754 of VWZI01009981.1, forward strand.
CTTTTGCAGGCTGCACACCCCCAGCTCCCTCAGCCTCTCCTCTTGGGGCTGTGCTCCAGGCCCCTCCCCAGCCTCTCTGCCTTTCTCTGGACACCTTCCAGCACCTCAATATCTGTCTGAAATTGAGGGTCCCACCTCCCTGGGCAACCTGTGCCAGTCTTTGACCACTCTCGCAGCAAAGAAATTGATCCTCATCTCCAACCCAACCCTCCCCTGGCACAATTCCTCTCCTATCAACTAACACTAGAGAGAAGAGCCCAACCCCACCTCACTGCACTTTCAAGGAGCTGCAGAGAGCAATGAAGTCTCCCCTCAGCCTCCTCTTCTCCGAATTGAACCCCCCCAGCCCTATTCTCCAGACCCTTCCCCAGCGCTCTGCTGCCCTTCTCTGCTCCAACTCCAGCCCCTCGATGCCCTTCTTGTAGTGAGGGGCCCAAAACTGACCCCAGGCTTCGAGGTGCAGCCTCCCCAGAGCCCAGCACAGATTTTGAATGCCAAAGCCTTACTCTAGGAAAAGTTTCCCTGGCAGTAAACCCAAGAGATGAGCAAAAGAAAGTTTCCACAGACAACTCTTCTTCTCCTCTCCCTCCCACCCCGATTCATCCTCAGGCAAGTCACAGCCCAAGCCAGGCAGATCAGGAGCTCCAAGCCACCAGCAGCAGCAGCACACAGGCAGGATTGGAAGGTGATTTCGGAGGAGCATCATCACTCCGTTGTGATTACAAGACAATGCCCCCCAAATTAAAGGCCTGATGGATGCTTCAGAGGGTTTGCCACACTTTGTTCTTCCTCCCTCCGGGTGGAAGTGATGCTGCCCTCATCCACCAGCTGATTACTTATTCAAAGCCACCACAATGGTTCGAAGTTAACCCACCCTCCCCCCTCTGCCTCAGTCAATTGGGCTTCGATTCACAAGCCAAAATCCAGGGCTGAGAATAAGACACTCACTTGAAGGTGATTTTCAGAATCCTCCTAATTTCAGCTCAGATTCTGATGAAAAATTTTCTTTTTCCCCCTCCCAAAAGGAATACAAATTCATAGAATCAGCCAGGGTTGGAAGGGACCACAAGGATCAGCCAGTTCCAACCCCCACTGCCGTGCCCAGGGACACCCTACCCTAGAGCAGGCTGCCCACAGCCTCTGCCAGCCTGGACAAAAACACCTCCAGGGATGTGGCCCCAAACACCTCCCTGCAGGGGCAACCCATTCCAGGCTCTCACCACTCTCATGTTCAACTTCCTCCTCACATCCACTCTCAATCTCCCCACCTCCAGCTTTGCTCCATTCCCCCTGGTCCTGGCACTACCTCATAGCCTAAAATGTTCCTCCCCAGGTTTTTTTGTAGTCCTCATTCAGATCCTGGAAGGCCACAAGAAGGTCACCTGGGAGCCTCCTCTTCTCCAGCCTGCACAGCCCCAACTCTTTCAGGCTGTGCTCACAGCAGAGGTGCTGCAGCCCTCTGAGCATCCTCGGGGCCCTTCTCTGCACACCTCCAGCATCTCCACATCCCTCTTGTCCCAGGGGCTCCAGCACTGGATGCAATACTCCAGGTGGGCTCTCAGCAGAGCACAGCAGAGGGGCAGAATCCCCTCCCTGGCCCTGCTGGCCACACTGCTCCTGCTGCAGCCCAGCCTCTGCTTGCCTTTCTGGGCTGCAAGTGCACACTGCTGCCTCATCTTCAGCTTCTCCTCCACCAGTACACCCAAGTCCCTCTCCTCAGGGCTGCTCTCCAGCCAGTCCCTGCCCAGCCTGGATTTGTGCCTAGGGTTGCCTCGACCCAGCTGCAGGACCTTGCACTTGGTCTTGTTAAACCTCCTGATGTTGGCTTGTGCTCACCTCTTCAGCCTGTCCAGCTCCCTCTGGATGCCATCCCTGCCCTCCAGCCTGGCTGCTGCATCACACAGCTTGGGGTGCTCAGCAAACTTGCTGAGGCTGCACTCAATGCCTCTGCCCTTGGCACCCACAAAGATGCTGAGCAAGACTGGTCCCAGGCCTGATCCCTGAGGGACTCTGCTTGTCACTGGTCTCCATTTGGACATGGACTCACTCTTTGGGTGCAGCCATCAAGGCAGTTCCTTATCGCTCTGGTGCTCCACCCATCATTCCTCACCTTTGAAATCATTTGGACCCCTCGAAGAGCTCTGGACCCGCTAAAAGGATTATCCCAGCCCGGGCTACACCTCAGTCTTTAAGAATAATTAGGATCTGTAGGTGTTTCAAATAAATTTAAAAAAAATTACATTCAGATGCATATTTATCAGGGGCAAGTTAATTAGCACTCTGCACCGAGGATGAAATAATTAAACTAATCAGCTTTAATGAAATCTCTATCACAGTCGATGCCTCCCAAGTAGGAAAACCCAAAATATATTGGTTGTGCTGATTTGTTACTCCTTGGGTTTTTTTTTTTTTCCTTTTACTAATTAAGTGTCATGCCTCAATTTATGCTGAGCTCCCCTCCTTGGCCATTTCTCCTGCTGTAAAACAAAGGCACCAGGAGCTCCTTTTTGCTGTTTGCAGACACCCAAGTGCAGCTTGGAGCTGAGGAGTTGCTTGTCCAGGTCTGTTTCTTCCCCTGACTTCAATTAATCCTGGGCATCCAAAAGCTTGGGCACAGAGTGAAGCATCTTCTTCCCTCTGTCCCCACTGTGGCTACTCTGCTCTTGCCTCTCCCTCTCTTACTGGGGATGTATCCAAGCTGCTGGGTCCCTGCAGGGAGGTCTCTGCCACAGGACAGCAACCTGTGAGTGGAGGTAAAGGCAGTGACCTGGGCACGCAGCTCCTGTCCCCTCTGCTAGTTCAAGTCAGGTCTCAGAGTTCAAAGCAGACTAAGTCAACACTTGTTTGACTTCCATCAAGCCAGAGGGATGTGGACATGATGGAGTGTGTCCAGAGAAGGGCCAGGAGGATGCTCAGAGGGCTGCAGCACCTCTGCTATGAGCACAGACTGAAAGAGTTGGGGCTGTGCAGGCTGGAGAAGAGGAGGCTCCCAGGTGACCTTCTTGTGGCCTTCCAGGATCTGAAGGGGGCTGCAGAAAAGCTGGGGAGGGACTTTTTAGGCTCTCAGGGAGTGACAGGACTAGGGGGAATGGAGCAAAGCTGGAGGTGGGGAGATTCAGATTGGATGTGAGGAGGAAGTTGTTGAGCATGAGAGTGGTGAGAGCCTGGAATGGGTTGCCCCTGCAGGGAGGTGTTTGGGGCCAGATCCCTGGAGGTGTTTTTGTCCAGGCTGGCAGAGGCTGTGGGCAGCCTGCTCTAGGGTAGGGTGTCCCTGGGCATGGCAGAGGGGTTGGAACTGGCTGATCCTTGTGGTCCCTTCCAACCCTGACTGATTCTATGAACCCTGGAGCACCCCAAGTGATGCCAATGCATGGAGAAATCCCTGGGTTGCAGCTCTCGCAGAGTTTCCAATCACAGAATATGTTGGGCTGAAAGGGGCCTTCAATCTCTGCCAGTTCCAATCCCCTGCCATGGACAGGGACACCTCCCATTAGCACAGGGTGCTCAAGGCCTCATCCAGCCTGGCCTTGAACACTTCCAAGGAGGAGGCATCCACAGTATCCCTGGGCAACCTATGCCAGTGTTTCTCACCCTCATTGTATAGAATTTCTTCATCTCCAGTCTGTCTCCCCTCTTCCAGCTCAAAGCCACTGCTGTCACTCCAAGCCCTGATCAAAAGTCCCTCCTCAGCTTCCTTGCAGCTCCCTGCAGGTACTGACAGGCTGCTCCAAAGTCTCCCTGGAACATTCTCTTCCAATGAACCCAAGCAACCTGTGCTAATTGTCCTCCACCTCCTCTGGAAAGAAGAGAACCAAATTAGAGGATGTGTAAAATGAAGCAGAGCTAAAGGATTTCTCCCTCCCCTCTGTTTTCTCTTGTCTAGAGCCAGAACAAAACAGCAGTTCCCAGCCACCACCTGACACTTTTTCTCCACAGCATCTCTCCACCATATGGTGCAGCTCTCCTTCAGCACAGCTGATGTCAGGGGACAGGAGGGTCACTGGCAGCCCGGTGCAGACCCAAGGTCACTGGAGATGTGTAATTTCTCCATTCAGACAGCCTGGGAGGCCTCCTAGGAACAAGCTCTGGACTCAGCCCAAGTTGCCTGCTAATTAGGAGATGCAATCAGAGCAGACCTTTTCTTCTTCTTTAGCCATCAAAAAAAAAAAAAAAAAAAGAGAGAGAGAGAGAGAAAAGAAATCAGTGGCCTGGCAGCTGGTTATGACACAGCTCTGCTTTCCTGGGGAAAAAAAAAAAATCATCCCTGCAAGAAGCACTGATGGTGCAAAAATCCAGCTCGATACCGCTGCAAGACAACTGCTCCAGGCAGGCTGATCGATCTGCTGATTATCTGCCTGCAATATCCAGATATTTGGGGGCTCTTACACAACAAAGCTCAGCAGTGTGGTGGCTTTCAAAGCTGCCTTTATCTCTGTGTCAGGACAAGAGAGACAGCAATTGCTGAACGGAGGAGCACAGCATCGATTTAAGGCTGCCTCTGCTCTGAGCACAGCCTGAAAGAGTTGGGGCTGTGCAGGCTGGAGAAGAGGAGAATCTCAGGTGAGCTTCTTGTGGCCTTCCAGGATCTGAAGTGGGCTACAAAAAAAGCTGGGGAGGGACTTCTCAGGCTATCAGCGAGTGGCAGGACTAGGGGGAATGGAGCAAAGCTGGAGGTGGGGAGACTCAGCCTGGAGATGAGGAGGAAGTTGTTGAGCATGAGAGTGGTGAGAGGCTGGAATGGGTTGGCCCTGCAGGGAGGTGTTTGGGGCCAGATCCCTGGAGGTGTTTTTGTCCAGGCTGGCAGAGGCTGTGGGCAGCCTGCTCTAGGGTAGGGTGTCCCTGGGCATGGCAGAGGGGTTGGAACTGGCTGATCCTTGTGGTCCCTTCCAACCCTGACTGATTCTATGAACCCTGGAGCACCCCAAGCTATACTACAGCATGGACAAGTCTCTGGGTTGCAGCTCTCACACATTTTCCAATCACAGAATGGGTTGGGCTAGAAGGTGTGAGGCAGTGAGGGAGAGGACCTCCAGCCCAAGCATCTCATCACCATAACACTCAGTTTTTGAAGAAGGCAGCCAGCAGGAAAAAGGCTGATCCCAAGCTAGCAACTAACCAGCCCAAGCACAGAGAAACGGCCAAAAGAAACCCCCAGAAACACATTGAGGAGTGTTAATACAAGAAACCAAGGTCCCTAATAAATGCAGCTGGAGGAGGAAGATGCTGGTCCCTAAAACGCTCTTTAGCCCAAATCCATGAAAGGACATCACTGCCCAACCTCCCCCAGCAACAAAAAGGTGCTGGGAGAAGAGCTTGTGCTGGTTTGAGGCTAATTGGAATATTTCAATGAGAGAAATTAGGTGGTTGGCTGTGAAAAGAAAATACTTGAATGCTGCCTTCAGTTTTAGGCTGCCCAGTTGAAGAAGGATCTGCTGGAGAAGGTCTAGCAGAGGGCTGTGAGGATGCTGAGGAGACTGCAGCACTGCCTGGGGAGGAGAGGCTGAGAGACCTGGGGCTGCTGAGTGTGGAGAAGAGAAGACAGAGAGGATTCAATCAGTGTTTATAAATCTCTGAGGGCTGGGGGTCAGGAGAGGGGGGAAAGGCTCTGCTCCCTGCTCCCTGCCATAGGCCAAGGAGCAATGGATGGAAGCTGCAGCACAGGAGGTTGCAGCTCAACACAAGAGGCAACTTCTTGTCTGTGTGGGTCCCAGAGCATTGGCACAGGCTGCCCAGAGAGGTTGTGGAGTCTCTTTCTCTGGAGCCTTTCCAGGCCTGTTTGAATGTGTTTCTGTGTGCCCTGAGCTAGATTGTCTGGTCCTGCTGTGGCAGGGGGGTTGGACTGGATGATCTCTTGGGGTCCCTTCCAGCCCCTGACATCCTGTGAGCCTGTAATGGTGATACCTACATTGCCCATTGCTTTTGCTCAGGAATATTAAAGCAAGAAACCATTACAAGGATAGTCAGTCCCTGCCTGCTGTCACCTACTTCATTACCTCTGCCTGAACCTACATGACCCAAACTAATCATTCTTCTTCTAACGCCTCTTGCCAGCCTTTCCCAGCACATCAGAGGAATTCAGAGAGAAGGGAGGGGGGTGGAAAGAAGGTGGGAGATAGGTTTGAAAGCCCTCCTTGGGCAGTTTGGTGCTCAGGAGGGGGTTTTGCATTCCTGTATTGTGCTCTAACTTGCATACTGCTGTATATAGTGATAAATATCTATATATAGTGTATATTTTGCTTGTAAACTGGGCTGAGCTATAAATACAGCTTCATTCCAGCCAGCTGAGTCAGTCTGATGAACTCCTATCCATGTGTTGAGGGGAGGGAAACTCCCACACCTGCACAGAGCTCTGCAAAAAAGAGGGGCTGGAAGAGCTGCAGCAGCAGCAGGGATGAATTTGCCTCCTTCTCCCTGTTCAGCAGGGAGCTGCACTCCGAGCCTTACCACCCCCATCCAAGAAACATTCCTTTGCTTCTGGGAGCTGAGGTGGAGAGGAGAGAGCCACACTGCAGGGCTTCAGTTCCCACCTTCAGCTGCCTGGCTCAGCACCTGTGCCCCTGAGGCCCCCACTGGAGGTGCTGGGAGGGCTGCCTGCCTCCTTCCACTGCAACACATAAAGCTGAAGGGCACAAACAGCCCCTCCCCAGGCACAGCTTATGAAGAGAGAGAAATATTAGATGGAGATTTATGACTTAAACGCTGCTTTGCCAAGGCAGGAGAAAATGATGGCTCTTTTTATTTCCCTGTGCTGCAGCAGTGACTGAAGCTGCCTTTGCTGGGGACCTGAGGGTCTGTGTGCTGCACAGAGACAAATCTCTTACACGGGGGGTAAAAAAAAAAAAAACAACACAAAACCTAAATGACCAAAGCCCCCAAATCCCAACCCATGATTGCCTGTGGAATTCAGCAGCGATGAGCCTGAAGGTGATTCGCAATCTACACAGGGAAAGGGCTTGGGACAGTGCCAGGAATCCATGTCCCCAGCCAACACTGCCCGTTCAACACCAGGTAAAGTCACACATCGAGACAACAGAGTATTATGGGCTGTCAGCTCTGCCACACACACACTGTGCTCAGAGGCTTGGGCTCTCCCAGCCAGCCGCTACGCAGAGACCTCTGGCAAAGCTCAGCCAGCTGCAGAAGGAGCCTGAATACCAAAAGCAGAACAAAATGATGATGTCTCCTTCTCCCCACCAACTGTGGGAAGCTTCAGAGACCAGGAGGAGAAGCGGAACTGTGCACACACACACAATGCCTTGAACAAGCATGCCCCAGCCTTGCAGCAGAGGCAAGGCACCAGGCAAGGCACCAGGCAAACCTGAGGGAAGCTTCCCTGGCAGGACAGTCCTGCAAAACCAAACCAAAAGCCAGCAACTTCTCTTCGAGCACCACCTGGCTCGTTAAAAACCACTCACATCAGGCTCCACCTCTGCCCTCCAGCTCTTGACTCCCAACATAAGAGAGGTTTACTCACCCAGCCACCGGTGCCCATGCAGCCCAGGCTCTGCTTTTACTTCTTGTTGCACCTCAGAAACGATTTCCTTCACCTCTTCTTCCTCAGGTTTTGTACCTGTGGCTGCCCTGGCTCCAGCTTCTTATTGCTGTAGCTCTTTGCAATTTCCTGCTGCTCAGCAGGGCCTGGGCAGGGGCTAATTGGTGTAACCTGTGTGCCACAGCTCTTTCTTCTCCTGGAGACCTTTCCACAGCAGCCTAGGAGGGAAGCACCTGCTCAATTCCTTTCACATGTGGCAATTTTGGAGGCTATTTGAAAGCCAAGGGCTGAGTAAACAGGTTTGGGCTTTGAATTGCAATTTGTGTGCAGAAATCAGGTGGGGGTGGTTAAGGGTCAGCCTCCCGAGGGGCTAATCCTCCAGCCTGCCACTGCAAACCTTCATGGCAGCTTTTAGTCAGGGCTGTGCTCACTGTGAAAGTGTTGAGGCTGTGGGGGAACGTAGAACCATGGAGTTGTTTGGGTTGGAAAAGCCCTCTGAGATCATCAGATTCAACTGCCAACCATGGACGTGAACCCATGAAGTGTTGTGGCCACAGGTTTCTCGCACACCTCCATGGCCACAAGGATCTCAGCAAGCACAGCTAAGAGGGAGTGGGGGAAAAAAAAGTCTAACCTTCTGTCTTTGTGAAATAGCAACAGCAGAGTGCCTGGAATTGTGCTTGTGTCACTAATGTACTTTACTTTTCCCATGATTATGTAATCTGAGAAGACTCTGGATGGACCTTGGAGCTGCCTTCCAACAACTGAAGGGGTCCTATGGGAAGGACTTTTCATAAGGGGGGAAGTAGTAGTAGGATGAGGGTGAAGGGTTTCAAGCTGAGGAAGAGTAGGATCTAGACTTGGTCTTAGGAAGAAGGCTGTGGATGGACCTTGGAGTTGCCTCCCAACACCTGAAGAGGTCCTACAGGAAGGCTGGAGAAGGACTTGTCATAAGGGGGAGTAGCAGTAGGACAAGAGTGAAGGGTTTCAGGCTGAGGGAGAGTAGGATCTAGACTGGATCTTAGGATGAAGACTCTGAAAGGACCTTGGAGCTGCCTTCCAATACCTGAAGGGATCCTACAGGAAGGACTTTTTATAGGAGTGAGTAGTAGTAGGACAAGGGTGAAGAGTTTCAAGCTGAGGAAGAGTAGGGTCTAGACTGGATCTTAGAAAGAAGCTCTTCAGTGTGAGGGTGGTGAGACTCTGGAATAGGTTGTAGATGCCTACTCCTTGGGCTGTTCAAGGCCAGGCTGGATGAGACCTTTAGGAGCCAAGCCTAGATGGAAGGCATTCCTGCCTGTGGCAGGGAGGTTGGGGGGTTCCTTCCAACCTAAGACATTCTATGAACCATCTCAGAATCTCCAGGAGCTGCCCTGAGGGGTCCCAGATGCAGGAGTGAGCCTTTAGTGGGTGCACTCAGGCAATCCCAGCCTTTGGGTTAAGAACATTGCACCTCCTGCTTTTCAGCATTTCCTCATGCAGAGGTCCCTTCCAACTGCAGACGTGTTATGAACCATCTCAGAATGACCAGGAGGTCCCAGAAGCAGGAGTGAGCCTTTTGTGGGTGCATTCAGGCAATCCCAGCCTTTGGGTTAAGGACACTGCACCTCCTGCTTTTCAGCATTTCCTCATGCAGAGGTCCCTTCCAACCCCAGACATTCTATGAACCATCTCAGAATGACCAGGAGGGGTCCCAGAAGCAGGAGTGAGCCTTTTGTGGGTGCACTGAGGGGACCCCAGCCTTTGGTTTAAGAACATTGCACCTCCTGCTTTCCAGCATTTCCTCATGCAGAGGTCCCTTCCCACCTAAGACATTCTATGAACCATCTCAGAACTGCTAGGATCTACCCTGAGGGGTCCCAGAAGCAGGAGTGAGCCTTTAGTGGGTGCACTCAGGAGACCCCATCCTTTGGGTTAAGAACATTGCCCCTCTTGCTTTTCAGCATTTCCTGATGCAGAGGTCCCTTCCAACCTCACACATTCTATGAACCATCTCAGAACCACCAGGAGGTCCCAGAAGCAGGAGTGAGCCTTTTGTGGGTGCACTCAGGCAATCACAGCCTTTGGGTTTAAGGACATTGCACCTCCTGCTTTTCAGCATTTCCTCGCACAGAGACCTTCTCTTCAGCTGTTTCATCTCACAAGTTAAACAAACAAAAATAAAACCCAAACCCACAAGCCCAGTAAAGCCCAAAGATTTGTGCGACTTTGGCAGGCTTCCTTGAGCTGCTCATTTCTGACACAGGCACGGGAGCAACACTAATTCTTCTCCAGATGCTTTTGTTCTCCCAGGCAGGGCTTTAATTTGCGTAGCTTCAAGTGCTGGCTGTCCTTCCCCCATCCCACCACAAGCTGCTGCCGCTGCTGCAGCATCCTCCTCCTCTTCCTCCTCCCTCCCCACCGCCTAAGTCGGCATCCTCCCCTCTAAGCCAGGCGAGCCCAAAAGTATCAGCTCTAAGGCAGAAATAACATTGCTCTGGAAGCAGCTCCCGTTTGGAGCAAAGCCCTGAGACAGAGCCCAAATTCCCCATGCAAAGCCGACGTGCAAACTCCTAAATTAAAAAAAAACAAAACAAAAACAAAACCCAGAAATCTCAGGCAGGTGGAAGCGCTGTGCGGGGACCTTCCTGGGGTTTGCGGTTGCCAAGGAAACGGCTTCCTTTGTGCCCTGCGCTGCCTGTTCCGAGCCTCATCCCAGCTATGCCTAAGGATGCCGCAGGACCCGGCTGGAAACTGCTAGAAATGCTCTCGGAAAAAATAATAAACCGAGGAAAAAAAAAACAAACAAACAAAAAAAAAAAAACAAAGGAAGGTGTTCCAAAGGAGGAGGGGAAAAAAAAAATCTCTCTCCCTAAAACAGGGGCTTCTTGTGAAGCCTGGGGGCTGCGGACTCCCACAGCAGGGAGAGAAGGCACAGAGGTGGCTCTCCAGATGTGGCAGAGGGGTGGCCCTCTGTGGATGTGGCACAGAGGTGGCTCTCCAGATGTGGCAGAGGGGTGGCCCTCTGTGGATGTGGCACAGAGGTGGCTCTCCAGATGTGGCAGAGGGGTGGCTCTGCATACGTGGCAGTGGGGTGGCTCTGTGGCACGGGGGTGACTGTGAATGTGGCACAGGGGTGGCTCTGCATACGTGGCACAGGGGTGACTCTGTGGATGTGGCACAGGGGTGACTCTGTGGATGTGGCAGAGGGATGGCTCTGTGGCACAGGGGTGGCTCTGTGTGGGTGTGGCACTGAGGTGGCCCTCTGTAGATATGGCACAGGGATGGATCTGCATATGTGGCAGAGGGGTGGCTTTGTGGACATGGCACAGGGATGACTCTGTGGATGTGGCACAGGGGTGACTCTGTGGATGTGGTACAGGGGTGGCTTTGCAGATATGGCACAGGGGTGGCTCTGTAGATATGGCACAGGGGTGGCTCTGCATATGTGGCAGAGGGGTGGCTCTGTGTGGATGTGGCACTGAGGTGGTCCTCTGTGGATATGGCACAGATGTGGCTCTGCATGTGTGGCACAGATGTGGCTTTGCATACATGGCAGAGGGATGTGGCACAGAGGTGGCTCTGCATATGTGGGGCATTCTGCTAGTTACAGCAAGGCCACAGAATGGGTCAGGCTGGAAGGGCCCTTCCAGCTCATCCAGCTCCAACCCCCTGCCATGGGCAGTGACACCTCCCACCAGCCCGAGGTTGCCCAAGGCCTCAGGAGCTGCACAAATGTAAAAGGTATTCCTGACTTCAAAGTCACCTTCCTGCCTGCAGCAGTGACTTCTCCTTGTGGAAAGCACCAAAAGAACTCTAGGGGAAAAAAACCCCAAAACTTAAATGCTGCTTTTTGCTGTTTTTTGGGAGGGTTTTTTTTTCCCCCCCAGTGTTTGCTTCTTGTTGATAACAACCTAGTCCTGTGGTTTAGGCATCAGGGGAGTCTCCAAAGGAGGTTGTTTTGGCTCTGGAGCTGAATTATTTCCAGAGTTACTGATTAATTTTGTATGAAGACTAAACAACTGCAAACCCACAGGAACCAGGAGGACATCTCTCAAGCCTTGGCTTGATCTTATTCGTAGAACCACAGAATGGGTTGGGTTGGAAGGGACCTCAAAGCTCAGCCAGTTCCAGCCCCCTGCCATGGGCAGGGACACCTCCCACCAGCCCAGGGTGCTCAAAGCCTCATCCAGCCTGGCCTTGGACACCTCCAGGGAGGGGACATCCACAGCCCCCTGATCATCTTGGTGGTCACCCCTGGACCCACTCCACAGGAGATGAGAGTGCTCAGCTGCTGCTGCTACCTTTACTTTTCTAGCATTGATTTACATGAGAATCCTGGCCAAGCAGTTCCAGTATAATGGATTAGCCTTCCATCCTTGATGCATTCTTAATCTAAAATTAATAGCACCCTCAGGCTACTTTGTTTTTCTACAAGTGTCTTGGAGCAGCTAGAACACAGTGACAGAGCTTCGGTGCAGTTAGCTGAGCCTCACAGCTGCAAGGCTGCCTCAGGGTCACCCTTCAGCCTGGAGAAGAGGGAGACTTCGGAGCTGCATCTCCAGATCTGCAGGAGACCTACAGACAGGCTGAGGAGGGATTGCTCAGAAGGGCCTGTGGGAATAGGATGAGGGAAAATGGTTTGGAACTGGAGCAGTGTTAGGTTGGACACCAGGAGGGAGTTCTGCACAGTGAGGGTGGGGAGAGACTGGCACAGGCTGCCCAGGGAGATGGTTCAAGCCCCATCCCTGGAGACATTCAAGATCAGCCTTGCTGTGTCCCTGCTCCAGCTGGAGATGTCCTTGCTGAGTGCAGGAGTTTGGACAAGATGAGCTTGAAGGGTCCCTTCCAACCTGGTGCAATCCCACGTTGCATCTCCTCTCCACAGCACAGGGAGGTTGGAGCACTTTGGGTTAGCTGAGCAGCACAGGGAGCAGCAGCTCCATGAGAATGGTGTTGCAGGGCTCCAGTGAAGGTGCCCAGACACTCTGCTCAGTGCCACACAGCACTGCCTGCCTGGACAAGGACATCTGCTCGGTGATTTGGCACCAGATGTGCTTCCAATGTGTTTCTGAACAAAATCCTCTATTTCAGAAAGGGATGGAATGGGATAGAAAGGGATGGAATGGAATAGAAAGGGATGGAATGGGATAGAAAGGAATGGAATAGAATGAAAAAGAATGGAATGGAATAGAAAAGAAAAGAATGGAATAGAATGGAACGGAATAGGAAAGAAAAGAATGGAATGATGTAGAATGGAATGGAATAGAATGGAATGGGATAGAAAAGAACAGAAAGGAATGGAATAGAATATAAAAGAATGGGATGGAATAGAATAGAATAGTATAGAATAAGCCAGGCTGGAAGAGACCTCCAAGCTCATCCAGTCCAGCCTCTCACCCAGCCCTATCCATGGCACTAAGTGCTCCATCCAGGCTTTTGTTGACCACCTCCAGGGATGGGGACTCTACCACCTCCCTGGGCAGCCTCCATCATTGGTGAAGGCATACTCCTGCTGGTATCACACGAACTGATGCTGACCCAAACAGTCTCTCTCCGTGGCTTGCTTCTTGCTGTTGGAGCCAACTCTGCTCCCAGGCTCCCACTTGATGAACACGGCAGGGGACAGAAGCCGAGGGAGCTGCTGTGACAAGCTCCAGGAATTCCAGAGTGCTGCAAAGCTCTTTACCCTGGGGGTGGTGATCAGAAGCAATCACTGGGCTATTCAGCTGATGCTGTTCAAGGGCTCCAGAAGGTGCTGCAGGTAACCTTAGTGTCAGAATTGCAATCCAGATGTTTGCTGGGAGCCTGCTTTTAGTTCCACTTACAAAAGATACAATAGAGGGAGTTGGGGGCTCTTCAGTCTGGAGAGGAGAAGGCTCCCAGGTGACCTTATTGTGGACTTTCAATATCTTAAGGGGGCTACAAGAGAGCTGAGGAGAGATTTTGTAGGTTGTCAGGTAGTGATAGGATTGGGGGGAATGGATCCAAGCTAGAGATGGGCAGATTGAGATTAGACTTTAGGAGGAAGTTCTTCAGTGTAAGAGTGGTGAGAGCCTGGGATGGGTTGCCCAGGGAGGTGGTGGAAACCTCAAACCTCAAGGTGTTTGCAGGCAGGTTGGATGAGGCTGTGGGCAGCCTGATCTAGTGTGAGGTGTCCCTGGGCATGGCAGGGGAGTTGGAACTGGATGATCTTTGTGGTCTCTTCCAACCTAAACCATTCTGTGATTCTATGAACACAGGAGGTGACTTTCAGTATCTAAAGCTAGGATAAAACACAGAAGACTGTTTGTTGGTTTGAACTGGATGAGCTTTGAGGTCCCTTCCAACCTAAACCATTCTATGAACACAGGAGGTGACTTTAGGTACCTCGAGCTAGGATAAAACACAGAGACTATGAATGTCTTTGAATGAAACACAGGGGAAATCAAAGCCAACTTCCCAGCGTCCACCAGTCAGAGACAAATTCCTCTGGATTGTTTTTCATTGTCATTTGACCCGGCCCAAAGCCATCTGAGAGCTGCCCCCCAGCTGAAAGCAGCAGCTCTGTGGTCAGGAGCAGTGCAGAGCCACCACTCCCAGGAGCCATTCATTAAGACCTTCTAGGAAACAGCTTAGAAGGGTCTCTGTTGGCTCTTGTGTGTTGTTTGGTTGTTGTTTTTTTCCTAAGGATCTGCTCCCGTTCATTCATTGATTTTAATCCCTGACATCCAACTTAGAATCATAAAATCAGGCAGGGTTGGAAGGGACCACAAGGATCAGCCTGTTCCAGTCCCCTGCCATGCCCAGGGACACCCTACCCTACATCAGGCTGCTCACAGCCTCTGCCAGCCTGGCCAAAAACACCTCCAGGGATCTGGCCCCAAACACCTCCCTGCAGGGGCAACCCATTCCAGGCTCTCACCACTCTCATGCTCAACAACTTTCTCCTCACCTCCAGTCTCAATCTCCCCACCTCCAGCTTTGCTCCATTCCCCCTAGTCTTGTCACTCCCTGATAGCCTCAAAAGTCCCTCCACAGCTTTTTGTATAGTCCCCTTCAGATCCTGGAAGGCCACAAGAAGGTCACCTGGGAGCCTCCTCTTCTCCAGCCTGCACAGCCCCAACTCTTTCAGTCTGTCCTCATAGCAGAGGTGCTGCAGCCCTTGGAGCCTCTAGATTCTCATTTGCCAGAGTCTTCTATTAATTAAATTATCTCTGATGGGATGCTCCTTCAATCCCTCTCGTTCCCTCCCAATTCCCTCTTTGAGGTGTGGTTGTGAATGCAGACTCTGGTTTGTGGCTGCAAAGTGTTCAAAGGTTCTGCTTTGCTTTGAACCCCAGAAAATGCTGCAGAGCACCACAGCTGCCTTCAGAGGGGAAACTCATCCTGATTTGCTACAGGGTGGCAGCTGAGCAGGCAGAAGAGAACAGAGCTCATCCTAAGTAGCAGTATTATTACTTGAGCTTTTCATGATAGGCAAAGGGAAAGCTCCTAAAGATTGCCCAGAAGTAGAAATAAAAGTGAATTTGTGTCAGAAGCTGACCCAGAGCCCCACTCATCCTGGCTGGGCTTTGTCAGAATAAATTGATATTGCTGTAAGGCTTTGGAATGGAATTGTGTGGCTGCTGCCACAGCCACCCGAGGAGGGCAGCCTGCATCTCACTTTCCCCTTCCAGCTGCTGCTCAGTGTCTGTGCCCCTGGCTGCACACAGGGCTCACACTGTGCCCACAGCACCAGCAGGGGCTGCAGGCTGACCCCCAGCTGCAACAGCTGAGCCCTGAGTCACAGAATGGGCTGAGTTAAAGGCAGCCTCAAAGAACATTCAACTCCAAACCCCTGCCACGGGCAAGGACACCTCCCACCAGCACAGATTGCTCAAAGCCTCCTCCAGCCTGGCCTTCAACACCTCCACAGCCTCCCTGGGCAGCCTGTGCCGGTGTCTGCCCACCCTCACTCTCAGGAATTTCTTCCTCATCTCCAGTCTCAACCTCCTTGCTTCCAGCTCAAAAGCATTCCCCTTGTCCTGGCCCTCCCAGCCCTTGCCAAAAGTCTCTCCCCAGCTCTCCTGTACCCCCTTCAGGCACTGGCAGGCTGCTCTAAGGTCTCCCTGGAGCCTTCTCTTCTCCAGGCTGAGCACCCCCAACTTTCTCAGCCTGTCCCCATTGCAGAGGTTCTCTTTGTAGCTTCCTCTGGACCTCTCCAGCAGTTCCATGTCCTTCTTGTTCTGGAGGACTGGATGCCGTACCCCAGGTGGGGTCTCAGCAGAGCAGAGCATCAACATCTAAGTAGAAATGTTAACCTGAAGCTCCAGGACAGGCAAGAAATCCAACCACGTCCACCTTACCCAATGAACTCCAAGATTTCTTTCCAGTGAGGGCAGTGAGGAACTGGCACTGGAGGAGGTTGCCCAGGGAGGTTGTGGCTGCTCCCATCCACTATCTGAAGGGGGCCTACAGGAGGGCTGGGAAGGGACTATTCACAAGGTCTTGCAATGCCAGGATGAGGAGGAATGGGTTTGAACTGGCAGAGAGGAGACTGAAACTGGATGTTAGGAGGAAGCTCTTTAGAGTGAGGGTGGTGAGACACTGGCACAGGTTGCCCAGGGAGGTTGTGGAGGACAGAATCACCCAAAGTGATCTTTGATCACATTGGGTGATTCTGTCCTCCACAACCTCCCTGGAGGTGTTCAAGGCCAGTCTAGATGAGCCCTTGAGCAACCTGTGCTGGTGAGAGATGTCTCTGCCCGTGGCAGGGGGTTGGGACTGGATGAGCTTTGAGGTCCCTTCCAACCTGAACCATTCTATGTTTCTGTGATCTGGAAGGCCCCTTCCAACCCAGCCCAATGGAAGAGTCTCTGCATTTGCAGTGGGCACAGCCCCTGGCAGGCTGCTGGCAGCACTCAGCATCCTCTCCCACTCCCAAGTGCTTCCAGGAATCATTTTCCCCCAGGCACCGATCAGAAGGGCTCTGCAGTCCAGGCTTTGGCCAAGGTGCAGATGTTTTAGTCGAGCCCATCCGGTGGCAGAGAAGCAGAAACACCAAGGGAGGAGCCGTGGAGAAGAGCTTTGCATCATCCCAGCTAATTTTCATTGTAAAAACCTAAACTCCAGTCTCCAGTGGCTTGTTAGGCAAGTTCAGCGAATGGGAAGCTGGAGCAAAATGAGTTTCACTTTTGCTGGCTGAGATTGCTTTGGCATGGGGAAATGTGCTGGGGATGAGAGGAGCAGGGGTAGGAATTGGAATACTGATTCCCCACCTCTCCCTTCCCCCCCCACCCAATCTTGTCACAGGCTCCTTCAGAAATGCCTTCAGGCTCCTGCATTGGTGTCCCTGCTCTCAGATCCCTTCACAGCTCACCGTGCAGTGTTGTTAACAAAAGCTGGGCCAGCAATGTAAAATAACTACTAAACTAACTAATAAAGCAAACGTAAATAACTATTTTTGTTAATGTGAAATCCCAGTTTAACCACGGAACAGACTTCAAAGCAGCTCTAGCATCAGCACTGCCTCCTCGATGGCTGTTAAGCTGCTTTCTCTCTAGGAGCTGGTGCTTTAATTTATTCATCTGCTGGGCTGCAGCAAGCCCCAGATCCCCTTCCCCAGTTAGAGAGGTGATTTGGAAAGGGAAAAGATCTCAGACAGGCCCAGTGAGGGCTGAAGCAGCAGATCCTGGAATGGACACAGCAATGTTCACCTGGACATGGAGCTGGATGAGTTTCTGCAGAGCCTGGGGATGTGATCTGAGAGGCCTCTGGGGTAAGGTGTCCTGTTCACAGGCTTGCAGGATGTCAGGGGTTGGAAAGGACCCAAAGAGATCATACAGTCCAAGCCCTTGCCAGAGCAGGACCAGACAATCTAGCTCAAGTCACACAGGGATACATCCAGACAGGTCTGGAAAGGAACCAGAGAAGGAGACTCCACAACCTCTCTGGGCAGCCTGTGCCAGTGGTCTGGGACCCTTTCAGTCAAGAAGTTCCCCTTTGTGTTGAGCTGGAACCTCCTGTGCTGCAGCTTCCATCCATTGCTCCTTGGCCCATCCCAGGGAGCAGTGAGAAGAGCCTGTCCCCCCAATCCTGACCTCCTGACCTCCAGCCCTCAGAGATTTAGAAACATTTATTAGATCCCCTCTCAACCTCCTCTCTCCAGACCAAGCAGCCCCAGGTCCCTCAGCCTCTCCTCATCAGGCAGTGCTGCAGTCCCCTCAGCATCCTTGCAGCCCTCTCCTAGACCCTCTCCAGTAGATCCCTGTCCCTCCTCAACTGGGGAGCCCAAAACTGAACACAGCACTCAAGTTGAGGTCTCACCAGGGCAGAGTAGAGGGGGAGGAGAACTTCCCTTTGTCTGCTGGCCACACTCTTCTTAGTACACCCCAGGATCCCATTGGCATTCTTGGCCCCCAGGGCACATTGCTGTGCCATGGATGTTCTCCACCAGCACTCCCAGGTCCCTCTCCTTGGGGCTGCTCTCCAGCAGATCACCTCCCAGCCTGTACTGCTGCAGTTTATTATTCCACCCCTGACAAAGGAGGTTTCTTCCACACTATTAAGCTCAGCATCAGAAGCAGTGAGAAATTCATGTGGCAGAGCACAGCTGGCAGGCTGTGTCTCACAAAAAGCCATCTGGGTGCAGGAGGGGATGGAATCCCAGCATGGGAATCCATTAAGCAGCTCAGAGAAGTGTCTGCAGAGCTACAGAACATCCACAGGACCCACAGAACGTAAGACCCACCAGGGTGTCTTCCACAAGCCTGGCTCTCAGGAGCTACAGCCAAGAAATGAGAGGAGGAGGAGGAAAAGGGAAATAGAAAAATGAGTGCATTTGCTTTTGAACTCCCCAGCCCTGCCCTGCAGCAGCTGACCTTGCTGGTACATGGAATGGAAGAGGCAGGAGGAGAATGCAGCAGTTGCTGGGGGTTTGTGTCCTAATAGATTTCTCCCATCATCTCCCAGACATCAAACCTCCAAGCCTCAAGCTGTTACTCTGCTCTGGTGAGACTCCACCTGGAGTACTGCATCCAGTTTTGGAGCTCCTATTACAAGAGGGATGTGGAGATGCTGGAGGTGTGCAGAGAAGGGCCCCGAGGATGCTCAGAGGGCTGCAGCAGCTCTGCTGTGAGCACAGCCTGAAAGAGTTGGGGCTGTGCAGGCTGCAGAAGGGAAGACTCTCAGGTGGCCTTCTTGTGGCCTTCCAGGATCTGAAGTGCGCTACAAAAAAAGCTGGGGAGGGACTTTTTAGGCTCTGAGGTAGTGCCAGGACTAGGGGGAATGGAGCAAAGCTGGAGGTGAGGAGATTCAGATTGGAGGTGAGGAGGAAGTTGTTGAGCATGAGAGTGGTGAGAGCCTGGAATGGGTTGCCCCTGCAGGGAGGTGTTTGGGGCCAGATCCCTGGAGGTGTTTTTGTCCAGGCTGGCAGAGGCTGTGGGCAGCCTGCTCTAGGGTAGGGTGTCCCTGGGCATGGCAGGGGGGGTAGAACTGGCTGGTCCTTGTGGTCCCTTCCAACCCTGACTGATTCTGTCATTCTATGCTAAGGCATTTTTGCCATGGTTTGCTGCTGGATTTTGTATTCCAGCCCACGAGCAGCAGCTGCCTCAAGCCACAAAGCCTTAGAGAACTCCCTGGTACCTCTAAGCAGTGGTTTCAGCCAGGAGGCTCAGAGCCACATAAGGCTGCAGCTCATTCCCCCTGGCTCAGAAGCTCAGCTAAAGCAGCAGCAGTGTCCAGCAGTGCCTCAGGCTGCACAGCAGTCTCTTAGTCTCAGATGAAAGCCTTTGGGGAGGGCTCAAGTGCTGCAGCTTTGTCGAGCGGAGCCAAGGAAAACTGCATCCACCTCCAGGGTGAGGCTGCTGGAGTTCACTCCCCATGCCTGCCCTCCACAAGAGAGGCATTTGTCCTCTTACTGCTGAGTGGCTTTGGGCTCCTGAAGGGAGCACAACTCCTCTGAAAACAGCATCTCACTGGGCCACACTCTGCAGGCTCACCAGGAGTAAAAAGCTCACTTTGCAAAGGTTACTCAGCACTGACTGCAGCTCCTGGATTATGAATGAGGGTGAGGAGAACCTCGCAGCAGCCTCTGCTGAGTTTACTACAACCCAAGATTTTGGCTGGGTTGTGTTTTTTTTTGCTAAAGGGAGTTCTACATCATCTCATGGAATCATAGAATGAGCTGGCAGCATCCCCATGGACTGCAGTCACAGAATCATAGAATGGTTTAGGTTGGAAGGGAGCTCAAAGCTCAGCCAGTTCCAACCCCCCTGTGCCATAGGCAGGGACACCTCCCACTAGATCAGGTCACTCAAGGACACATCCAGCCTGGCCTTGAACACCTCCAGGGAGGGAGCAGCCACAACCTTCCTGGGCAACCTGTGCCAGTGTCTCACCACCCTCACTGTGAAGAACTTCTTCCTAATATCATTTTTAAGTCTCTCCTCTGCCAGTTTAAACCCATTCCTCCTCATCCTGTCATTACAAGACCTTGTCAATAGTCCCTCCCCAGCCCTCCTGTAGCCCCCTTCAGATACTGGAAGGTTCCTATAAGGTCTCCTGGCAGCCTTCTCTTCTCCAGGCTGAAAAGCCCCAACTCTCTCAGCCTGTCCTCATAGCAGAGCTGCTGCAGCTCTTTGAGCACCTTGGTGGCCTCCTCTGGACTCTCTCCAACAGTTCCATGTCCTTCTTGTGCTGTGGGCTCCAGAACTAAACACAGTAAAAAAATGGGAAATAGCATGGAAAAAGCAATGTTAAAAGCAAGGGATAAAAAAACCCCAAAACGAAACAACAAAACAACCCCAGCTTGTTTCTGTCTGCCAGGAAGGAACAGATTTGCTTCCTCCCAAGGATTTTTTCAGGGCTTTTGTTTGTTTGTTTGTTTTTCCTCATGGAAAAGCCTGGAATCTGGAGGGAAGGGAGGATTCAAAGGCAGCAAATGTTTTGGAGATGGCAGTCCCCATCTTCCATTAGAGCAATCCTCCTCCCATCCTCCATGGTTAGAGCAATCATAGGCTCACAGGATGGGATGGGTTGAGTGGGAAGGGACCTTAAAGACCTCCCAGCTGCAACCCCCTGCCAAGGGCAGGGACACCTCCCACCAGACTCAGCTGCTGAAGGCAACCCAGCCTTGAAAGCCTGCAGAGAGGGAGCATCCACAGCTCTTGACTCATGGCACATCCCACAGGTAGCCATCCAGGAAAGGTTTGTACGAGAGCAGAGAAATTAAGGATCTGCTGAAGGTAAGAGAATTAATTCAGATCTTAACAGACTTTTACACTTCCAGCTGCAGGCAGCCCGGGAAGCTCTTGGCACCTTCCCTTTCCCTCTTGGCACCTTCCCTCTCCTGCAAGCCCTCAGACAGAGTGATTAGATGCAGATTTAAAAACTACAACAACAAAGAAAGGAGCTTCCACTGCTCTCCTCCACGCAAGCAGCAGCCAAGTCTATTTAGCTTCATGGCTGAGTGACTAAATTGCTGCGGGAAGCCTGCACTTCAAAAACGAACTGAGGACAGCTTCCAGGCTGCTCTTCAAAACTTCTCTCCCT
This sequence comes from Psilopogon haemacephalus, assembly GCA_013396835.1. Lineage (NCBI taxonomy): Eukaryota > Metazoa > Chordata > Aves > Piciformes > Megalaimidae > Psilopogon > Psilopogon haemacephalus. The sequence goes on from VWZI01009981.1 coordinate 153,737, forward strand.
TCTTAGTCAATCACAACCCTCCAAGACTTGTTTTGCCCTTGCAATTTTCTCCACCAGCACAGAAAGAAGGTTTCCCCTTTGAGAAAGGGGCCACATTCTGCTTCTCTCCTGCTGAGACACAACAGCATCATCCTGGATCTTCACAGCAAAGAGTGATTGGCCATTGGGTTGGGCTGTCTGGGGAGGTGGTGGAGTCCCCATCCCTGGAGGTGTTTANCATCCAGTCCAACATCAATCCAGCACCACCATGGCCAAAAAAACAACCTGTCCCCAAGTGCTGTGGCCACAGGTTTCTGGAACCCCACCAGGGATGGGGACTCCGCCACCTCCCTGGGCAGCCTGTGCCAATCATGGAATGGTTTTGGTTGGAAGGGACCTCAAAGCTCATCCAGTTCCAACCTCCTGCCATAGGCAGGGACACCTCCCACTAGAACAGGTCACAGACACAACCTCCCTGGGCAACCTGTGCCAGTGTCTCACCACCCTCACTGTGAACAACTTTCTCCTAACATCCAGTTTCAATCTCCCCTCTGCCACTTTAAACCCATTCCTCCTCATCCTGTCATTCCAAGACCTTGTCAGTAGTCCCTCCCCAGCCCTCACATACTGGAGGGCTTCACATACTGGAAGGCCACTCCAAGGTCTCCTCCAAACCTTCTCTTCTCCAGGCTGAAGAGCTCCAACTCTACAATCCCTGACGACTCTTGCTCCATTTTTTCCTCCTCCCCAACCTGACTCTCCTCTGGCACAATTTCAGGCCATTTCCTCTCCTCCTCTCACCCGGGGATAACTAGGGAAAAAAGCCCAACCTCTACCTCACTGCAGCCTCCTTTCAGGGAGCTGTAGAGAGCAGGAAGAGGGTTTTTTGAGTTTTTTTTT
>VWZI01009981.1:167991-185505 GCA_013396835.1 Psilopogon haemacephalus
AGCTCTGTCATCACTCACTCCTGCTTCTGCAATTTAAAGGGATGCAAGTTCAGAGACAATAAATAAATAGAGGGGTGGTGGGGGGGTGGGCTGGGATTTCAGGGCTGTGTGTGGGGAACGAGCAGCACAGCACAAGCTCCAACCTCCCTCGGGGAAGCTCCTGCAGCTTTGCTGCTGTGCCTGCTGCCAACCCTGTGGCCTTTCCCCCAGCTGCCTGGGGGAGCCCTTCCCTTGGCCCCTCCTCAGCTTGGGGAGCCACATGAAGGGGGGTGGTGGTGGGCTCAGGGGTGGTGAGCTCAGTGGGATGCTTTCCTCAGCATGCCTGCCTGGACCAGAGGAGAGATGTGTTTGGCACAGGGATCATAGAATCATAAATTCACCCAGGTTGGAAGGGACCTCCAAGCTTATCCAGTCCAACCTCTCACCCAGCTCTATCCAATGGCACTAAGTGCTCCATCCAGTCTTCTCTTGAACATCTCCAGGGATGGGGACTCCACCACCTCCCTGGGCAGCCCATTCCAATGCCAATCACTCTCTCTGGCAAGAACTTCCTTCCTTCCCCAATCTTATCTCACCACCTGTTGATGCAGCAGATAGGCAAAGGTAGGTGGGCCAGGAGGGGGTTTAGCAGTAGGAAAAGAAGTTAGTGGAATTATTCAGAATCAGCTACAAAAGGCAGAGAGAAAGGAGCCATGCAAGAGCAGTCACAGCCCCAGGGAGGTCTGAAGCACTCTGACTTATCTATATTTGGGTTACAACTCCTAAAACATTTTTTTTTCCCTTTCTCAGTACAGCTGTGAGGGAAGCAGCATCATCAGTGTTTTCATTTCTCAGCCTATAGCCTGATTTCTCATTCCAAAAAATCCTCCAATTAGTTCAAACCAGCACACTGACCTCGGGGCAAAGGTGTCGACCTCCCATCCTGCTGCCCCATCCACCCCAGTCACTCCACAAGAGCTCTCAGTTCTTCACTCAAGAAAATGCACATCTGGCAGCACCTTCCAGAGCTTTTGTGAGCTCAGAGATCCTGGCTCAGGGGAGGGGTTTGGTGCACATTTGCCTCTCCAACTCCCTACAGCACTGCAAAGCCTGAGCTCAGAGCTCTCAGTCTCAGCCTCCCTTTCCCTTGGCTGAGGGAAGAGTGAGCCCTTCAGAAGGAGTTTACTTATCAAACCTGCGTCCCTTGTTCCCACAGCATTCATTTCTTTTTTCCTCTCTCTCTCTCTGGAAAGCAACAGAGGTTCAGCATGAGCCCTTGGAAGCGCAGCTGCTGTTATTTTGCAGCTGGGTGCTGCTGTGTGGAGAGCATCTGAAAAGGGAGGCTTGGAGGGAAGGGAATGAGCTGAGGAGTTTGCGTGGCTGGGGAGGAGCAGCTCCTGACAGCCTCGGGAGGTGGAGTTTCAGTCCCTGATTTGCAAGGGGAATATTTGATCCTGCAGTCCCTCTGGCTGAAAGCCCCCAGCCCAAGCAGCAGCAGGTCTAGAGGAGGCCACAAAGATGGTCAGAAGGATGGAGAACCTCCCCTGTGGGGACAGGTTTGGGAGAGTTGGGGCTGCTCAGCCTGGAGAAGGCTCCAGAGAGAGCTTAGAGCAGCCTGCCAGTACCTGAAGAGGCTACAGGATTGCTGGGGAGGGACTTTTGACAAGGGCTTGTAGTGATAGGGTGAGGGAAAATGGTTTGGAACTGGGGCAAGGCAGAATCAGGTTGGACAACAGGAGGAGAACCTCTGCTGTGAGGACAGGCTGGGAGAGTTGGGGCTGCTCAGCCTGGAGAAGAGAGGGCTCCAGGGAGATCTTAGAGCAGCCTGCCAGTAGCTACAGGAGAGCTGGAGAAGGACTATTCCAAGAGTTTGTATTGATAGGATGAGGGACAATGGTTTGGAACTGGGGCAGAGCAGAGTTAGGTTGGACATCAGGAGGAAGCTCTGCACAGTGAGGATGGGGAGAGACTGGCACAGGCTGCCCAAGGCTGTGCTTGAGGCCCCATCCCTGGAGACATTCAAGCTCAGCCTTGCTGTGTCCCTGGGCAGCCTGCTCCAGCTGGAGGTGTCCCTGCTGCCTGCAGGGGGGTTGGACAAGATGAGCTTGGAGGGTCCCTTCCAACCCAATGGCATCTGTGACTCTGTGAATGGAGGTGTGTGGACATGATATTCTGGGGACATGGTTTAATGGCCACGGTGGGGTCAGGCTGGTGGTTGGACTGAATAATCCCCAGAGCCTTTTCCAGCCCAAGCAGCTCTCTGATTCTAGGGCAAGGCAGCATTTCCTCAGCTCCCTCTCCAGGGGCCATCAGCTGGTGGGTCACAGGAGCAGCCACCTTGGGCTTCTCCAGGCGTGGGTCATGCTCCAGCTGCTCAGGAGAGCATTTCTGCAGCCCAGTGAACTCCAGGTTGTTTAGCACATACTTCACACCACTGTGGGCAATGCTCTCCCTTTCCCCATCCTTCTCACACCTCTGCATCCTCACACTAAAGCTGAGAGCTTAGACGGGAGCTGAATTCCTTCGTTTACCAGCACCGAGAGCGCTTCTCAGCCAGGGTTTGCTTAGGCAAAGAAGTGAAGATGCTATTCTCTTAAAGGTATTAAAAATACCTTTCCCCCTAGCCCTGCTCTCCTGCTCGGAGCCACATAAACTGGTAATGAGCAGAGGCAGCCTTCTGCTGTTTTCCTAGCAGAGGCAGTAAAAGAGACAGTTGCTGCTCCCCTGAGTGCCAGCCCACGAATCAGAAAGTCTAATCAGGCAGAGTGGCTGACACTCTGCACAGCCCCTGTATGTCATTACTGCTGGATTAAAATCTTGCCCATTTGAATTCTGTATCCTCTATTAAAAGGGGAGAGAGAGAGAGAAAGAGAAGAGGTAATCACAAGAGGGCAAGAAGAATGGACTTAGAGAAAAAGAAGCTTCCCTTGAGCAGCTCCCGTGCTGCTGCTGTGGGATTCTGTCTGCAGGGCAAGAGATGCTCTGGGAATAGGCAGAGCCTGAACCTGACCTTGCCCTGCTGCAGCCTCCTGCGCCCTGGGGCTGGCTGGGCAGAGCTCAGCTGCAGCTCCCTGCCTTTACACCCAGCACTGGCTCCTGGTTGTGCCTTGCAGCTGAATGCTCACTGACAGCAGTGTGCTGGAGGGGGTTAGGATTTGGAACAGGCTGCCCAGGGTTGGGAAAGCCCTCCAGGATCATCAGTGGCTCCAGGGAGACCTCAGAGCAGCCTGCCAGTACCTGAAGGGGCTCCAGGAGAGCTTTTGACAAGGGCTGGGAGTGCCAGGATGAGGGACAATGGCTGAAAGAGGGGAGATTGAGAACGGAGATGAAGAAGAGTGCAGCACAGATTGCTCAGAGAGGTTTTGGATGTCCCCTGTCTGGAGGTGGTCAAAGCCAGGCTAGATGAGGCCCTGAGCAACCTGTGCTGGTAGAGAGTGTCCCTGCCCATGGCAGGGGATTGGAGCTCTGAGGTCCCTTCCAGCCAACCCACTCTGTGATCCTGGGAATGGTTTCTTTCCCTGCTTGCCCACACCTCTTGCCCCTCTCTGCAGCTGTTTCTGTGCCTGCAAAGGACCTGAGCCTGGGTTAGGTCCGAGCTTTGCAGAGGGGCAAAGGCTCTGAAGCTGTGCTCTGGGGCAATCCAAAGGCAAATTCTGTTGTGAACACCTCCAGGCAGGGGACATCCACAACCTCCCTGGGCAACCTGTGCCAGTTTCTCCCCATCCTCACTGTCAAGAGGATCTCCACTCTCAATCTCCCCTCTCCCAGCTCAAAGCCATTGTCCCTCATCCTGGCAATGCCAGCCCTTGTCAAAAGCTCTCCTGGAGCCTCTTCAAGTATTGGCAGGCTGCTCTAAGGTCTCCTCCTTGGAGCCTTCTCTTCTCCAGGCTGAACAGCCCCAACTCTCCCAGCTTGTCCCCACAGCAGAGTTTCTCCAGCCCTCTGCTGATTCTCCTGGGGGTGGGGGGGAATCTGCTGCTGGGTGCTGCCAGCTCCTGGCTGTCCAAGGCCTGGGGGGGATGGGGTTGGGGACTTCCTACAAGCAGCTGGGAAGCAGGAGCTGGCAGTCTGCATGCATCCTGCCACGCCAAGCTGTAAATTAGGCTGTGACAGAAGGAATGAAGAGTTAATTTTGCATAGTTGTCCAGCAGCACCCCTCCATGTGCTGCTGCATCACTCTCTGGATCAATAATGTGCCTTTGCATGCTGGCACCTGATGAAATGGAGCAAGATCAGCTCAATACCTGCAGGCAGCTGCCGAGATGGTTTGGGGGGGGGATGGATGGGGAGGCCCAGATGTATATAACAGCCAACAATAGATGTCACTGTTATGCCAATAAAAATGGGTTATATTTACAGTTATTGGGTCGTTTCAGCCTCCATTGCACAGCCCTGCTAAGTCAGAAGTGGGAAGCTGAGGGCACTCCCTGACACATGCTCCTCTGTCTGCAGCATCAGTCCTCGTCCTGGAGCACCCCAGATGCCTCCTCTAGTGGCAGGTGTCCCTGCCTATGGCACAGGGGGGTTGGAACTGCATGATCTTTGAGGTCCCTTCCAACTTAAACCTTTCTATGATTGATTCTATGATTCTCTCCCACCTTGCTCATATAGGGAGGGCCAGGGAGGATGTGGGAGTGGGCTAAACACAACAGCTGGGTCAGAACGTCCCCAGGACGTCAAGATCAAGTTCAGGTTATCCCCCAGGAGCCTCATTTACAGTGTGGGTGGACACCCCCAGCAGGAAAGGACCCTGTGTGGTGGTTTAGTACCCCCCCCACACACACACTTTGAAATAACCCAGGCTAAGACTCCATCAGCTGGAAGTTAAGGAATGAAGCTTTATATTGAGAGCTTTGCACAACATCCAAGCAGATATTTATAATGTACAACAGATATTTATAGATATGTACAGTAAAAAGGTAATGCAGGAACACCACAGCCCCCCTGAGATCAAAAAGCCCTAAGAGGGGTCTCTAACCACCCCTACCACCTTCCCCCAAGGATCAGGTGTGGTGATTTAGCAGTTAGCTGTCCCCCCACACTTTGAAATAACCCAGGCTAGGACTCAGTCAGCTGGAAGCTAAGGAATGAAGCTTTATATTGACAGCTTTGCACAATATCCAAGCAGATATTTATAATGTACAACAGATATTTATAGATATGTACAGTAAAAAGGTAATGCAGGAACACCACAGCCCCCCACCCAGATCAAAAATCCCTAAGAGGGGTCTCTAACCACCCCTACCACCTTCCCTCCTTCCCCAATCTTCTCTCATCAGCTGTTTCATGCAGCAGATAGGTGGAGGTAGATGGGCCAGGGGGGATTAGCAGCAGGAAAGAAGTTAGTGGAATTGTTCAGATTCAGCTACAAAAGGCAGGGAGAAAGGAGCCAGGTAGGAGCAGCCACAGCCCAGAGAGGTCTGAAGCAGTCTGACTTATCTATATTTGGGTTACAACTCTTAAAACATTGTTTTTTCCTTCCTCAGTAAAGCTGGGAGTGAAGAAGCACCATCAGTGCTTTCCTATAGTCTAATTTCTCATTCAAATCTTCCAATTCATTCAAACCAGCAAACCAGGTTAGAAACAGACAAGGAATGAGAAAGAGTCACCACAGGCAACATCCTCCAGCAGCTAAAGGCAGGAAGAGTCTGCAGAGGGGAGGAATAAGCATCTAGGATAAGTCTGAGTGTTCATATCACACACAAGCCCAGAATGCCAGGTTGGAAGGGACCCCAAGGCTCATCTGGGCCAAGCTTGCAAGGTGATGGTGCAGTTGAAATGAGCTGGTCCAGCACCAGCTGAGTCTGAGAGCTGCCCAGTTTCAATCTCTCCTCTTCCAGCTTCAACCCATTCCCCCTTGTCCTGGCATTCCCAGCCCTTGTCCAAAGTCCCTCCCCAGCTCTCCTGGAGCCTCTTCAGGCACTGGCAAACTGCTGCAAGGTCTCCCTGGAGCCTTCTCTTCTCCAGGCTCAACAGCCCCAACTCTCCCAGCTTGTCCCCACAGCAGAGCTTCTCCAGCCCTCTGATCATCTTGGGGACCTTCTCTGCACCCTCTCTAGCAGTTTCCTCTCCTTGTGCTGTGAACACCAGACCTGGAGGCAGTGCTCCAGGTGGGGCCTCAGCAGAGCAGAGCAGAGGGGCAGAATCCCCTCCCTTGTCCTGCTGGCCACAAGACCTGGCTTGGTATTTGGACAACACCATGGTACAGACTTCAGCACTGCTGAGCAACTGCCCCAAGCACTGCAAGGTTTGGATGTCAGCAGGATCCTTGCATCTCAGCTTCCCTCTTCTCTGATGGGTTATTTTTTTTTCCCCCCTCTCCTCCTCCTCCCTGGAAATCATCTCCTCCCGTGTCACATCTCAGTCTCTTGCTGGGGAAATGATTAGGAGGTCACAAGAAGAATGACTCAATATAAAAGTGGAAACAAGAGAAAACTTCAAGGACCAATCTGAGGAATAACAACATTATTTCCATCACAGGCTCCTCGTAGCATTAAAGGAGCCAGAAGAGGCAGGATGCCAGGTGAATTGCTTCAAAACATAATGTCTTTCAACATACCCTGTGAGATATTACCTGCTTCTGGAGGAAAATAAAAGGGAAATGATAGAAATGCCTCCTAAATCACAGCTGAGGTGCATATTGCAGCCATTCAGGGTGGGAAATGGGATGGTTTGCAGTGCAAGCCCTGCCTGATAGCACAGAGGCATTTCAGCCACAGGCTTTCAGCTTGGGGAAAGGGAGGTGGATGAAACCAGATCCTGGGCTGCAGCAGGAGCAGTGTGGCCAGCAGGGCCAGGGAAGTGATTCTCCCCCTCTACTCTGCCCTGGTAAGACCCCACCTGAAGTATTGCATCCAGTTCTGGAGCCCCTGGGACAAGAGGGATGTGGAGATGCTGGAGGTGTCCAGAGAAGGGCCAGGAGGATGCTCAGAGGGCTGCAGCACCTCTGCTGTGAGCACAGACTGAAAGAGTTGGGGCTGTGCAGGCTGGAGAAGAGGAGGCTCCCAGGGGACCTTCTTGTGGCCTTCCAGGATCTGAAGAGGGTTAACATCCAGTGTCAGTCTCCCCTCTGCCACTTTGAACCCATTCCTCCTCCTCCTGGCATTACAAGACTTTGTGAACAGTCCCTCCCCAGCCCTCCTGTAGGCCCCTTCAGATGCTGGTAGGCTGCTATAAGGTCTCCTGGCAGCCTTCTCTTCTCCAGGCTGAAAAGCCCCAACTCTCTCAGCCTGTCCTCACAGCAGAGCTGCTGCAGCACTTTCAGCATCTTCGTGGCCTCCTCTGGACTCTCTCCAACAGTTCCATGTCCTTCTTGTGTTGGGGGCTCCAGAACTGCACACAGTGCTCCAGGTGGGGTCTGAGGAGAGCAGAACACAGGGGCAGAATCCCCTCACTTGCCCTGCTGGCAACACTTCTCTTAATGCAGCCCAGGACATGGTTGCTGTCTGGGCCACATGTGCACACTGTCAGCTCATGTTGAACTTCTCATCCATGTCTCTCTGTCTCTCTGTCTACTCCCAGTGGGAGCTGCTGTCACTCCTTGCCAGAGGAGGTTCTGAGTGTCAACCCCCAGTCCACTGAAGTCAAGCAGAGGCATGGGAAGTACTGGGGTGGGGTGGGGATGACAGAGAACCCCTGAGTGTGCTGTGCCCCTGGCTGTGTAATCTCCCCCTGCAGTGACACAGGGAGGGAGAGGGGAGCTGGAAGCCCTGCAGCAGAGCAGCTCTGGCTGCTGGCTAATTACCAGGCAGTAAATGATTAGATTAGCCAGGGTCTGTTTGTACAGAGGTGGCTTTTGTTGTTCCTTCAGCTGCAATTAGTTCTAAGCAAAACTGCAGCCCAGCGAAAAGTGTTGCAGTTGTTTAACAGGGGAAAGCCAAGGGCTGACCTGACTGTAATTAATTAGGGATCATTATTTAATTGAACACCCATGGCCACCCGAGGCAATGCAAGCCTGGAGCCCAGCACACAGCTGGTTCAGCTTTCACTGCAAGGAGGTGAGAGGGATGTGGAGATGCTGGAGGTGTGCAGAGAAGGGCCACGAGGATGCTCAGAGGGCTGCAGCACCTCTGCTATGAGGACAGACTGAAAGAGTTGGGGCTGTGCAGGCTGGAGAAGAGGAGGCTCCCAGGGGACCTTCCTGTGGCCTTTCAGGATCTGAAGGGGACCTACAGAAAAGCTGGGGAGGGACTCTTTAGGGTGTCAGGGAGTGCCAGGACTAGGGGGAATGGAGCAAAGCTGGAGGTGAGGAGATTGAGAGTGGAGGTGAGGAGGAAGTTGTTGAGCATGAGAGTGGTGAGAGGCTGGAATGGGTTGCCCCTGCAGGGAGGTGTTTGGGGCCAGATTCCTGGAGGTGTTTTTGGCCAGGCTGGCAGAGGCTGTGGGCAGCCTGCTCTAGGGTAGGGTGTCCCTGGGCATGGCAGGGGGGTTGGAACTGGCTGATTCTTGTGGTCCCTTTCAATCCTGATTGATCCTCTGACTCTATACTTCCAGACAGAAGGCTCTTGATGCTCCAGTGAAATTATATCAACTTCTCCATTACTGCTATTATTGTAGCCTATCCCTGGAATGTTCACTTCTTTGCTACTTTTTCCTGTATCTGAGCTAGAAATGTAGCTCAGACTGCCTCAACGTAGAATCATAGAATGGTTTAGCTTGGAAGAGACCTCAAAGCTCAGCCAGTTCCAACCCCCCTGTGCCACAGGCAGGGACAACTCCCACTAGAACAGGTTGCTCAAGGCCTCATCCAACCTGAACACCTCCAGGGAGGGAGCAGCCACAACCTCCCTGGGCAACCTGTGCCAGTGTCTCACCACCCTCATTGTGAAGAACTTTCTCCTAACATCCAGTTTCAATCTCCCCTCTGCCACTTTAAACCCATTCCTCCTCGTCCTATCATTACAAGACCTTGTCAATAGTCCCTCCCCAGCCCTCCTGTAGCCCTATTCAGATATTGGAAGGCTACTCTAAGGTCTCCTTGAAGCCTTCTCTTCTCCAGGCTGAAAAGAGAAAAGAGAAGTGAGGCCACCTCCTCTATGGCTGCCTGCTGGAGCTCCACTGTGCTACTCTCCTCTCCAGCAGCAGCTTTCATTCACCTCATGCAGCATCAGAAACCAAAGCAAAGTCACTACTGGTGCTGAGGATAAACCCCTGCAAACTCAGAGCAGGTCGTGGGAGAGGAGGAGGCACCAAGGAGCCAGAGGAAGGCAGCAGCCTGCTCTTTTCTCACCCTCCTAATGAGGCCCTCTGTTTTCACTGTTCTGCATTTAGCAGCCCCTTCCTGGCAGAAAGCAGCAGCTAAAATTAATGCCACTAAGCTGAGAATCAGGCACTGAACACTGCTAATTCACACAAGGCTTTAGGCAGGGCTGATTTCATTTCACAGCTGAGGATTTCCCATTCGTGTTTAGTCTACGGAGGAGCTTCCAGTGACAAAGGCTTCCCCATGCCAGAACCTCTTGGACTCTCCTCACCTGGCTGCAGCTGTAGGCAGAGTTGTTCTGCTCTGCTCCACCACCCCCTTCACAAGCCCTGCCTTGCAAAACCTGCTGCAGCTCTGCACTCACAGCCCTGTCTGAAGCCTGAACATTGCAAAGGGCTTAATGAATTCAGCAGTGTGCACTTGCAGCCCAGAAAGGCAAGCAGAGGCTGGGCTGCAGCAGGAGCAGTGTGGGCAGCAGGGCCAGGGAGGGGATTCTGCCCCTCTACTCTTCCCAGGTGAGACCCCACTTGGAGTAGTGCATCCAGTGCTGGAGCCCCTGGGACAAGAGGAATGTGGAGATGCTGGAGGTGTGCAGAGAAGGGCCCCGAGGATGCTCAGAGGGCTGCAGCACCTCTGCTGTGAGCACAGCCTGAAGGAGTTGGGGCTGTGCAGGCTGGAGAAGAGGAGGCTCCCAGGTGACCTTCTTGTGGCCTTCCAAGATCTGAAGTGGACTACAAAAAAGCTGGGGAGGGACTTTTTCGGTTCTCAGGTAGTGCCAGGACTAGGGGGAATGGAGCAAAGCTGGAGGTGAGGAGATTCAGATTGGAGGTGAGGAGGAAGTTGTTGAGCATGAGAGTGGTGAGAGGCTGGAATGGGTTGCCCCTGCAGGGAGGTGTTTGGGGCCAGATCCCTGGAGGTGTTTTTGGCCAGGCTGGCAGAGGCTGTGGGCAGCCTGACCTAGGGTAGGGTGTCCCTGGGCATGGCAGGGGGGTTGGAACTGGCTGATCCTTGTGGTCCCTTCCAACCCTGACTCATTCTAGGATTCTATGAGCCAAGGGCAGGGGCAGCTCTGCTGTGAGTACAGGCTGAAGCAGCTGGGGGTGTGCAGCCTGCAGAGGTGAAGGCTCCAGGGGAACCTCAGAGCTGCCTGAAGGGATCCTGCAGGAAGGCTTCAGAGGAACTTTTGCTGTGGGTGTCTAGAGAGAGGCCAAGGGGGAATGGTTTGGAGCTGAGGCAGAGCAGGCTTAGACTGGAGCTGAGGATGAAGTCCTTCAGTGTGAGGGTGATGAGAATCTGGCACAGTCTGCCCAGGGAGGCTGTGGCTGTGTCCTACCTGGAGGTGTTCAAGGCCAGGCTGGATGAGTCCTTGAGCAGCTGAGTCTAGCTGAGAGGTGTCCCTGGGCATGTTGACGAGGTTGGACCAGAGGAGCTCTGATCTCCCTTCCAGCCCGAGCCACTCTGTGCCTCTGCAGTGGAAGCCACACTGCCCCGCTGCTCCCCCGTGGGTTTTAAGTGTCCCACTTTTAGATGTGGGAGCTGGAGAGCCGAGGCAGGGAGCAATTTTGGCAAAGCAGGCTGCAATCCCCTCCTGGCCCCCAGGAGCAGGAGCCTGCTTCCCCATTACCTGCCCACCGCCACCGCAGTGATTGATTCTGGTGCTTTATGAGCAGCATATGCAGCTCTGCTGTGTTTAGATAAGAGATTACAAGGGCTATCAATCCTCCTCCTCTTGTGTACAGCATTAACACTGGCTAGAATTAATCTCTGTTACCAGGCACCAGCATCTTTTCAGTGCATTAGTGGCAACTCCCAGCTGCGGCAGGGCTGAGGCACTGGGAGGGCTTCAGCTGCCAGGTGCAGGTTGGAGATCAGAGAACCATAGGATGGTTTAGGCTGGAGGAGAGCTCAAAGCTCAGCCAGTTCCAACCCCACTGTGCCATAGGCAGGGACACTTCCCACTAGAACAGGTCACTCAAGGACTCATCCAGCCCGGTCCGGAACACCTCCAGGGAGGTGGTGGAGCACAGAATCACCCAATGTGATCTTTGATCATATTGGGTGATTCTGTGCTCCACAACCTTCCTAGACAACCTGTGCCAGTGTCTCACCACTCTCACTGCAAAAAAACTTCCTCCTAACATCCAGTTTCAATCTCCCCTCTGCCAGTTTAAACCCATTCCTCCTCATCCTGTTGTTACAAGACCTCATCAATAGTCCCTCCCCAGTCCTCCTGTAGGCTCCCTTCAGATACTGGAAGGCTACTCCAAGGTCTCCTGGAAGCCTTCTCTTCTGCAGGCTGCAGAGCCCCAACTCTCTCAGCCTGTCCTCAGAGCAGAGCTGCTGCAGCCCTCTCAGCATCTTGGTGGCCTCCTCTGGACTGGCTCCAACACTTCCATGTCCTTGTTGTGTTGGGGGCTGCAGAGCTGCAGACAGTGCTGCAGGTGGGGTGTGAGGAGAGCAGAGCAAAGGGGCAGAATCCCCTCCCTTGCCCTGCTGCCCACAGCTGCTCTTGCTGCAGCCCAGCACACAGTTGCTGTCTGGGCTGCACTCACACTGCAGCCTCATCTTGAGCTTTGCATCACCCCAGACCCCCAGGTCCTGTTCCTCAGGGCTGCTCTCAGCCATTCCCCACCCAGCCTGGAGCTGTGCTTGGCATTGCAGCCACCCAGGTGCAGGACCTTACTCTTGGCCTTGTTGAATGTCCTGAGTTTGGCCTGTGTTTATCTTATGCTAATCTGGCCTCAGTCATGTCCTTCAAAAGACTCCAATGTCCTAACAGGCAGCTTATGTGCTCATCTCTTAACACTCCCTAGAGAGGCAGGTAGGGCTAAGATCCTACAATCCCAGCATGGTGGAGCTGGAAGGGACCTCTGGAGATCATTCACTCCAACCACCTTGCTAAAGCAGGGGGCACCCACAGCAGCTTGCCCAGGACCACAGTGCCCTGGGGGGGCATTGGAATCTCTCCAGAGAAGGAGACTCCACAACCTCTCTGGGTGAAGGAGACTCCACAACCTCTCTGGGCAGCCTGCTCCAGGCCTCCAGCACCCTCACACTGTATAAATTTCTCCTATTGAGATGGAACCTGCTGGGTTCCAGTTTGTTGCTGACAAGACTGTGACCCCCAGATGGAGCAGAGGAGATGAAAGCAGAGCTGGAAGCCAGCTGAGCAGGCTGGAGTGGTGACATCTCTGGTTCGTGCTGGTGTTTAGCTGTCAGCATGCTGCTTTGAGCCTGGGAATCAGCCCCTGTGCTGCTGGGGCAGGGTGGTGAATACCTCCAGCTGTGGCATGGAGGAGCCAGAAAGTGAGTGCTGCCCTCAGAACCAAGCCTGACCTTCCTGGGAAAGGATCCTTAGCAGGTGACAAAGAGAGGATTAGCTGCCTGGAGCAGCAGCCCCTCTGCCTCAGCATTAACAGCTCTCCAAGTTATTAGCTCCTTAATTAACGCTGAAAATCCTGAGAGCTCCTCCCTGCATTGTGCAGCAATTACATGGAGCAATCACAACGGCGAAAGGAAAAAAAATCCAGATGCTCTGCTGCTCCCTTTGGATGCAGGTGGAGCTGGTGCTCAGCTAAGAAACGCTCCTCAGGTGTTGTGCTGCTCAATGCTGTGCAATCCACCTGCACAGGATTCCTTGAAGTGCTTCTGGCCTCCTCTGCAGTTCAGCAGCAAACACAAAGAGCCTGTCCCCACAGAAGAGGTTCTGTAGCCCTCTGAGCATCCTCGGGGCCCTTCTCTGCACACCTCCAGCATCTCCACATCCCTCTTGTCCCAGGGGCTCCAGCACTGGATGCACTACTCCAGGTGGGCTCTCAGCAGAGCACAGCAGAGGGGCAGAATCCCCTCCCTGGCCCTGCTGCCCACACTGCTCCTGCTGCAGCCCAGCCTCTGCTTGCCTTTCTGGGCTGCAAGTGCACACTGCTGCCTCATCTTCAGCTTCTCCTCCACCAGCACCCCCAAGTCCCTCTCCTCAGGGCTGCTCTCCAGCCAGGCACTGCTCAGCCTGGATTTGCCTGGACCCAGCTGCAGGACCTTGCACTTGGCCTTGTTGAACCTCCTGAGGTTGGCTCAAACCAACACACTTGTGCCCACTTCTGCAGCCTGTGCAGGTCCCTCTGGATGCCATCCCTGCCCTCCAGCATTTCTCCTTAGCCTGCTGGTGGGAGGTGTCCCTGCCCAGGACAGGGTCCTTGGAACTAGACGATCTCGAAGGTCCCTTCCAGCCCAACCCATTCCGTGGTCCTGAGTTCAGTTTCTCTGCCCGTGCGATGCTCACAGCTCTGTCAGAGGATCCCTGCCCTTTAAGCAGATTCTATTTCAAGCCTGCCACGTTCAGAGGAGTTAGTCCCAGGTTACTGCAGCCTGGCAGCCGACGCAGACACCTCCTGCCGGATAATCCCAGATTTCCTGCTAAGTCTTCCCACGCTGAAGTGACTGAAAAGCCCCAAGCAGCTCACACGGCTGCAGGAGAGGCTCAGCATCAGCTGGAGGTTTGCTTTATCTGACACGCCGTGGAAGGAGCAGCCTGAAGATTATGTTGTAACTAGATTAGGAGGAGATTTATTATTAATTACCGCCTAAAGAGCCCTGGGTCCGTGCGGTGCCGAGCAGAGCTCAGCAGGCAGAGGTAATCCCTGCCTGGAGTCTTTTTGCGCTGCAAACACACAAGCAGCAGAACCTGCAGAAGGAGGGGACCCGGCAAAGAGCTTCTCTGCTCTGCTTTCCCCTGGAGGCTGATCTCCTGGCAGCTGATGGCAGCTGACACCGCTGTCCTGCCTGCCGTTAAGTCAGTTGTTATTCATGAGCTGTCAAACAGCCAAAATTAACCCACCCCACACCTCCGTCCCCTCCCTGCTCCTGCTGCTTGAGCAGGGAGAGAGGCTGAGGCTCTGCTTGCCCCAGGGCTGGGATCAGAGCTGGGTTTCCCTGGTGATTCCAGATGATGATTCTGCTACCTCACCTGGCAGGCCAGCAAACCACTGGAGATGCAGCTCAGCTCCAGGAGCTCCGTTGAAGCCCAGGCTAAATCTGCTGGAATGCCTCCCAGCTTGCAGCTCTTGCAGCTCCACGTTACACCTCTCCCTGCTCTGCTCACTGCTAAGGATGCAGGGGAGGGATCAGGCCATCAAATAACTGCACACTGACAGCAGTGCTGAACCTCACCTGCCTCAGCTTCAGAGCTTAAGGATGCAGGGGCAGGATCAGGCCATCAAATAACTGCACACTGACAGCAGTGCTGAACCTCACCTGCCTCAGCTTCAGAGCTTAAGGATGCAGGGGCAGGATCAGGCCATCAAATAACTGCACACTGACAGCAGTGCTGAACCTCACCTGCCTCAGCTTCAGAGCTTAAGGATGCAGGGGCAGGATCAGGCCATCAAATAACTGCACACTGACAGCAGTGCTGAACCTCACCTACCTCAGCTTCAGAGCTGCCTCATTGCTTCCTACCCTCACCTGAGTACTGCTCTGCTGCCTCACCCCACAGCTGCAGCAATGGCCAGAAGAAGATATTAAATTCGTAGAACGGGTTGGGTTGGAAGGGACCTTAAAGCTCATCCAGTTCCAAACCCCTGCCATGGGCAGGGACAGCTCCCACCAGCCCAGGATGCTCAAGTCTTCATCCAACCTGGCCCTGAACACCTCCATGGAGGGGACATCCATGACTTGTTCCAGTGTCTCACTACCCTCACTGTAAATAATTTCTTTCTAATAATAAATATATAGCAATAAATAATAATAAAACACTCTTCTTTCCCCACAACCTCATCCTATTTCTAGCTGATTAATAGGCACAGAACGAGCTGTGAGCAAACTGTCCCCCAAACCCATGCCCTCCCCTCCTTCTGACCCCTCCTCTCCCCATGTGCCAGATTCTGCTGACCATTGGCCAGAAGTATTTTACCCTTTTCCTGCTTAGTTCAGGTCTGAACTGATCTCCTGAGCCACTGCTACATCAGAAATTCAGCTTGACCTGAAGCCACTACAGCTGTGACCTCCATCCATCCTGGAGGAGACCAAAGACATTCACCTGCAGCAGCCTGAGCCTGCACTCAGGGTGCTGCACCAATGCACGGTGAGCAGGGTGGGGGCTGGGAAGGAGCATGAATTATGTAGGCTGAGATCTTGGTATTTAGAATCTCACATCAGCAGTTCCCTTCCCTCCCAGATTCAGTAGATTCATTACAGGGTTTTATGTCCCTGCTAAATGGCTGGAATTAGTCACTGGTGCGGGCAGGGCAGAGCCTCTCTGGGTTTATGTTCTCATTAGGAGCAGTCAGTGCTGAGCATCCCCTCGGGACGCTGGGCCAGCGGCATGCAGAGTGCAGCTCTGCTTCCTAAGGACTTGGAGAGAGGATCCAAGCCCCTCTGCTGTCCCCACACCTCCAGCAACTTCTTCCAGCCCATAGCTTTCACTTGGCTCATCCAACTCCACCCTCAAACACAGCCTAGCCTGGTGCTGCCGAGAGCCACCAGAGCCTGTACTCACAGCATCACAGAATCCTAGAATCAGTCAGGGTTGGAAGGGACCACAAGGATCAGCCAGTTCCAACCCCCCTGCCATGCCCAGGGACACCCTACCCTAGAGCAGGCTGCCCACAGCCTCTGCCAGCCTGGCCAAAAACACCTCCAGGGATGTGGCCCCAAACCCCTCCCTGCAGGGGCAACCCATTCCAGCCTCTCACCACTCTCATGCTCAACAGCTTCCTCCTCACATCCAATCTGAATCTCCCCACCTCCAGCTTCGCTCCATTCCCCCTAGTCCTGTCACTACCTGATAGCCTAAAAATTCCCTCCACAGCTTTTTTGTAGGCTCCCTTCAGATCCTGGAAGGCCACAAGAAGGTCACCTGGGAGCCTCCTCTTCTCCAGCCTGCACAGCCCCAACTCTTTCAGGCTGTGCTCACAGCAGAGGTGCTGCAGCCCTCTGAGCATCCTCGGGGCCCTTCTCTGCACACCTCCAGCATCTCCACATCCCTCTTGTAATAGGAGCTCCAAAACTGGATGCAGTACTCCAGGTGGGGTCCTGGTGGTGCAGTACACCAGGGTGGAGTAGAGGGGGAGAATCACCTCCTTCGACCTGCTGGCCACAATTCTCCTGCTGCAGCCCAGCCTCTGCTTGGCTTTCTGGGCTGCAAGTGCACACTGCTGCCTCATCTTGAGCTTCTCCTCCATCAGCACCCCCAAGTCCCTCTCCTCAGGGCTGCTCTTCTGCATTTGGAATGCAGAGAGCTGGCAGTCTGCAGGTGCAAGGTGAAGGCATTCAATATTAAATTAAACTTCACCATAACAGATTTTAAAAAGCCCAAAACACAGTCTCTGTCCTCTGTGCAAGGGGAGGTATAGGCTGGATACAAGGAAGAAGTTCTTCTCAGAGAGAGTGATTGGCATTGGAATGGGCTGCCCAGGGAGGTGATGGAGTCACCATCCATGGAAGTGTTCAAGAACAGAGTGGATGGAGCACTTAGTGCCATGGTCTGGTTGATTGGGTAGGGCTGGGTGATAGGATGAACTGGATGAGCTTGGAGGTCTCTTCCCACCTGGCTGATTCTATGAAAAGAACCCAAAATCAAGGTGAAAGACACCTGTGGAATCTTCTCCATATCCTGTCCATCCCCACACAGCAGACCAACAGTGCTTGAAATGAGCTTTGAAATGTTTCCCTTTGGACCTCAGTGCTCCCTTAGCTGCTTTTAATTCTTGCAGTTTAATGCAGAAAAGTTCCATGTGCAAGCTTTAAACATCTGTTTAAAGATAACTTGAGGGAGCTGAGATCAGGACAAGGAAGAATTAAATCAGCTTTCTGCCTTTCTCAGTCTGCATTTCTCCTCCACCCACCGTCCTGCCCTTTCATCCTCCTGTATCTTTTCAAGCAGGTTCATTAAGGAGCATCTTCAGAAAGAATGAGAGAGGAGGCTGGAGCAGAGGCTGGAGCAGGTGGAGATGTGTGTCTGCAGGAGCAGGGGGAGATGTGTGTCTGCAGGAGCAGGGGGAGATGTGTGTCTGTAGGAGCAGGATGAGATGTGTGTGCAGGAGCAGAGGCTGGAGCAGGTGGAGATGTGTGTCTGCAGGAGCAGGGGGAGATGTGTGTCTGCAGGAGCAGGGGGAGATGTGTGTCTGTAGGAGCAGGATGAGATGTGTGTGCAGGAGCAGAGGCTGGAGCAGGTGGAGATGTGTGTCTGCAGGAGCAGGGAGAGATGTGTGTCTGTAGGAGCAGGATGAGATGCGTGTCTACAGGAGCAGGGGGAGATGTGTGTCTGTAGGAGCAGGATGAGATGCGTGTCTACAGGAGCAGGGGGAGATGTGTGTCTGTAGGAGCAGGATGAGATG
>VWZI01009981.1:209561-223975 GCA_013396835.1 Psilopogon haemacephalus
GGGAAAAAAGGGGAAAGAGAAAAGAACTGGAAAGGGGTGAAGGGAAAAAAGGGGAAAGGAGCGAGGGGAAAAAAAGGGGAAAGGGGTGAAGGGAAAAAAGGAAAAAAGGGCAAGGGAAAAAAAGGGGAAAGGGGCAAGGGGGAAAAAGGGGAAGGGGATGAGGGGAAGAAAGGGGAAAAGAATCAAGAGGAAAAAAGGGGAAAGGGGAGAGGGGAAGAAATGGGAAAGGGGCAAGGGGAGTGAGGGTAGAACCCTGGCTACCCAAAGTGTCAGAGGACTGGGAGGGCAGGCAAAGCTGTGGTGCCCCAGCAGGATGCTTCCAATGGCCTTTTCATTCTCCCAGTGCCTTGCTTGCTGCCGATTCCATTTTCCACCGGGCAGACCCTGGCAAGCTGCTGTTTCCCTCAGCCCACAGGCCAGCGCTGGAAGCTTGTGAAGCCGCCGTTCATTCAGTCAGTCACAACTCAGCACTCCAAGAGCAGCTGTGTGCCCCCTCCCTGCACTCAGCATTAAGGATCCATACCGGCTGCCTGTCATTATGGGAATCGCTCTGTAATGAAAACACAAATCGCATCCACACCGAGTGCATTTCCACATCAAGGGGACAAAGCGGGGCCCATTCCCACTCTCCTCCTAAGGCTCTAATCTGTGGTGCCCGTTCAGATGCTGCAGTTAATGCCATGCTTAATGGCTTCGTGATGGAAAGAGCCTGCTAGTCCGAAGATACACGGTGCTCTGGAGGTCTCTCTTGCAGCCCATTGTGTCCATAAGGGCTCTTGTGCTCTTTATCATAAAAAATAAACCAGCCTAATGCAGCGTGACAGATGCCAGCACAAGAGAGATGTGGACTGCTGGAGTGGGGCCACAAAGGTGATTGGAGGCTGTGAAGACAGGCTGGGAGAGTTGGGGCTGCTCAGCCTGGAGAACAGAAGGCTCCGGGGGGATCTTGGAGCTGCATTTCTATGTCTGAAGGGGACCTTCAGACAGCCTTGAGGTCTTGAGTGACCTGATCTAGTGGGAGGTGTCCCTGTCTATGGCACAGGGGGGTTGGAACTGGATGATCTTTGAGGTCTCTTCCAACCGAAACCATTCTATGATTCTATGACCTACAGGAGGGCTGGGGAGGGACTGTTCAGAAGGGCTTGTGGGGCTAGGACAAAGAGCAACGGCTTGAAACTGGAGCAGGGCACCAGGAGGAAGTTGGCTTGAAACTGGAGCAGGGCACCAGGAGGAAGTTGTGCATGGTGAGAGCGGTGAGACACTGGCAGAGGCTACCCAGGGCAGGGTTGAGGTCCCACCCCTGGGAACATGCAGGCTGTGCCTGTCCCCTGGCCCCAGGGAGTTGTTCATGTGCTGTAGGTCACTTCTGGCTGGCTCAGCAGCTCTGCAATGCGCTCCAGCCCTCGGGGGCTAACGACTTATGGAAAATGAGACCTCACAACAGGCAGAGTGTTATCAGCTCAGGCATGTTCTAATCAGTGCTGGGTGACAAGGTGGAGATCTCCCTCCAAAGCCCTTGCACACCTTCACCTTGTTCAGGTAATGTATTTATGCTACAAAACCATTCATATTCAGTGCAGGGGTAGGGTTAGTACAGTTAGTTCTGGGAATAGGTGGAGTTACTGCAACAGTGGCTGGAACTTATTTCCATAATGTCCTGTCCCTTCACTCATGCTCATTGCCACCTGGTGGGCTTCTTTTGGGGCTTTTCTGATGAAGGCTCAGTGTCTTCCTCAGTTTGGCCTCAGTGGCATCAGTTGTGGGTCACATTCGTGGCCAGAGTCTCTGATGTTCTCATCTTATCTTTGAATAAAGTATTCTTCTTTTCCATGAAAGTGTTTCAAGCCCCCTTGGGGCTGCAGAACTGCAGACAGTGCTGTAGGTGTGGTGTGAGGAGAGCAGAGCAAAGGGGCAGAATCCCCTCCCTTGCCCTGCTGCCCACAGCCGCACTTGCTGCAGCCCAGCACACGATTGGATGTATCACAGAGCCACAGCATTACCCAAGGAGCACAGGGCTCTGCATGGCACAGGGATGGGCATGGCACAGGAGTCGGCATGGCACAGGGATGGGCATGGCACAGGGGTGGGCATGGCTGCTCATGGCACAGAGCTGCGGATGGCACAGAGCTGCGGATGGCATAGAGATGCAGATGGCACAGGACTGGGCATGGCACAGGGCTGTGGATGGCACAGAGCTGCAGATGGCACAGGGCTGCGGATGGCACAGAGCTGCAGAAGGCACAGGGCTGGGCATGGCACAGGGCTGGGCATGGCACAGGGCTGCGGATGGCACAGGGCTGCGGATGGCACAGGGCTGCGCATCACCCCGCGTCCGCACCTGCCAGCGCCTTTCCTGCCGGCGCTGCTCTTCACTTCCCATCTTCTGGCACAGCTTGGCGCTTCAGTCCCAGGCAATATGCAAAGACCCAGGGAGATGAGCTGACAATCTCTCTTTAACGCCTTCCCGCTACCGCCGCCCAAGGGCTGATAGAAAGGCTCCCTCTGTACATACTGCTCCATTCTTCTTCGCTAATTGAGCCGCCGAGTTTAGTCAAGTGTTTACAAGCTTCTGCTAATAGGCTCGCATGCAAATTCGGTTCGAGGCGCTATAGTAAAGAGAGCGTTTGCTACCCGCTGAGCTGTTGCAACCAGGGTAGAGAACCCTTCCCAAGCCGCCGAGCAGTCAATCAGCGCTGCCGTCGACCCAGCCCCAAGCGGAGCCTTCTGCAAGGCTGGGAACGACCTGGATTGACGACCTGGAGGTGTTCAAAACAAGGCTGGATGGGGCACTTAGTGCTTAGTGGTTAATTGGCTAGGGCTGGGTGCTAGGTTGGACTGGATAGTCTTGGAGGTCTCTTCCAACATGGCTGATTCTATGATTCTATCACTCCAAGCCCTTGTCAAAGGGTCCTCCCCAAGCCCCCTGTAGGTATTAGAAGGCTGCTCTGGACTGGATGGTCTTGGAGGTCTCTTCCAACCTGGATGATTCTATGATTCTATCACTCCAAGCCCTTGTCAAAGGGTCCTCCCCAAGCCCCCTGTAGGTATTAGAAGGCTGCTCTGGACTGGATGGTCTTGGAGGTCTCTTCCAACCTGGCTGATTCTATGATTCTATCACTCCAAGCCCTTGTCAAAAGGCCCTCCCCAAGCCTCCTGTAGGTACCAGAAGGCTGCTCTAAGGTCTCCCCATGCCAATCACAAAACAGCCTGCAATGGTTAGAATGCACCAGAACAAGAGGAGCTCCCTGGCAGTGCAAGATGCCAAGCTCAGGAGAGAT
The DNA here is from genome assembly GCA_013396835.1 of Psilopogon haemacephalus. NCBI lineage: Eukaryota > Metazoa > Chordata > Aves > Piciformes > Megalaimidae > Psilopogon > Psilopogon haemacephalus. The sequence continues at coordinate 212,840 of VWZI01009981.1, forward strand.
CACCACGCTCAGCCACTTTCTGAACCCTCGAGTGCCACTGCTGCAGGAGGAGCTGTGACTGAGTCCCACCTGCAGGCTCTCAGGGCTCTCTTCTCCCTCCTCCCTTTTCACACCACCCATTTGCAGCAAAGCTCGTTGCAAGCTCACAATGTGACATTTGCTCCCCTGCTTTGCAGGCTTCTCAGATTGATTGACAGAATCTTAAGGTTGGTCTGGGGTGGAGGAACCTTTGGAAGTCATCTAGTGCAACCACCCTGCAGTGAGCAGAAACATCTCCAACTACATAGAATCAGTCAGGGTTGGAAGGGACCACAAGGATCAGCCAGTCCCAACCCCCCTGCCATGCCCAGGGACACCCTACCCTAGAGCAGGCTGCCCACAGCCTCTGCCAGCCTGGCCTTAAAACACCTCCAGGGATCTGGCCCCAAACACCTCCCTGGGCAAACCATTCCAGGCTTTGCCTGGTATACTCCTGGTTTCAGTTCTGCCTCCTCCAAGAGGCATACATTAAAATACATAAAAATACATAAAAACATCTTAGGGCTGACTCTGCTTTCCAAGGGAGATTTCACAGCTGTGTGATTTCCAGTGCTTGCCATAATGCCTTGACTGCCTCAAATGGGGCAGAAGGAAAGGAAAATCAAACTGCAAAAATATTTATGTTTAACACTGCCCAAGAAGCAGCCCTAATGGCTCACGGGGATGCCTGAGCCAATCTAAGAGCCCATAAAGTGCTCTTCAGCATGGGGTTTTGACTTATTTATTGTATCAAAGCAAAACTTTCCGCCGCTCTTACAAGATTTGGAGCTGCTCAGCAATGTTCAGCAGCTGCCTTTGCAGCTCTCCCAGGAGGAGAGAATCTGTTACAAGTGTTTGGGGAGGGGGAGGTTGGGAAGTTCTGGGAGGTTGTAGCTCACAGAAGAAGCTGCTATAAAAGGCAAAGCAAAGCCTCTTCATAGAATCATGGAATCAGTCAGGGTTGGAAGGGACCACAAGGATCAGCCAGTTCCAACCCCCCTGCCATGGGCAGGGATGCCTCCTCCTAGGCTAAGTTGCTCAAGATGCCCTCCAACCTGACTCTGAACACTTAGAATCATAGCATCAGTCAGGATTGGAAGGGACCACAAAGATCATCCAGTTCCAACCCCCTGCCATGCCCAGGGACACCCTACCCTAGAGCAGGCTGCCCACAGCCTCTGCCAGCCTGGACAAAAACACCTCCAGGGATCTGGCCCCAACTAACGCTCGGGCATCCCATTCCAGGCTCTCACCACTCTCATGGTGAACAACTTCCTCCTCACATCCACTCTGAATCTCCCCACCTCCAGCTTTGCTCCATTGGCACAGGTTGCCCAGGGAGGTTGTGGCTGCTCCCTCCCTGGAGGTGTTCAGGTTGGATGAGTCCTTGAGCAACCTGTTCTAGTGGGAGGTGTCCCTGCCTATGGCACAGGGGGGTTGGAACTGCCTGAGCTTTGAGCTCCCTTCCAACCTAGACCATTCTTTGATTCTATGATTCTAAAATGCTTTCTGCTGGAGTGAGCATTGCAGGGTTTGGGTGAGGTGGGGGAAGCAGCCTCAGGGGTGGTGGTTAACACTTTGTGGGTGGATTGCTTGTCCCCCTGAGCAGCATTTCTATTGAGTCTTCTGCTGTCAGGTTTCAACACTGCATTGATTTCCTTTTGAGTTCATCAGATTGTTTAGTTGGGGTTTTTTTCAGCCTCCTGTACATGATACCTGAGTTTTGCTCTATTGATTTCCCAACAAGACATTTTAGTTTCAAAATATTAATGACTCCAGCTGCAAGTGCTGGTGCATGTGGGGGTTGGTTGGGTGGGTTGTTTTTTGGTTTTTTCCCTTCTTTTTGTTTCCTAAAATCGTTCAGCCATGGCCAAAGAACATAAAAACCTTTCTGCACTTCTTGCTCTCTGTTTGCAAACATTTGTCTGCAGCGTGGGTTTACAGCAGGCTCCTTGCCATGAAGAAGAGAGAAGCTGTCAGGGAATCGATTAGGGAGTCGTTATCCGGATGAGGTGGCTGGAGTGAGGCTATGGGCGGCTGTCAGCTCTGCTGATTCCCTGCGAGGATCACCCCCACCTGAACCGGGCAGTTTGGTCACCTCTTGAAATCTGAGAGCCTCAATGGATGCTCCCCAGAGTTACTCTCTCCCATGCCTCTTAGCCCTCTGCTTGGGTACCCTGGGGAAGAGCTGCTAATAAGTGATGATAACACAGCTGGAAGCCTCCCTCCTGCTTCTGTTTCCCCTACCTCTGACCTCTGCTTCCTTAGATAAGAAAGTGGTGACAGGCAGAGAAGAATCATAGAAACAGTCAGGGTTGCAGGGGACCACAAGGATCATCTGGTTCCAAGCCCTCTGCCATGCCCAGGGTCACCCTACCCTAGATCAGGCTGCCCACAGCCTCTGCCAGCCTGGCCAAAAACACCTCCAGGGATCTGGCCCCAAACACCTCACTGGGCAACCCATTCCAGCCTCTCACCACTCTCATGATGAAGAACATTCTCATGCCCAGTCTGAATCTCCCAACCTCCAGCTTTGCTCCGTTCCCTTTAGTTCTGTCACTACCTAATAGCTTAAAAAGCTTCTCCCCAGCATTTTTGTAGGCTCCCTTCAGATCCTGGAAGGCCACAAGAAGGTCACCTGGGGGCCTCCTCTTCTCTGGGTACTGCTCCTTGCAGGATTCAGCCAGAAGGAAATAGAATCATAGAATCAGTCAGGGTTGGAAGGCACCACAAGGATCAGCCAGTTCCANGGGCAACCCATTCCAGCCTCTCACCACTCTCATGCTCAACAACTTCCTCCTCACCTCCAATCTGAATCTCTCCACCTCCAGCTTTGCTCCATCCCCCCGGAGAGAGTTGCTCTGCACTGGGGAAGTTCCATGGGAGCCTCAGCTGAAGGGATGCTTCCTGCCCCAGCTCTCCAGGCTGATTTGCTCTCAGGGTGGACATGCACACAGTGCCTTGGATGTGCAAATATCAATATCTGCTCCTTTGTGTGCGCTGCAGAGCTCTGACTGTGGCACATCATGAACCCTCTTTTCCATAAGAAGCTGAATCGTGCAGGCAAAGACATTCTCGGGTGGGAAATTGCCATTCAGCTCAATCCCCTGGAGGACTTCTCACTCCTCTCTACCTAAGATTTGCATAAATTCTTCCAGCCCTAGACCAACACTCGGCAAATCAGGCACACAAAAGCAGCCATAGCCTGAGCTGACACAGTGCTTGTAGGGACAGACTCTGACTAAAAGAAGGATTTGCAGTGCCTCATGCACAGCAGTAGCTGGAATCTCAGCATCCCAGCAGGATGGGGGGTTGGAAGGGACCTCTGGAGATCATCTTTGATCACACTGGGTGATTCTGTGCTCTACAACCTCCCTGGAGGTGTTCAGGACCAAGCTGGATGAGTCCTTGAGCGACCTGTTCTAGTGGGAGGTGTCCCTGCTTATGGCACAGGGGGATTGGAAGTGGCTGAGCTTTGAGCTCCCTTCCAACCTAACCCATTCCATGATTCTATGATCTGTATTCACCTTTTCAAGAGGCAATCCACAGCCCAGAGGAGTGCTGCTGCCTTCCCACTGCTCCCAGCTGCAGTGACAATGGTGCAGCTTGCCTTCCCCAGGATTTCTGTGCTTCCAAGCTCATTTTCTAAATGCACCTCCTCATTAATTAGTTTTGCCTAAAAAAAAAAAACAAACCAAAACCCAGGAAGCTAAAAAGCAGCAGGACTAACAGTAATGGATCACTTCTTTTAATATCTGGGGGTTTTATTTGGTTGCAAAATGCCTGTAAAACTCTGAGCTCCATTAAAAAAAAAAACCCAGGAGGCTAAAGAGAATCAGGACTAACAGTAATGGAACCCTTCATTTAATATCTTGGGGGGTTTTTTGGTTGCAAAATGCCTGTAAAATTCTGAGTTCCACTTAAAAAAAAAAAAAAAAAGGAGGCTAAAGAGAAGCAGGACTAACAGTAGTGGGCCACTACTTTTCATTTCTGGTTTTTTTTTTTGTTTTTTGGTTGCAAAATGCCTGTAGAATTTTGAGCTCCACTTAAAATAACCCAGGAGGCTAAAGAGAAGCAGGACTAACAGTAGTTGATCACTTCTTTTAATTTATGCGGTTTTATTTGGTTGCAAAATCCCTGTGAAATTCTGAGCTACACCTAAAAAAAAAAAAAGGAGGCTAAAGAGAAGCAGGACTAACAGTAGTGGATCACTTCCTTTCATTTCTGGGTTTTTGGGGTTTTTTTTTGGTTGCAAAATGGCTGTGAAATTCTGAGCTACACTTAAAAATACCCCAGGAGGCTAAAGAGCAACAGGACTAACAGTAGTGGATCACTTCATTTAATTTNTTTAATCAAAAATTCTTTGGTCAAAAAGGTCCCCCCCCCACCCCCAAGTAATCTAGTTGCAGTTGTAAAGCTCTCTCCTCTCTCCACAAATCCATTCTCTGTAAGTCAACTGAGCAATAAAGCCAAAGCAATATTTAGTTACTGGGGAAATATGAGCCCCTGCTCGTAATGTTCCTCCCTGTCGTTTTTGGGATGGCAAAATGATTTCACACTGCTTTTTTTTTCCCCCTCTCCCTTTCCTTTCTTTAACCCCACAGTGACTGCCTCCTTTTCCTTCCAGTGCATGCTGCCCTGCTCCATCTTCTGCTCCTGTACAGCACATCAGCAGCAGGTGATGCTCCTGATCCAGACTTGCAGGGTAGCCCCCAGCTCTTTTTTGGATTCTCTCCACAGCTGATTCCCCAGATGAGCTCTGAGGCTTTCCCATGCCTCACAGCACACCTAAACAGCTACACATTAATTAGGGCCTGGGAGGGAGAGCATGGCACTGATTGAAGTTGGTGGGAGAAGGTCAGAAGCTGAAATGGAGCTAAATGGGCTGGAATCTGCCTCTCCAGTACAATCTGCCAGGTGTTTGATGGCTAAAAGACGTTTTAGGTTGGATGCTCTACTCAGAGGGACACTTCCAGGAAGGGACATTGCTTCCTCACAAGAGAGGGGAAATTGGAGGAGCTAAAACACTCAGCAGTGCTCCTGCTGACATCTGAGGTAGCTTCTTCCTGGCCACTCCTCTCTTCTCCCTTGGCTAATTACCTTGAGCAGCAGCACAGAAAGGCAGCCTGGGTGCAGGTCAGACCTGAAGGCAGCAGCCCTGTCTCGCTAATGAATGTTGGGCTTTGGAGACTGAGATGAAAGGAGCTCCACAAGTGCAAGTGAGCCTTGTTCTTGCTTCCCTCTCTCTTTCCCCGTGCGGGTGCCCTGTGAAAAGCTGGCAGCTGAAGTACTGCCTCTTGCCTACAAAGAGCAGATTCAGCTGCCTGGGAGGGCAGCAAAACCCTGCGGAGCAGAAAAAGGTAGGGAGTTGTTAGAGCATAAAGCACCCAGCAAGGGATGCAGTGCAAATTGCAGAGCCCCAGGGCAGAGTGATCATTTCCCTCCAGCCCAGCGTTCATCAACCCAGGGTAGTGTGGAAGGAGGATTTTAAAACAGCTTAACCCTAGCCTACACTAACTTAGGAGAGAAATTAAGCCACGAGGCTTCACACCAGGCAGTGGTGTCTCTGGAGCTAGCAAAGTTGCACCAGGTTGCACTCTGGGTACTATCCAGCACTTGGAGTAAGGAAGGAGAAGAGAGCTGCTCTCCTTAGAGGCCCAAGATCCTGAGGATCAATCTGTGAAGTCACTGAGGACATTCATGTGGACGTGAAGGCATTAGGGTGCTACATAAAGCTCTACAGACCTTGAAAGGTGGAGCAGTTCTGGAAACAAAGGAAAATGGCAAGGTAGAAAGATCTGACCAGGTGAGGTTAGAATTTAGGCTCATTAGAAAAGAACAAGCACTGTCCCTGCACTGTGGTCACCCTCAAGTCCCCGTTTTGAAACACAGAAGAGAGGCATTGGTGAGGTACTCAACAGTTACCACCCAAAAGACATGGATTGGGCTGGATTGGGCTGGGCTGGGTTAGATTGGGCTGGGTTGGGTTGAGTTGGGTTGGGGTGGATGGGTTGGGCCGGGCCATGCTGGGTTGAGTTGGGCTGGGTTGGGTTAGGTTGGGCTGNGGGTTGTCTGGGTTGAGTTGGGCTGGGTAGGGCCAGGTTAGGTTGGGCTGGGTTGGGTTAGTTTGAGATGGGCTGGGTTGGGCCGGGCTGCGTTGAGTTGGGCTGGGTTGTGCTGGGCCAGGTTGGGTTGGGTGGGTGGAGTTGGGCTGGGTTGGACTGGGGGGGATGTGGAAAGAGCTTTCCTGGACTTGCAACACCCAGGAGGAGGATTCAGCAGTGCCCCAAAACAAAGGGAAAACAAAATCAAAGGACAGGACAAGTTGAGGAAAAAGTCCTTTGGTATGAGGGTGCTGGAGGGCTGGAGCAGGCTGCACAGAGAGGCTGTGGAGTTTCCTTCTCTGGAGAGATTCCAACCCCACCTGGGCTTTGTGATGCTGAGCAATCTTCTATGGGTGCTCTGCTTGAACAGGGGATTCTGTGCTCCACAGCCTCCCTGGGCAACCTCTGCCAGTATCTCACCACCCTCACTGCAAACAACTTCCTCCTAACATCCTGATTCTGTCTCCCCTCTGCCACTCCAAACCCATTCCTCCTTGTCCTGTCATTACAAGACCTTGTGAACAGTCCCTCCCCAGCCTTCCTGTAGCCACTTTCAGATATTGGAAGGCTATTCTAAGGTCTCCTGGAAGCCTTCTCCAGGATGCAAAGCCCCAACTCTCTCAGCCTGTCCTCAGAGCAGAGCTGCTGCAGCCCTCTCAGCATCTTGGTGGACCTCCAGGTATAGCTCTCTGTTAGCTTAAACCCAAGACATAATTAATTGGTGCATATAGCCTCAAAGCAGCACACCTGGCACCTGGCTTGCTACAGCACTGAACACAGTTTGAGATGGTCTCCTCTACTCCCCACTGCTGCCTTTGGTTTCCACAGCTCTTCCCTCAACCCTCAGCCCAGCAGCAAAGCTCAGCCAAGGCTCCAGCACAGTGGGAAGAGAGGAGAAAAGCCATGAAGGAAGGTTAGTGGCCCAGCAATGCCAGCTGGGAGCACTCTGGGGATGGACTCTGCTGGCTCTGCCATATCCATCACACCTCACACAGAAGGTCTCAGATGCTTTCCTCCTGGCTGCTCCTACTGGTGAAGAGTCCTCCCCAGAGCAGAGCTTCCTGGCAGGGGGTGACTAACCAGGGCCAGGCTGTGCTATTTATCCTGGTGTCACCTCCTCTGCTCCTCTCTGCTGGTTCAGCACAGCAGCTCCATCAACATCAAGGCCTTTGGAAGCAGCCATTCATGTGAAGTTAATGGACACCTGAGTGCTGCTGACAGCTTGTTCTGGGCACGGCAAGCTGGGCAGGCACTGCTGGGGAACAAGAGGTTGCTGACAGGAGGTGTAGAATGCTGCAGAACACAGAGCTGTGACTGATGCTCTACCTGCAGCTTTAGTGTGTGTCGAGGCTTCATTTCAGGAATGCATCCAGTAGCTGAAGGGGGGCTACAAAAAAGCTGGGGAGGGACTTTTTAGGCTATCAGGTAGTGACAGGACTAGGGGGAATGGAGCAAAGCTGGAGGTGGGGAGATTCAGATTGGATGTGAGGAGGAAGTTGTGGAGCATGAGAGTGGTGAGAGGCTGGAATGGGTTGCCCAGGGACGTGTTTGGGGCCAGATCCCTGGAGGTATTTGCAGCCAGGCTGGCAGAGGCTGTGGGCAGCCTGCTCTAGGGTAGGGTGTCCCTGGGCATGGCAGGGGGGTTGGAACTGGCTGATCCTTGTGGTCCCTTCCAACCCTGACTGATTCTATGATTCTATGATTCTTGAATATACTCAGAGAAGGAGACTCTGCAACATCCCTGGGCAGCCTGTTCCAGTGCTCTGTCACCCTCACAGGGGAAAAAAAAAATATATACTTCAAACAGCTTCTAAAACAGCTGCAAAGACATCCTGCTCCCTCCCTGGAGGTGTTCAAGGCCAGGTTGGATGAGGCCATATACTCAGAGAAGGAGACTCTGCAACATCCCTGGGCAGCCTGTTCCAGTGCTCTGTCACCCTCACAGGGGAAAAAAAAAATATATACTTCAAACAGCTTCTAAAACAGCTGCAAAGACATCCTGCTCCCTCCCTGGAGGTGTTCAAGGCCAGGTTGGATGAGGCCTTGAGCAACCTGTTCTAGTGGGAGGTGTCCCTGCCTATGAGGGTTGGAACTGGCTGAGCTTTGAGCTCCTTTCCAACCTAAACCATTCTCTGATTCTCTGACTCAGATTGCCCTTAACTCCTTCAAAGTTTAATGCAAGAGGAAGTGCACCAACAGGAGCAAATTATAAAAGTCACCCATCCCTGACTTTGATGGATGGTCCCCTCTCAGGCTCACCACAGCCTGCTTTATGAGCTGGATTATTTGCCTAAGTCATCAGCAGATGATTGATTAGAGAAGCCAGACGAGTCCATAATCACCTCCACACATCTTGCTTACTAACTACGAGAAAGTTTTGCACAGCAGTAGATTAAAAGATGATTAGATTAGAGCAAATTGTAGACCCAGAGCCCTGACAAGTGTTGCTTCTGTCTTGCCATGCTCTGTGCTTCAGTGGTGGTGGCCAAACAGGCAGCTGGAGCCTGGCTCCGTGGCTGCTGCAGCCTGCAGAGCTGTGCTAGCACAACCAAGCCCCCACCAAGTGCCTGGGCAGGAATTATTTACTGTGTGAGGCACTGGGAGACAAGAAGCAAGTGTGCTGATGACCCCAAGCTGTGTTGTACAGCAGCCAGGCTGGAGGGCAGGGATGGCATCCAGAGGGACCTGGACCGGCTGCAGAGGTGGGCACAAGGCAACCTCAGGAGGTTCAACAAGGCCAAGGGCAAGGTCCTGCAGCTGGGACGAGGCAATGCCAAACACAAATCCAGGCTGGGCAGTGCCTGGCTGGAGAGCAGCCCTGAGGAGAGGGACTTGGGGGTGCTGGTGGATGAGAAGCTCATCATGAGCCATCACTGTGCACTTGAAGCCCAGAAAGCCAAGCAGAGGCTGGGCTGCAGCAGGAGCAGTGTGGCCAGCAGGGCTTCTGCTGTGCTCTGCTGAGAGCCCACCTGGAGTAGTGCATCCAGTGCTGGAGCCCCTGGGACAAGAGGGATGTGGAGATGCTGGAGGTGTGCAGAGAAGGGCCAGGAGGATGCTCAGAGGGTTGCAGCACCTCTGCTGTGAGGAGAGACTGAAAGAGTTGGGGCTGTGCAGGCTGGAGAAGAGGAGGCTCCCAGGTGACCTTGTGGCCTTCCAGGATCTGAAGGGGGCTATGGAAAAGCTGGGGAGGGATTATTTAGGCTCTCAGGTAGTGACAGGACTAGGGGGAATGGAGCAAAGCTGGAGGTGGGGAGATTGAGGCTGGAGGTGAGGAGGAAGTTGTTGAGCATGAAAGTGCTGAGAGCCTGGAATGGGTTGCCCATGGAGGTGTTTGGGGCTGCATCCCTGGGGGTGTCCTTCCAAGCCAGCCCATTCTATGCTTGCAGTCACTCATGGAGCCCTCTCTCTGCCTTGCAGCCCATTCTGCGAATCTCTAAGTGGCTCAAATTTAAGCTTGCTGTTAGCAACTGGGGACCTGCCCCTTTGTTTACAGGCTTGAGGCTTGTGCTGGGAGAAAGCAGGGCAAGATTAACTGTTAGGGGGTGACTCTTCCCCCCGGGAGGCAGCTCAAATATGGGAGCAATGCAGAAGGAATAATTGAGGCTGTAACTCTTCCTGGAGCCTTTAGTACAACACTCTGTGACAGACAAAGAGAACCGTCCTGGAGAGGATGAACAAAAGGCCTGGGAGAGTTCCTTTGGCTGGGGTAACTGATTGCATGGGCTCATAATGATGGACATTTACAATCCTCATTCAGTGCCTCTCCTCTCTTTGATGGAGCTGCTCCATTTTTTTTCCCCCCCTCCACAGGCATGCGGTATGAGGAGTTGTAAAGGGCGCTTTGTCTTTTCTAGTTTAGCTGCCAGGTAGAAATGAAACAGAAGCCTGACACGAAGCCATATTAAAGCAGCCATTGATCTATTCCTGGCATATTAAACTCCTTCAGCCTCTCTTGACTGCCATTTAGCCTGGGATTGAAGAAATTGTTCCTCTTCTGTCTCTGCCTCGGCAGTGCAAGGGAGGTTCAGATGCTGAATTCCCATTATGCTTAATTTACTCCCAGTCACCTTCTTATTCAGCAGCTCTTCTCCCCTGCAGCCTCAGAGCACTGGGCTTGGTGGCAGCTGCAGGGTGCTTAACACCCAGCACTTGCCAGACCTGCACCCAGAAGTGGTGTGGCAGGTGGACAGCAGAATTCCAGAGATTCAGAGAAGTGTAGAATGGGTTGGCTTGGGAGGGACCTCCAAGCTTATCCAGTGCCAGGGGCAGGGACACCTCTCACCAGCCCAACCTGGCCTTGAACACCTCCAGGCAGGGAGCATCCACAGCCTCCCTGGGCAGCTTGTGTCAGGGTCACCCTGACCTCACTGCCAGCAATTTCTTCCTCATCTCCAGTCTCAGTCTGCCCTCCTAAATCTTCAATCCATTCCCTCTCATCCTGGCACTCCCAGCCCTTGCCAAAAGCCTCTTCCCAGATCTCTTTCTTCTCTCCCCTTCCTTCCAGATGTCTCAAAGAAAAAATGTGTGGCCATGGCACTCTGGGAGGTGGTTTAATGGCCACAGTGGTCTTAGGTTGATGGTTGGAGTTGATGATCTTCAAGGTCTTTCTCAACCAAAGCAAGTCTGTGGCTCTACAACTACCTGAAGGGAGGGTGTAGCCAGGTGGGGTTGGGCTCTTCTCCCAGGTAACCAGCAATAGAACAAGGGGACAGAGCCTCAAGCTGTGCCAGGGAAGGTATAGGCTGGGTGTTAGGAGGAAGATCTTGCCAGAGAGAGTGATTTGCATTGGAATGGGCTGCCCAGGGAGCTGGTGGAGTCACCATCCTTGGAGGAGTTCAAGCAAAGCCTGGATGGGACACTTAGTGCCATTGGCTAGGGCTGGGTGCTAGGTTGGACTGGATGAGCTTGGAGGTCTCTTCCAACCTGGCTGATTCTGTTCAGTTCCATTCCGTTCTACTCTATTCCATAATATAATATAATATAATATAATATAATATAATATAATATAATATAA
>VWZI01009981.1:239029-266902 GCA_013396835.1 Psilopogon haemacephalus
AAAAACACCTCCAGGGATCTGGCCCCAAACACCTCCCTGCAGGGGCAACCCATTCCAGGCTCTCACCACTCTCATGCTCAACAATTTCCTCCTCACTTCCAGTCTGAATCTCCCCACTTTCAGCTTTGCTCCATTCCCTTTAGTCCTGTCACTACCTAATAGCTTAAAAAGCTTCTCCCCAGCATTTTTGTAGGCTCCCTTCAGATCCTGGATGGCCACAATAAGGTCACCTGGGGGCCTCCTCTTCTCTGGACATTGCTCCATGCAGGATTCAGCCAGAAGGAAATAGAATCCTAGAATCAGTCNGAATCCTAGAATCAGTCAGGGTTGGAAGGGACCACAAGCATCAGCCACTTCCAACCCCCCTGCCATGCCCAGGGACACCCTACCCTAGGTCAGGCTGCCCACAGCCTCTGCCAGCCTGGCCAAAAAGACCTCCAGGGATCTGGCCCCAAACACCTCCCTGGGCAACCCCTTCCAGGCTCTCACCACTCTCATGGTGAAGAACTTCCTCAAGAGTCATGAGGTTGGCCTGGGCACAACTCTGCAGACTGTTTAGGTCCCTCTGGATGGATCCCTGCCCTCTAGTGAGTTGACTGTGCCACACAGCTTGGTGCCATCTGCACACTTGCTGAGGGTGCACTGATTCCTGTGTCCATGAGGAATCTTGTGCTGGCACTGCCACCAGTGCAGTGCTTTGGCTGCAGGCTGCAGGGGAGGCAGCAAGTTTGCCCAGAGGGGTCCAGTTGTGTTTTGCTATTTGACCACAGCAAAGGGAGGCAGAGAATACGTAGGGTGGAGGAGACTTTCCTGGCCTCACTTATAAGCTGCTATGAAGGACACAAACATCCAGCCTGTTTGGAAGCCTTGGCAGTGGGGTTAGGGTTGGACTTGACACCTCAAAGGAGTTTTCCAGCCTTAGTGACCGTGTGCTTCACCAAGCAAAGTCCTTTGATAATTGGGTACTACCCTGAAAACAGCAGGTCTGGGGGAAGCAGGCAGAGAGAGCTCCTGGTGGTGCCTTCACAGGGGCCTGAACCCAACTCTCTGTTGCTCTGTTGTGAATTTGTCAGAGGTAGGTCTGCTCACTTCAGCAGCACCATGATGCTGTCAGCTGGGAGGCTGGAGCAGAGTCCCTGCAGAGCCCAAAAGATATTTGCAGCTGCAGATTTGCACTGGTGAGACACAGCTGTGCTCAGTCCATCCATCACCGTTCTGCTGAGCTGCAGCAGGTAACTCAATCATGGCCTCTGTCCTAGACACCTGCCCAGGCTTTGCCAGCTTCTCTCTCCTCCAAGGGTTTCAAAGCAGATACAAAGAAGAAGAAGAAGAGGAAGAAAAGAGGAAGAGGAGGATGGGGAAAGGGAGGAGGAAGAAGAGGAAGGAGAGGAAGAGGATGAAGAGGAAGAGGATGAAGAGGAAGAGGAAGAAGAAGAGGAAGAGAGGGAAGAGGAGGAAGAGAGGGAAGAGGAGGAAAAGGGGGAAGAGGAGGAAGAATGGGAAGGGGAAGAGGAAGAGGAAGAAGAAGGGGAAGGGGAAGAAGAGGAGGAAGAGAGGGAAGAGGAGGAAGAGAGGGAAGAGGAGGAAAAGGGGGAAGAGGAGGAAGAATGGGAAGAGGAAGAGGAAGAAGAAGAGGAAGGGGAAGAGGAAAAGGAAAGGAAAGAGGAAGAAGAGGAAGAGGATGAGGAAGAAGAAGAGGAAGAATAAGAAGAGGAATAATAATAGTAATAATAACAACAATAACAGTAATAATAAACTCAACTATTTAATCTCTTTTTAATCCTCCTTCCACGGCTGCTAAACTTTCCCAACAGCTCAGCTGATGTAATTTGCAAGATGAGCTACCTCCCACCAAAAATTCCTGACAGGAAACTTCTAGCTGAGGGGGACAGAAAAAAAAAGAGAAAAACCATCCCAGAGACCTTCCCCAGACTCAGGTGTTTGTGGATTAAACACCTGCAGAAGTTCTAAATTTCTTGGGGACTGCTTAGCATAATCATCAGAGGTGTATTAAGGTTATCACAACTTGAAGAGACCTCCAGAGCCTGTGGATGCTGCAGAGGGAGAGGGAAGAAGGGCAGGACCTGCAGTGTTCAAACCCAACACGAGCCACAAGCTGCAGGGGGAGGGATTTCATTTTTTTTCCTCCTTCCAGATTGCAGATGTGAAGAGAAAAATGACATCAATTTATGGACAGTTCAGCTAAATGAACAGCATTTAAAATATCTGTATGAAATATTAGACAGATGAAGTCTTGAAGCTGAGAAGCCATTAAGTCCTTATTTGGCTCAGCTTACAGAGGCTGTTCAATAATTAGTCAATTTATTTTTTTTTTTTTCTGTTTGAGAAGCAAGGAGGAAGACAAAAAATGACCACAGAGAGCAGACCATAAAATAACCATGGCAGAGGGAAAAAAAAAATATAAATCTCTGTAGATCTGGTGTGGGAGGCAATGTTTCACTCCTAGATTTATATCATGTCAGATTATTGACTCCTGAAATGTTTCAGGGCAAATGAGCAACACCAGGAGGGATTCCCAAAGGCTCCCGTTACCCTAGAATCATAGAATCAGTCAGGGTTGGAAGGGACCAGAAGGATCAGCCAGTTCCAACCCCCCTGCCATGCCCAGGGACACCCTACCCTAGAGCAGGCTGCCCGCAGCCTCTGCCAGCCTGGCCAAAAACACCTCCAGGGATCTGGCCCCAAACACCTCCCTGAGCAACCCATTCCAGCCTCTCATCACTCTCATGCTCAACAACTTCTACCTCTCCTCCAGTCTCAATCTCTCCACCTCCAGCTTTGCTCCATTCCCCCTAGTCCTGTCACTCCCTGACACCCTAAAAAGTCCCTCCCCAGCTTTTCTGTAGCCCCCTTCAGATCCTGAAAGGCCACAGGAAGGTCCCCTGGGAGCCTCCTCTTCTCCAGCCTGCACAGCCCCAACTCTTTCAGGCTGTGCTCACAGCAGAGGTGCTGCAGCCCTCTGAGCATCCTCGGGGCCCTCCAAACCAAACTCCTCCTTTTTTATTTATGTATTTATCTATTTATTTATTTGTCTATTTATTTATTTATTTAACTTTCCCTTCTCCCCAGCTGTATTTTTTTTTTTTCCCTTTCCTTCGAAGCTCTTTTCTCCTGGAGGGGAGTTGCGCAGCACCGCAGGCAGCCTGCGGAAGTGCAGAGCCAAAGCCTAGCTTGAGATTTTTCCCTGCCCTCTCTCTCCTGGCTCCACCACCGCAGCAGCTCCGCGGAGAGCCCCCAGGTTGTGCCCGTGGAAGGCAGCGAACTCTCCACCTACACATCCCCCGTCCATGGCTATCCAAGCAGGAGATGCTGCCTGTTGCCTACTCGTGTTTAATTGCCACAGCCTCGCCGAAGGAGGATTTCTTCCCTCTCCGAAGCGCCTGCTCTCATGTCTGGAGAAAGACAAGGGAAAGAAGAATGAGGAGCAGGTATTGATATGTAAAGGAACCGCTTGCTAGAGCGCAGGGTGAGGAGGCTCCACTCAGCCCTCCCATTCTAAGCCGCGGGTGGCAAAAACCTGCTCAAAGCAAAAGAGATGAAGCCCCGGTGCGTGGAGAGCCGGCAGGGATTGCAGCGCTGCTGCCGCTGCGCGCTGATGCTTTCCCCTCCGTGGAAAACGACGAATCAGCAACCTATCAGCAGCGGTTTACCTAAAGCCCAGCATAAATTTTTGGCTGGGAATTTATTACCGTGAGGCTGGAAGTTCACTCTGGCACGGGGCAGCTTCTTAGCCCAGGGTCACCCCAACCTGCAATGTGCTGGTACCCAGCAGTGGAAGCATCTTTCACAGCTACAGCATCTTTCAGAGCCACAGCATCTTTCACCACCACAGTTGGCACTAGGTTGGAAGGGACTCTCCAAGCTCATCTTGTCTAACCCCTCCTGCACTCAGCAGGGACACCTCCAGCTAGAGCAGGCTGCCCTGGGACACAGCAAGGCTGAGCTTGAATGTCTTCGGGGATGGGGCCTCAGAGAGTGTCCCTCCACTCTCACTGGGCAGAACTTCCTTCTGATGCCCAACCTAAACTTGCTCTGCTCCAGTTCCAAACCACTGCCCTCAGCCTGGCACCACAGATCCTTCTGAATAGTCCCTCCCCAGCCTGCCTGGAGGTCCCCTACAGACACTGAAATGCAGCTCTGAGGTTCTCCTGGAGCCTTCTCTTCTCCAGGCTGCACACCCCCAGCTCCCTCAGCCTGTCCCAACAGCAGAGCTGCTCCAGCCCTGGGATCACCTTTGTGTCCTCCACCAGGTCCACACCCCTCATGCTGTCTCCAGGCCTCCCGTTACAATGAGCTCTCCTGTCTGAGCTCTGCCCATGTTCAGATGCAGAATCTTCTCATGTGCCTGCTCTCTCCCTCATGACCTGCCAAATTTCCAAGAACACATTTCTCATGAACCAGCCCTGTCTGGATGTGTTCCTGTGTGCCCTGAGCTAGGTTGTGTGGTCCTGCTCTGGCAGAGGGGTTGGACTTGATGATCTCTTTGGGTCCCTTCCAACCCCTGACATTCTATGAGCTCTCTGCCACTACAAAGGAAGCATTTCTGCCAGCTAGAAAATACCTCCCAACAGTACAGCTCTGCACACCTCTGTGTGCTGGGCCTTAGAACTTGCCAGGGAACCTTTACAGAATTCAAACCTGGAATTCCAAAAACCCCTCCACATTCAGCTGACCTTGCTTGGGCTGAAGCACAACCCAACAATTCTTTTGGCAGGGTGGGCTGGGGGCTGAGGGGGGGCATGGAAACAGTCAAGCAGCAGACCTAAGGTTTGTGCTCTGAAAGCTTAAGAGGCAAAGGCAGACACAAGAGAAGCAACCCAAGTGCAGCACTGAGCTGTCACTTTGACAGCAGGGCTGAGCTGGGCTGGGGGTCTCCAGCATCAGGGCAGACTTTGCTCCCCTCATTAGTACCAAGATAGCAGCACAGGAGAGAGAGGCACTGGGAAACCAACCTGATTTGTTACTGCCAGACCCAGACTCCACGCAGGGAACTGTTACTGAGCAGCCTGCACTGAAGGCACTGCTGGAAATAGATTTTCCTGTCCTCTTCTTGACTCCCTTCACAAAAAAAAAAAAAAAACAACCAAAAAACCACAAAAAAAATCCCCAACCCTAACCTTGAAATCCTAGGGTGAAAGTTCTTAAACCCAGACACTGGCAGGAATTTATCTCCATGTCAAGAGATGTTCCTTCTTCTAAGACAATGCCCAGAGTAAGGCACTGGGAGCAAAGGTGGGAATAAAACCTGAAACATCAGCCTGGTTTTGTTTCTTCTGCCCAGACTTCAGCCCACATTCACCAGTTCTAGCAAGAACACACAGCTCCCACTGGGATCTCCCTTCAGAAATCCATCCTGAGCATCCTCACTCTTCAGCTCCCTCCAGAACACATCTGGAGAAGGCACACCCCCACCACTGTCACATCTGCCAAGCTGATGGTGCTCCGAGGCCACTGAGTCACCACCATCAGCAGACACTTCCTGAGTGTGTGCCCACAGGCTGTTTGCAGTGCCACAATACCCACAGCTCGGTTACTCTGGAGCCAAGCAGAGCCATGTGCTGCACTGCTCCTTTTACTGCCCCTAAGCCAGCTCCCTGCTGGTGCAGTGGAAGCACAAAGCAAGCAGCACCCAAGAGCAGCTCTGTGCACAGGTCTGGATGCTGAGCCTGTCCTGCCATGCTCTGCACACAGCTGTAGATCCTGAGCCTGTCCTGCCATGCTCTGCATACAGCTGTGGGAGCTGAGCCTGTCCTGCCATGCTCTGCACACAGCTGTGGGAGCTGAGCCTGTCCTGCCATGCTCTGCACACTGCTGTAGATCCTGAGCCTGTCCTGCCATGCTCTGCACACTGCTCTGGATGCTGAGCCTGTCCTGCCATGCTCTGCACACAGCTGTGGGAGCTGAGCCTGTCCTGCCATGCTCTGCACACTGCTGTAGATCCTGAGCCTGTCCTGCCATGCTCTGCACACTGCTCTGGATGCTGAGCCTGTCCTGCCATGCTCTGCACACAGCTGTGGGAGCTGAGCCTGTCCTGCCATGCCCTGCACACCAGGGTGGTCTGGCTGCCAGGAGCAGAGCAAGAAGCTCTTCCCCCATCAGGCCAGCTGCTAAGTGGCTGTGACATCACGGATGACAATGACTCTAATGCTTGTCAGCAGCTGCTGCCTGCCACCTTGGCCACCCGAACTCCTTCCCGCTGCAGGAAGGACCTTGCCAGTCACAGGCCAGAAGATTATCCCTGGCCTTGCAGCCAGATAAATGTGCAGGGTGGCAAATAGGAGATGACCAAAGCAGGAGCACAGACTCACCTACAGGTGAGGCTTGCTTTGTCCAGGTGCTCCACTTTGCCCATGACCCCTGCAGGGCTCACTTTCTGAGGCTATGGGAGCCAGTCCTCTTCAGCAGCAGCAGCAGCAGCACTTCCCCAGTCCTGGCCCAGCAGAGCAGCTGTGCCAGTGCTGGTCAGGCTGAGCAGCTGTGGCACTGTCTGCAGGCAGATGATGTCTGCACTGACCTGCCTCTGGCCCAAGGACATGCATGCAGCATGCACAAGGCTGGCAGGGTTTGGTCACTGCCTCCTCTGAGGAGGGGGTTGCAGGAAAGCCTGAGAGCCTCTTCTGGAGCCATTGGGAAAACAAACCTGCACCTAAAGCTCACAAAAACAAACCTGCAGCTAAGACTCACAAAAGCAAACCTGCAGCTAAGGCTCACAAAAACAAACCTGCACCTAAAGCTCAGAAAAACAACCCTGCATCTCAGCCTCAGAAAAACAAAAAACCTTCACCTAAAACTCTGAAAAATAAAACCTGCATCTGAGGCTCAAACAAATCTGAAGCTAAGGCTCACAAAAACAAATCTGCACCTAAAGCTCAGAAAAACAAACCTGCATCTAAGGCTCAGAAAAACAAACCTGCACCTAAAGCTCAGAAAAACAAACCTGCATCTCAGCCTCAGAAAAACAAAAAACCTTCACCTAAAACTCTGAAAAATAAAACCTGCATCTGAGGCTCAAACAAATCTGAAGCTAAGGCTCACAAAAACAAATCTGCACCTAAAGCTCACAAAAACAAACCTGCATCTAAGGCTCAGAAAAACAAACCTGCACCTAAAGCTCAGAAAAACAAACCTGCATCTAAAGCTCACAAAAACAAACCTGTATCTAAGACTCAAACAAATCTGCATCTAAGGCTCACAAAAACAAACGTGCACCTAAAGCTTACAAAAAGAAACCTGCATCTGAGGCTCAAACAAACCTGCATCCAAGGTTCAGAAAAAACAAAGCTGCACCTAAGGCTCACTAAGGCTTAGAGAAAAAAAAAAAAATCACCTAGGCTCAGGTCCTCCCAGTTTCTGCTCTTCTACACAATCACAGAACCATAGAATGATTTGGGCTGAAAGAGACCTCAAAACTCATCCAGCCCCAAGCCCCTGCCATGGGCAGGGACACCTCCCACCAGCCCAGGTTGCTCAAGGCCTTGAACACCTCCAGGGAGGGCACATCCCTGGGCAACCTGTGCCAGTGTCTCCCTACCCTCACTGCCAAAGATTTCTTCCTAATCTTCAATTTAAGTCTCCCTTCCTCAAGCTTGAATCCATTGCCCCTCACCCTGTCACTCCAAGCCCTTGTCAGAAGTCCCTCCCCAGCTTTCTTGTAGCCCCCTTCCCCTGGGTGAAGTCAGGACTGCCTTCTTCCTATCTGAATGAGTGGGTTCAGCAGCTGCAGAGCAATGTCCACCTCCAGACACCCACACGGACACAAACCCACTGCCTGCAGTGCTTCAGCACATGAAGAATCGATTTCAGTTTCTGTCTGTGTGTGTGTTCAGTGTTAGGAGGAAAGCCCCCAGGGATAACTCAGGCAGGTGGCAGAGGTGGGAACGTGCCTCAGCCAACTGGCAGTGGAAAGCAAAAAGAGAGAGCTACACCAGTAAAGCCACCATTTACTGTGCAATCATCCCTTTTTATGGCCACCACCATCATATGGAAACAACTCTGCTATCTTCTTTTTTTTTTTTTTTTGGCCATTCAGTTTTAATTGCAGGAGGGCACAGGAACAGTCCCTGGGTTCCAGCACGGCTCTAAGTGCCTGCAGGAGGCACTGCAAATATATTGTGCAGCTGCAGTCAGCACTGCAGAAGCTGCCCAGCAAAGGATGCCTGAAATCCACATTTGCAGAGAATAAAACCCAGCTTGGATGCTGCTTCCCTGATCTTATCCCAGAATGGCAGCTTGGAAGGGACCCCAAAGCTCATCCAGCCCAGCCTTGCTGCAATGAGCTGGACCAGACCCAGTCTGAAAAATGCCCAGAGCAGGAGACTGCACTGCTGCCCTTGGGAGATGATTCCAGGGTCCAGCTGTTCTTGTGGGGAAACTTCTCCTGCTGTCCATGGGAATGTCCCCAGCAGTAACTTGTCCCCATCGCCCCTTATCTTCCACGGGGCTCTTGTACAAAGGGACTCTCCATCCTCCTGGCAGCCTCCCTTTATGTCCTGGTTGGTGGTGCGGTGGTCTCCCCTAAACCTTCTCTTCTCCAAGCTGGACCACTCCTGCTCTCTCAGCCTTTCCTGCTTCAATTCTGGAAAACTGGAAGTGTTTTCTCTTCCACAGAAATCAGTGGAATGTATGCAAGCAGCAGGCTGGAGTAAAGCAGTGAGGAGCAGGAGAAGGCAGCAGGGAGCAGGAGCTGTGTGTGCAGATATGCAGTGCAAGCCAACTCCTCGTGAGGATGAGGAGAGGAGATGAAGCCCTGGAGCTGAACAGAGGCTTTGTGCCTCTCCTGAGAGCAGAGAGCAGGGCTGGAGTGAGGTGTCCTCAGAGCCTGCACAGTGACACATGTAGGGCAGCTGAGACAACTTCATTTTGGCACACTGCTGCCCTTCCAGCAGCTGCAGAGGGCCTCATTCCTTCAGACTGGCATCTTCCACACCTAACAGACCCCAGCACTGTGCAGCTTCTTCAGGAGGGATAAATGTGGGACTCTCAGGAAGCTCCTTAACCTGTCAATGGTGAGAGGTGAGCTGGTGGAGCTGGTGGAGCCAGCCAGCTCTGGGCTCACCCAGTCCCTTCCCTGCTCCCCACTGATGATTCTGCTCTCTTCCCTGGAAGATAAAATGCAGAGAAATCCAATCTGCTGCTTCTCCTGGAGGAATTTGCTTGCTGATAAATAGTTCCTCTGTCAAGATTTATAACAGTGCAGGGAGACATCAAAAGAATTTGCCCAACTTCTGCTTTCTGCGGAGTGCACAGCTGCAGTGGATGCACTCTGCAAGCTCTTTGGGAGAACAAAGCAGAAATTCTCCTATTTAGGGCAAGCTTTGGATGGGGCATAACAGCCAGAGCCAGGCTGGGAAGTGGATTAGCTCTGTCTTGGAGAGGGTATTAAAAAAAATTGGGTTTGGATGTCCCAGGCTCCCAACACAAAACTGGGTTATTCCAAACCCCTGCCACACTGATGCAGCTGAGCAGTGCACACAGAGTCACAGAACTGTGACACAGAACTTGCCCAGCTTCTGCCTTCTGCAGAGTGCACAGCTGCAGTGGATGCACTCTGCAAGCTCTTTGGGAGAACAAAGCAGAAATTCTCCTATTTAGGGCAAGCTTTGGATGGGGCATAACAGCCAGAGCCAGGCTAGGAAGTGGATTTGATCTGTCTTGGAGAGGCTATTAAAAAAATTGGGTTTGGATGTCCCAGGCTCCCAACACAAAACTGAATTATTCCAAACCTCTGCCACACTGATGCAGCTGAGCAGTGCAGACACAGTCACAGAACTGTTTGGGCTGGAAAAGTCCTCTGATATAACCCAGCCCAACCTTTGTCCCAGCTCCACCATCACCACTAGACCCTGGCCCCAAGTGCCATGGCCAAAGGTTTCTGGAAGCCACCCCAGGGATGAGGACTCCACCACCTCAGTCAGTCCTGGGACCAGTTCTGGTCAACATATTCATCAACGACCTGGCTGAGGGCACAGAGGGCACTGTCACCAAGCTTGCTGATGACACCAAGCTGGGTGGAGTGGCTGCCACAGCAGAAGGCTCTGCTGCCATTCAGCCAGGCTGGGACAGGCTGAGGGTTGGGCAAGGAGAAATGGAATGAAGTTCAACAAGGACAAGTGTAGAGTCTGGCACCTGGGAAAGAACAACCCCAGGGAGCAGGATGGGTTGGGGACTGACCTGTTGGCAGGCAGAGAAGGGGAAAAGGATCTGGGGGTCCTGGTGGATGGGAGGTTGAGCATGAGCCAGCAATGTGCTCTGGTAGCCAGGAGGGACAATGCTATTTTGGGATGGATTAAAAGGGCTGTGGTGAGTAGGTGGAGAGAGAGGTTCTTCTGCCCCTCTACTCTGCCCTGATGAGGCCACATCTGGAGTACTGTGTCCAGTTCTGGGCCCCCCAGTCCAAGACACAAAATATAGAGTCCAGCACAGAGCCACAAAGATGCTGAAGGAGATGGAACAGCTCTGTTAGGAGGGGAGCCTGAGGGAGCTGGGGCTGTGCTGTTTGGAGAGGAGGAGGCTGAGAGGTGACCTCAGCAATAGTTACAAATATGTAAAGGTGAGTGGCAGGAGGCTGGAGCCACTCTGCTGGGTTGTCACCCAGCAATAGGTGGAAGCTGAGGCATAGGAAGTTTCATTTAAACACGAGGAGGAATTTTTTCCCTGTGAGGGTGACAGAGCACTGGAACAGGCTGCCATGGGGGGGTTGTGGAATCTCCCTCTCTGGAGATATTCAAGCCCTGTCTGGATGTGTTCCTGTGTGATCTGCTCTGGGTGATCCTGCTCTGGCAGGGGAGTTGAGCTGGATAAGCTTTGGAGGTCCCTTCCAGCCCCTGATATTCTGTGATCCTCCCTGGGCATCCTGTGCCAATCCCTAACCACTCTCACAGCACAGAAATTTTTCCTCATCTCCAACCCAAACTTTCACTGCTTAAAAGAAATGAGAACTGTCAAGTAAGGGGGAAGTACAGGAAAGTATTGGGGAGTGGCCTTGTTTGGGTAATTTAAGGACCTTTAGCAAGGCATCCCTCAGCCCTCTCCTCCCTGCCATGCCAAGGCAGCACCAGCAGTCCACTGCTTTCTGCAGCATTGCAGTTCAGGAGCCCTCTCCTCCGAGAGGCTTCATCATTATGTGCAGGATGCATATTCAGCAATCAATAGCTGTCATCTGCTCTCTGGGGTGGCTTGGGTAAGGTCTTAAATCTCCCCAACTGGCTGACATTAGGTGGTTTTATTGCTCTAAAGAAAAATTAACAATGAAGTAATTGGCACATTTAGCCCTCCCCCAGCAGCCAGCAGGGTGAGGTTGTGCTGCACTTATGGAATCCTAGAATCAGTCAGGGTTGGAAGGGACCACAAGGATCAGCCAGTTCCAACCTCCCTGCCATGCCCAGGGACACCCTACCCTAGAGCAGGCTGCCCACAGCCTCTGCCAGCCTGGCCAAAAACACCTCCAGGGATCTGGCCCCAAACACCTCCCTGGGCAACCCATTCCAGGCTCTCACCACTCTCATGCTCAACAACTTCCTCCTCACCTCCAGTCTCAATCTCCCCACCTCCAGCTTTGCTCCATTGCCCCTAGTCCTGGCACTCCCTGACACCCTAAGAAGTCCCTCCCCAGCTTTTTTGTAGCCCACTTCAGATCCTGGAAGGCCACAAGAAGGTCACCTGGGAGTGTCCTCTTCTCCAGCCTGCACAGCCCCAGCTCTTTCAGGCTGTGCTCATAGCAGAGGTGCTGCAGCCCTCTGAGCATCCTCGTGGCCCTTCTCTGGACACCTCCAGCATCTCCACATCACTCTTGTCCCAGGGGCTCCATAACTGGATGCACTACTCCAGGTGGGGTCTTACCACACTGCTCCTGCTGCAGCCCAGCCTCTGCTTGCCTTTCTGCCCTGCAAGTGCACACTGCTGCCTCATCTTGAGCTTTTCATCCACCAGCACTCTCAAGTCCCTCCCCTCAGGGCTGCTCTCCAGCCAGTCACTACCCAAACTCTGTTTGTGTTTGACATTGCCTCGTCCCAGCTACAGGACCTTGCACTTGGCCTTGTTGAACCTCATGAGTTTGGCTTGTGCCCACCTCTGCAGGCTGTCCAGGTCCCTGGCTGTGTCACTTGGTTTTGTTCTGAGGATGTCCTAACAAACACTTGAAGCCTGCCTTCCCTCATTCCTGCATTTCCAAAATGTTTTGGGTTTCTTTTTTTTTTGGCATTGGCAAACTCTTATCCCAAAGAGAGGAATAGCTCAAGTTCAAGCAGGCCTGAGATGCCCATATGGTGAAAGTTCTGCTAATCACAAAGCAGATGAGGTTGCCTTTAATGTCTAATTCAGCTCTCTGAGCTGCTGGGCTGCTCCACCATGGCTGCACATGGCTGAACATCAATGGGCTGCCAAATGAAAGATGATGCCCTGCTCAGAAGCTGTCCTGGTTAGAGCTGCTGCACAGGCACAGCACTGCTGGAAAAGCTCATCTCAAAGCAGGGCTTGGGGCTGAAATGCTTCTCTGCAGGAAAGGAGGGCAACAATTCCTTCTGCTGGCTCCTTGCACCCTCGCAGCTCCTGCCAGAGGGAGTCTGCTCTCTGCAGAGTGATTTTCTAACAGGGTGAGCCAGGCTGCTTTTCTTACCTCTTTAGGAGCTGCACACGTGGAGTGGGACTTCCAAACTTACCCACCTCAGAGCACTTACCCACCTCAGAGTCCAGCCTGTGCTTCTCTAATCAGAGAATCAACCAGGATGGAAGAGATCTCCAAGCTCACCCAGTCCAACCTAGCACCCAGCCCAGTTAACCAGACTATGGAACTAAGTGCCCCATCCAGGCTGTTCTTGAACACCTCCAGGGATGGTGACTCCACCACCTCCTTGGGCAGCTATTTCCCCCTGAAAAATAACAACAAGGAATAAGAGCAGTCCCCAATTAGGGTTTATAACCGAAGGCTATAAAAGCAAAGACATTTGTGTTTAGTTTCTTTTGGAGCTCCAAACAGCAGAGATCTGCCGAGCTTTGATTTCGGTGCCACACTTCTGCTTCCTTCCTGGCTGCCTTTGGTTCTTTCAGCCTTGTAAGGGGTTAAGCCCACCTGGAGCCTTCAGAATGGAGGTGGTCTGACCTTCCCCCAGGTATCATGTTTAGCTCCCGCCCACTTCCTGCTGAGGACTGCCATAAAAGAGTGGGGCATCTTATCTTCTCTCTCTCTGGTCCTGCCTGCCTGACCAACTCCTCTCTGTTCTGCTGCCAGACCACCAGCTGCTCTCCAGCCAACACGTGGGGGTAACAACCATTTCTCTTTGGAACTAACTGCATTTCACCATCAAAATCCTGCATCCTGCTTCATCCACCATCCAATCATCAACCCCAGTGCTTGGACTCAGCTCCCATCTCAGGGGTTGTATTCAGTTACTGTGCATTTTGCTCCCTTTATCCCCTTTACCATCTGTAATTCCCCTCATTCTCCATATCTTGTATCCCTTTTTTTCCCCCCCACCTTCTGTAAACTCCCCTTATCTCCTATTTATTGTTAATAATAAATATTATTAAAGTTTATCTTTTATTTTCTTCCCTTCCAAATCCAATTGAGTATTTATTGGGCTTTTGAGCTCGAGGAGGCGGGGGGGGGGGCTAAACCCAGCACAAGCCTGCACTGCAGAAAAGGCTGGGGGCAGCTGCAGTGCTCCAAGGGCTCCAGTGGGGCACAAAAGTAGCCAAGTCCTGCAGCTCAAGGTGAGTTCATTGTATGCAAATCCCCACCCCCCAAACTGCTGTGGCAGGGATTTCTGGCTCCTCATTATCTGTGGTCCTCCAGAAACCACAGGAGACATTTCTGAGCAGCAGAGTGACAATGGAAATGACGACAAAGATGTCCAGATGTTCCCAAATTGCATCTTGCTGGCATTGCCACTTGCAGGGCTAATAGAAATGTCAGTCATGGGAGCTGGCAGCAGAGCTTTTATTTAGGGAAATCTGCAGGCTGTGGCTTTTTTTTTTTTTTCCCCATCCCTGCTGTTCTCAAAACCTCACCTAACTAAAGCTCTATTTAAAAAAAAAAAAAATTAAAAAAAAAATTAAAAAGCATGGAACAAAGGCATTGCTCTTTTAGAAGGACAGAAAGGTTTGGGTTGGAAAAGCCCTCTGAGATCAGCCAGTCCAACCAGCAACCCAGCACCACCATGGCCACTAAACCCTGTCCCCAAGTGCCATGGCCACATGGTTCTGGAACACATCTGGGCATGGGGACTTCGCCTCCCTGGACATCCTCTGCCAATCCCTGACCACTCTCGCAGCAAAGAACTTGTTCCTCATTTCCAAACTAACCCTCTTCTGGCACAATTTCAGGCCACTTCCTCTCTTTCCATCACCTGAGACAAGGGAGGAGAGCCCAACCCCACCTCATGGAAACCTGGAAAGGACACAAATCAGATCTTGGTGCCTGTAGTGAAAATAAATTTTTTCTTAATCTCCAGCCTAACCCTCCTCTGGTTCAAGTTGAGTGCCCAGGTGTGGGCTGGTCTGCTGGTTTGAGCTAATTGGAGGATTTGAATGAGCAATTAGACTACAGGCTGAGAAAGGAAAGCATCCCAGTGTCTGGAATGGTATAAAGTTAGAACCAGAACGAAAAAATAAGACACAATCACAGAATTACAGAATTTCTTAGATCGCAAAAATACCTTCAAGATCTTCAAGTCCAATCATTAGTTTCACACTGACAAGTCCTTGACTTAACCAAATCCCTCAGCACAGCATCTAAGCACTGTGAATTGCTATGGCTAGAAAGGACCACCAGAAGCATCCAGTCCAACCTTCAGCCCAGCATCCTTAATCACCAGACCACAGCCTCAATGCCACATCATAGAATCACAGAATGGTTTAGGTTGGAAGGGAGCTCAAAGCTCATCCAGTTCCAACCCCCCTGTGCCATAGGCAGGGACACCTCCCACTAGAATAGGTCTCTCAAGGCCTCATCCAACCTGGCCTTGAACACCTCCAGACAAGGAGCAGCCACAACCTCCTTGGGCAACCTATTCCATTATCTCACCACCCTCACTGTGAAGAACTTCCTCCTAACATCCAGTTTAAATCTCCCCTCTGCCAGTTTAAACCCATTACCTCTCATGCTGTCATAAAAATACCTTGTGAATAGTCCCTCCCCAGCCCTCCTGCAGTCCACTTCAGATACTGGAAGGCCACTATAAGGTCTCCTGGAAGCCTTCTCTTCTCCAGGCTGAAAAGCCCCAACTCTCTCAGCCTATCTACATAGCAGAGCTGCTGCAGCTCTCTGAGCATCTTGGTGCTTACAAGTTATAACCTCCTCTGGACTCTCTCCAACAGTTCCATGTCCCTCCTGTGCTGGGGGCTCCAGAGCTGCATACAGTGCTCCAGGTGGGGCCTGAGGAGAGCAGAGTAAAGGGGCAGAATCCCCTCCCTTGCTCTGCTGGCCATCCACTCTCAGAGCTCTCTGAGTGATGCTCACTGTTGCATCTCTCTCTCCCTGCCTTCTCATCCGGCTCTGTGTGACTTCACTAACTGCTCTCCTGCTGCCAGCCCCCCCTGGCCAATCTACCTCTCTTATTTGGCTCGGTGCTGGATCCCAGTTCCTGCTCACCACACAGGCAGACTCCTGATGGTTTCCTCTCCTCGTCTGGGAGCCTGGCTCAGTGCCACACCGGAGGGGAAGGTTTGCTTTGTGATTTTGTTTTGTCTTCCTGAATGCAGAGCCAGGAGAGCAGAATCTCTGCGGATCAGTCGAGATTTGCCTTTTAGTCAGACTGAAAACATCTCTTGCTTGAATGGGGAGATTTAAATAGCTTCTAAAATTAAAAGCAGGGAATGGCTCTTATCCGTTTCAAAGCTGCCCGAGCCCTTGCTGAAAGGCTCTGGCTCTGGCTTCCATTTGTCTGATTACATGTTGAGGGCACAAACAACTCAAGGGGACACACAGAGCTAGGGCAGAAGGTACCAATGCGATGCTGCTCCTCAGCGGTGGGATCCAAAGGAGGATTGCTGGCAACCAGCTCGGGCTCTAAAATGCCTTTAACTGCAGTGAGTTAGCTGCTCAAGAGCAGATCCCAGCCAGCATTTCACTCTCATTTCTTTATTATTATTATTTCTTTGTGTTGTTATTTTGTGTAAAACAGAGCAGAGCTCAGAGAGGAGGCTCTGAGGTGACCTTATTGTGGCCTCCCAATCCCTGGCATGTTGTGATGCTGTGAAGATATGGCTTGTGGTAGCTAAAATGACCTGTCCTGGTGAAATGCAACACCTGGATGAGTTTTCATCTCCCAGGGGTAAAAAACTAACAGAGGTCTGCAGGTTCATGGCAGGATAAGTGCCAGTGGGGGTTCCCAGTGGCATCAAGTGACAGGTCCTGAAGCTGGGTCGAGACAATGCCAAGCACAAATCCAGGCTGGGCAGGGACTGGCTGGAGAGCAGCCCTGAGGAGAGGGACTTGGGGGTGATGGTGGAGGAGAAGCTGAAGATGAGGCAGCAGTGTGCACTTGCAGCCCAGAAAGCCAAGCAGAGGCTGGGCTGCAGCAGGAGCAGTGTGGGCAGCAGGGCCAGGGAGGTGATTGTGCCCCTCTGCTGTGCTCTGCTGAGAGCCCACCTGGAGTAGTGCATCCAGTGCTGGAGCCCCTGGGACAAGAGGGATGTGGAGATGCTGGAGGTGTGCAGAGAAGGGCCCCGAGGATGCTCAGAGGGCTGCAGCACCTCTGCTGTGAGCACAGCCTGAAAGAGTTGGGGCTGTGCAGGCTGGAGAAGAGGAGGCTCCCAGGTGACCTTCTTGTGGCCTTCCAGGATCTGAAGGGGGCTACAAAAAAAGCTGGGGAGGGACTTTTTAGGATCTGAGGGAGAGAAAGGACTGGGGGGAATGAAGCGAAGCTGGAGGTGGGGAGATTCAGATTGGATGTGAGGAGGAAGTTGTTGATCATGAGAGTGATGAGAGCCTGGAATGGGTTGCCCCTGCAGGGAGGTGTTTGGGGCCAGATCCCTGGAGGTGTTTTTGGCCAGGCTGGCAGAGGCTGTGGGCAGCCTGCTCTAGGGTAGGGTGTCCCTGGGCATGGCAGGGGGGTTTGGAACTTTCTGATCCTTGTGGTCTCTTCCATCCCTGCCTGATTCTAGGATTCTATGAGTCTTTGGAAGTGAGATCTGTGTTTACAGGGGAAAAAAAAAAAAAAAGAATCACAACTTGTCCATCCTTCAGCTGAACAAATCCACAGCAATTTCAAAATGCTTTTCAAATGATCTGGCTGCCTCTCCAGATGTTCCCCTTAATTGCACCCAGCAATGCTGTGTGGAGTCACAGATAAATCTCTGAGCTCATTTGGGAGGCTTAGGTAATTTATTAATTCACCTGAATTGTTTTCTTCCCCGCCTCTGAATTCCATCTGAGGGAAGCTGAGCTCTCTGAAATGGGCCTTTAGCTTGGTCCTCCAGGAAAAAAGAAAGCAAACATTTGTTTGCATAGCAAAGCTGCACTTTAGCTGTGCTAAATGGCTTCTTTGAATCACAGGCAGAAGCTTTATGGGGGCTCCTTCTGATGCCACCAGAGTCTTATTTTCACTTACTGCCCTACTAATCATAACAAGTTGGCAGTCACTGGAAAGCAAAGTGACTGATGTTGTCTCCCTGCTCTTCACACCACAGCACCGAGCAGATTCCTTTGAGCCAGAGTGCCACTGGCGTTGCTGTGCAGATCGCAGCAGTGGGAGATGTGGCTGAGAGGGTGAGGTTTAGATTGGAAGGGAGCTCAAAGCTCAGCCAGCTCCAACCCACCCTGTGCCATAGGCAGGGACACCTCCCACTAGAACAGGTCGCTCAAGGCCTCATCCAACCTGGTCCTGAACACCTCCAGGGAGGTTGTGGGGCACAGACGCATCCAGTGTGATCAAAGATGGGTGATTCTGTGCTCCACAACCTCCCTGGGCAACCTGTGCCAGTGTCTCACCATCCCCACTGCGAAGAACTTCCTCCTAACGTCCTATTTAAATCTCCCCTCTGCCAGTTCAAACCCATTCCTCCTCATCCTGTTATAACAAGACCTTGTGAATAGTCCCTCCCCAGCCATCCTGTAGCCCTCTTCAGATATTGGAAGGCTACTATAAGGTCTCCTGGATGCTTTCTTCTCTCCAGGCTGCAGAGCCCAAACTCTCTCAGCCTGTCTTCATAGCAGAGCTGCTGCAGCCCTCTGAGCATCTTTGTGGCCTCCTCTGGACTGGCTCAAACAGTTCCATCTCCTTTTTGTGCTGTGGTGAAGGCAAAGGTGCAGGAGTAACTTCACTCACACCCAGGTTAGCAGGTCAGCTCCTAGCACTCCTGGGAGACCACCCAAGTGGAGAAAGAGAGGTAAAACTCATGGGGTGTGTGGGGGGTGGTGTTGGAACTGGATGGTCTTTGAAGTCCCTTCCAACCTAAAAGATTCTATGATTCTATGATCATAAAACTGTCATGGAATGGTAAGGTTGGAAGGAACCTCTGGAGACCACAAAATCCAGAGCAGGCTGCACCCAGGACAGGTCACACAGGTCTTGAAAGTCTCCAGAGAAGGTGGCTCCACAACCTCTCTGGGCAGTCTGCTCCAGGGCAAAGAAGTTCTCCTGATGTTTAGGTGAAGGCTGCTGTGCTCCAGTCTGTATTCTCAGGCTGATGCTGTGCTCTCCAGGGCTCTCAGGCTGAGGCATTCAGAAAACAGGACTGAGGAAAAGGTTGTTTCAAACCCAAACCTAAACAGCCCAAGCAAGCCCAGGAGCCACAGAAGTCACTGAGCCAGGATCCTAGCTGCTCCCTTGGCTCCTCACAGCCCCTTCTCCACCAGCAGCTGTCCCTCTCCAGCAGTCCCTTGGATGGAAGGCTCCTGATGGACACCCTCACCTCAGGAGGCCACCTAGAGAAGTTCTGCTTCCCATTTTTATACGAATGTCTCATGTCCTAAGCACTTCTTTCTCCAGCACTGCCAGCAGCTCAGCACAGGCTCAGGAAGGCTCCTGATGGACACCCTCACCTCAGGAAGCCACCTGGAGAAGTTCTTCTTCCCATTTTTATATGAATGTCTCATGTCCTAAGCACTTCTTTCCCCAGCAGCTCAGCACAGGCTCAAGCTCCAGCTCTGTGCTCTCAAACGCTCTGCACATCACCAAGGACATCGTGGCACGGAAATGGAAACTCCTTCCTGCTGCCCTTCTGCCCTCTCCCGTGCATCCGAAGCTCCTGGAGGGTTTTCAGATGCCAGCTGCTGGGGCTGGCATCTGGAGAGTTAATTTCAAAGCTTAAAGAAGTAAAAATGACCTGCGGGCAAACCCCCTCCTGAGCAAGTGAGCGCTGCCATTCATTTCTTCATCCCCGCTTCTCTACACCCACAGGAAATAACCGTGAGAAATATGGGGACTATGAATCATTTATGGTGTTTTCCCTTGCATGAAGAATTGCTTTCCTTACCTGTATGATCAGGGTGTCCATTTCACTTTGTCATGCCTTGCAGACAGGTCAAAGCGGAGGTGTTTGCCTCCCCCTGCTCCGCCAAGGGCGGAAAGCTGGAGTGGGTTAACCCAGAACAGAGCTGTTGCCCTTCTGCTCCTTGCCACACTGCCCACCTCTGAGCCAGGGTGTGCTGGCTTGAACTGATTGGAGAATTTGAGTGAGTGTGGTGGTTTAGCAGTCCCCTGCCCTCTCTCTCCCCACCCCCCCTTTTATAAACCCCAGCTAGGACTCAAAAACCCTGGAAGTTAATAAATGAAGCTTTATATTTACAGCAATGCACAATATACAAGCAAATATTTGCAAGGTATAACAGATATTTACAGATATATACAATAAAAAGGTAATACAGGCACCACAGCCCTCCCAGAGACCCAAATCTCCAAGAGAGGGTAACCAANGGAGCAGCTGCAGCTCAGAACTGTCAGAAACCATCTGCTATCTAGTTGTTTTGAGAACAGTTCTTAAAAACAACTTTTTTTTTTCTTTCTCAGTAAAACTCTGGTGAAGTGACCTCCTGCGTTTTCCTCTCTCAGCCAATAGCCTAATTTCTCACTCAAAGTCTCCAATTAGCTCAAACTAACACAGTGAGAAATTAGACTATGGGCTGAGAGAGGAAAACACAGTGTGGCACTTCACCCAGAGCTTTACTGAGAAAGAAAAAAAAAAAAAAGTTGTTTTAAAAGTTATAAGCAAAATACAGATAGGGCAGATGGTTTCAGACCTCTCTGGGCTGTGGCTGCTTCTCTTGCATGGTCTCCTTTGTCTCTGCCTTGGTAGCTAATTCTCAGTAATACTACTAACTTATTCCCTACTACTAATCCTCCTGGCCCATCTACCTCAGCTTACCTGCAGCATCAACAGGTGGTGAGATAAGATTGGGGAAGGGGGAAAAGGTGGTAGGGGGTGGTTGGTTACCCCTCTTGGGGATTTTGGTCTCTGGGAGGGCTGTGGTGTTTCTGTATTACCTTTTCATTGTATATATCTGTAAATATTTCTTATATCTTGTAAATATCTGCTTGTATATTGTGCCTTGCTGTAAATATAAAGCTTCATTTATCAACTTCCAGTGTTCTGGGTCCTAGCCAGGGTTTATATCAAAAGGTGGGGGGGCAGGTAACTGCAAAACCACCACACAGGGTCCTGAGGCAGATGCCTCCAGCCCATGGCTTGGAGGAAGCAGAACCTCAGGAAAGAGTGTCCCAGACAGTGCTACAGGGCAAGGTTCTGCAGGAAGCTGGAAACAGAGTGTTTACATTGATTTAATTTCCATTCAGTCCAGGATGGGGAGCTCTGCATCTGTTAGCTGCTATCTGCCACCCAGCTCAGAGCAGAACCCACTTCTGTTAGGAATTAGGCAACATTAATAATCAATTTTAATTTTTATATCCAGGTGAGGATTGTTAACAGCTATGAAAATTGTTTATTAACATTAAATCTTGCCAGAAAACTTCTTTACTGAATTACACAAAATTAATAATCAATATTCATTTTTATATCCATGTAAATGTTGTTAACAGCTATGAACATTGTTTATTAACATTAAATCTTGCCAGAAACCTTTTTTACTGAATTATGCTAAATTAATAATCAATATTCATTTTATATCCAGGTGAGAATTGTTAACAGCTACAGAATTTCTTAAAGAGAGGCTTTGAAATATTTACTCACAAAATAGTATCAGACAGGACCCAAAGCACTAACACTAACACTATCACTAACACTAGAACTGGAAAGAGGTTCTTGGTTTCAAACATACCTCTTGTCCACCAGGGGGACTCAAGAGGCTCCTTTTTTACTGCTAAGGCAGCAAGGCAGAATAGAATCTAGTTACAGAATTTCTTTTAGAGAGGCTTTGAAATATTTACTCACAAAAGAGGATCAGACAGGACCCAAAGCTCAAAGGGGATTCTGTTGGTGTCTTGGAAGTCGTTGCAGGAAGAGCATGTGGCAGGGCACAGCAGGGAAATCAAAAGGAAACGCTGGAAGGGACCCTAAAGTTCATCCAGACCCATGGGCAGGGACACCTCCACCAGCACAGGTTGCTCAAGGCCTTTTCCAGCCTGGCCTTGGACACCTCCAGGAGGAGATATCCACAGCCTCCCTGGGCAGCCAGTGTCTCCCCACCTTCACTGCCAAGAATTTCTTCCTAATCTGCAGTCTCAATCTGTCCCCCTCAAGCTTTGGACCATTCCTTCTCATCCTGTCACAACCAGCCCCTGTCAAAATCCCCTCCTTGGCTCTCTTCTAGCCCCTTCAGATACTGGAAGGCTTCTCTAAAGGTTTCCATGGGGCCTTAGGCAATCTCCTAAAGGAGAACCAAACCAACAAACACCCATTTGAAGTGGAAACATCAGCAGCACACAGGATCTGGGCTTC
Source organism: Psilopogon haemacephalus (assembly GCA_013396835.1). Lineage (NCBI taxonomy): Eukaryota > Metazoa > Chordata > Aves > Piciformes > Megalaimidae > Psilopogon > Psilopogon haemacephalus. The sequence goes on from VWZI01009981.1 coordinate 260,882, forward strand.
CCTAAGCCTGCTGAGCTTGGAGGGGATTTCCCAGCACTCAGCATCAGCTCAGGGGAGGAATGAAGAGGAGAAGAAAAGAGAAAATAAAAGCAGAAGAGCTAAATCTCTGCCAGGGAAAGGCACAGGTATGGATATACTTAGAAGCAAGATTTTAGGAGGCAGTCAGAAGTTCCACTGCCTCTGGGATTCCAGTGGGGCTGGCAGCTCCTCGGTGCCCACCCCGAACTCAGCTATCGTTTTGTTATCGACTCTCCGCAATTGATGCCTCTGAGCTGTGCTGCCTCTCAGCACTCTCTAACACTCTTCTCCAATGCAGGCTGACTCACAGCTGGCTGCAGGCAGTGCTGGACTGATGAGCTTCTTCTAGAGCTTCTCTTGTCTGCCTTGCCTGAGGTGCAGGCTTCCTCAGGCTAGCCACAGCAGCTCGGCGCTAGAGACAATGTGTAAGAGCTATGCCTGAAGGTCAGGGACTTCCTCTGCCTGTTCCAGTAGCCCCTGAGGTGAGGCTGGCTGATGTCCCACACTGCCTGTGCCATGTTGAAGAAGACTACTTACTATAAGTAGGAGGCACTCATAGGCCAGGAGGGATGCGTGATGCAGATACCAGGGTGGTCTCTTGAACTGAGGGTCAGTAGTAGCCTTCCAGAACACACAACATGCCTGAGTGCTTTGTGCTGTGGTACTGTAGAGCTGCATCCCAGTCACCTCTAGTGCCTGGGCAGAGCTCTGAGGGGAGGAATCCCAGCACAAGCCTGAAAGGGTCTTCTGAGGGAAATAGATCTTGCAGGCAGTGCTGCTGCAGCATTGCTCAGCTGCATGCACATCCTCCAGCTCAGAAGCCTGTGCACGGTCTTGGACTGGCAGATCCCACAGCAAAGGCAAAGGATGCTCTCCCCCACTTGCTTAGCAGAAGAGGAGGACTGAACAGCCTCACTTACTGCCCAGCTGCAATGCTGCCCTCTTGTAGCTCTCTTTCAGCTGTGATGCACTTTTTGATAAAAGACAAATCAAGGAGTGCTGGTAAAGAGCCCTACAGACCAGGTGCACATTTTGGAGGATGTCTGTAGCAAGCTACAAAATACCAAACTTTGCAGAAATGTTTGTTCATAGTAGTCAGTTGATAATATGCAATCCAAAGTGGCAAACACTGCAGAAGAGTCTGCAGCCACGAGTTGGAGGTGTGTGATATGGAATCTTGTAAAGATTCCTGCAGTGACCAAGGAGAGCAGGAAGGAGATAAAGGAGAAGCAGAAATGATAAAAGAAAAAAAATCAAGCAGTGCCTGTAAAGGGCCCTACAGACTAGATGCACATTTTGGAGGATGTCTGTAGCAAGCTAGAAAACACCAAACTTTGCAGAAATGTTTGCTTGTAGTAGTCAGTTGAAAATATGCAAACCTGAACAGCAACCACTGCAGAAGTGTCTGCAGCCACCAGTTGGAGATCTGTGATGTGGAACCTTGTAAAGGCACAGGCCTGCAGTGACCAAGGAAAGCAGGAAGGAGAAGCAGAGACTGATAAAAGACAAATCAAGCAGTGCTGGTAAAGAGCCTTACAGACCAGATGCACATTGTGGAGGATGTCTGTAGCAAGCTAGAAAATACCAAACTTTGTAGAAAGTTTGCTTGTAGTAGTCAATTGAAAATATGCAAACCTGAACAGCAACCACTGCAGGAGTGTCTGCAGCTACTAGTTGGAGGTGTGTGATGTGGAATCTTGTAAAGATTCCTGCAGTGACCAAGGAAAGCAGGAACAGATAAAGGAGAAGCAGACATATCCTGGCTTAAGAGGGACCTGCTGACCACAGATGAAAAAACCTCTGTGAGGAAAACTTTTGGCCTCCATCTCAAATAATCATTCAAGCCCAGCGGAGGGTGGAGAATGGGAAAATCCCTCTGTTAATGAGCTCCACGAAATAATTGTAATAACCCTGCCTCTTATGATGAATGTGTCTGCTCTTGGAACATAAACTGTGGCTCATGCCAGCATGGGGTGTGCAGGATTGATGGAGCCATCCTGCCTGCACCTGGTGCAGGTTCATGGTCATCAGTACATGTTCATGTACTTCATGTTGCCCAGGGAGGCTGTGGCTGCTGCCTCCTTGGGCATGTTCAAGACCAGGTTGGATGAAGCCTTAAGTGACCTGTTGTAGTAGGAGGTGTCCCTGCCTATGGCAGGGGGTTGGAACAGGATGAGCTTTGGTGTGCCTACCAACCTAAACCATTGCTATGATTTCATTCCATTCCATTCCAAATATAGGCTGGATGGTGAGTGGCTGGAGAGCAGCCCTGAGGAAAAGGACCTTAGGGTCTAGGGTCATGAAAAGCTGAACATGAGGCTGCAGTGTGAGTGCAGCCCAGACAGCAACTGTGTGCTGGGCTGCAGCAAGAGCAGCTGTGGGCAGCAGGGCAAGGGAGGGGATTCTGCCCCTTGGCTCTTGTCAGACCTCACCTGGAGGGGGCGGGTCTGGTGTGCAGCTCTGGATCCCCAACACAACAAGGATGTGGAAGTGTTGGAGAGAGTCCAGAGGAGGACACAAAGATGCTGAGAGGACTGCAGCAGCTCTGCTATGAAGACAGGCTGAGAGAGTTGGGGCTTTTCAGCCTGGAGAAGAGAAGGCTTCCAGGAGACCTTGCAATGGCCTTCCAGGATCTGAAGGGGGCCACCAGGAGGGCTGGGAGGGACTATTGAGAAAGTCTTGTAATGACAGGATGAGAAGGAATGGGTTTAAAGTGGCAGAGGGGTGATTTAAACTGGATGTTAGGAGGAAGTTGTTTGCAGTGAGGGTGCTGAGACACTGGCACAGGTTGCCCAGGGAGGTTGTGGACCACAGAATCACCCAATGTGATCTTTGATCACATTGGGTGATTCTGTGCTTCACAACCTCTCTGGAGGTGTTCAAGGCCAGGTTGGATGAGTCCTTGAGCAACCTGTTCTAGTGGAGGTGCCCCTGCCTATGGCACAGAGGGGTTGGAACTGGCTGAGCTTTGAGCTCCCTTCCAACCTAACCCATTCTATGATTCTCTAACTCTGCCTGACTCTGGGGGTCCGTTCCGCAGGTCTCTTTCCGCAGGTAGCATTGTTATGGTAACGATACTGAAGGAGGCAATAAAGCAGGCAGTGGCAGCAGCAGCAGCAGCAGCAACTATTTTGCATGTCGAAGCTGCACTCCCAAGCTGCCAAAAGCAACAGGCTGGCCCTGCAGAGAGCTCTGGAGCCACTTCAGACGGAAGCAATAAAGCATGCAAACAGATTACAAGCTCTGAAGTTAATCTGGTGCTGTACATCATAGTCTCTTATAGCAGAACACATTAATACCATGCTCCAACAAGCACAGCAATAGATGGAAAGATGGAACAGCGTCTCTGGATCCTAAATAATGCAGAGGAGGAGGCCTCCTGCTTAGGGAGGGGGAAGCTCTTTGCTGCTGCTGTGGGTCTGGTACTCCTCAGGAGTGCTAACGATCGTTGCCTTCCATCAGCCCTGCTGGGATGCAGCCTGCTTACAGCCAATCTCCTGCCCCCACTGGAGTTTGGATGTGGGATGAGTTTAATTTCAGCGTTTGAAAGGTGAGGGGGCTGGGGTTGTTTAGCGTGAAGGAGAAGGAGAGGAGACCTCATTGCTCTCTACGGCTCCCTGAGAGGAGGCTGCAGTGAGGTGGGGGTTGGGCTCTTCTCCCAAGTCGCTAACAACAGGACCAGAGGAAATGGCCTCAGGTTACACCAGAGGAGCTCTCGGTTGGATATCAAAAGGTTCTTCACTGCAAGAGTGGTCAGGGATTGGCACAGGCTGCCCAGGGAGGTGGTGGAGTGCCCATCTCTGGAGGTGTCCAAGAAAAGTGTGACCATGGCACCTGGGGACAGGGTTCAGTGGCCATTGGGGGTTGGGTTGCTGCTGGAGCTGGATAATCCTAGAGAGCTTTGCCAGCTGAAACAGTTCTGTGACTCTTCTTCCCTCAAACACCTCCAGCAAACCAGGACATGTCCTCCTGCACGAGCTGGGAGGGCTTCTCAAGCCACACTTAATGAAGCCAGGGTGGCAAATGGTGCAAAGAAGCAGGAGCAGGCACAGCAATGTTGTTAGCAACGTTCCTGCACCATGGGGATGTTTTTAGAGCTCCTGATTCCCCCTCCCACTTCTATGCTGTGATATCTTAAGGCCTTTCCCCCACTATTCGCTGTTGACTCCAGCATGCTAAAAGGACTTCAGATGATGGAGGCTGAAGATGATGGGATGCTGCCTGACAGTTGGTTTAGACTGACCTATGAAATGATTCCACAGCCTCGAAACCTGTGGCCATGGCACTGGGACCATGGTTTAGTGGCCATGGTGGGGCTGGGTTGCTGGTTGGACCAGAGGACCTCAGAGGGCTTTTCCAGCTGCAGCATTGGAGTAACCTTTCAGTATCTGAAGGGGGCTTATAGGAAGGCTGGGGAGGGACTATTGACAAGGGCTTGTAATGACAGGATGAGGAGGAATGGGTTTGAACTGGCAGAGGGGAGATTGAAACGGGATGTTAGAAGGAAGTTCTTCACAGTGAAGGTGGTGAGACACTGGCACAGGTTGCCCAGGGAGGTTGTGGCTGCTCCCTCCCTGGAGGTGTTCAAGGCCAGGCTGGATGAGGTTTTGAGCATCCTGATCTAGTGGGAGGTGTCCCTGCCTATGGCACAGGGGGGTTGGAACTGGATGATCTCTGAGGTCTCTTCCAACCTAAACCATTCTATGATTCCATGATTCTATGGTTTCTGTGCCCATGCTCATTGCCCTAGGGACACACACAAGGCTGGCACCCAGAGCTGTCTTCAGCTTCTGGAGAAGACAACTGAGGGCATGGCAGACTCTGGCAGGAGACACTTCAGCACTTCTCTAATTATTTAGGCAGTCCTCCTGGAAATCACCACTGCAGGAACTGCTCAAAGCCAACACTTCTAGAACCCTGTGGCCATGGCACTTGGGCACAGGGTTTAACAGTCACACTTGGTGGGGCTGGGTGGATGCTTGGACTGGATGACCTCAGAAGGATTTTCCAACCCAAACAGTTCTACGATTCCATGAAGCCTCCAGCATCTCACTGGAAACCTGTGGGGAGCACCAAGCCCACCAGATGCCTTTGCTGCAATCCCAGCTCACTGCCTGTAGTTCTACTGACTCAGCTAAAGACAAAACCTGAGCTTAATGGCCTTGGGTTTTCCAAATCTGAGCTAAATGGCTTTGGGTTTTCAAACCTGGGCTAAATGGCCTTGGGTTTTCAAACCCTGAGCTAAATGGCTTTGGGTTTTCAAACCTGGGCTAAATGGCTTTGGGTTTTCAAAACCTGGGCTAAATGGCTTTGGGTTTTCAAAACCTGTGCTAAATGGCCTTGGGTTTTCAAAACCTGAGCTAAATGGCTTTGGGTTTTCAAACCTGAGCTAAGTGGCTTTGGGTTTTCAAAACCTGGGCTAAATGGCTTTGGGTTTTCAAAACCTGAGCTAAATGGCTTTGGGTTTTCAAAACTTAGACTAAATGGCTTTGGGTTTTCAAGCACAGATGAGGTTCACAGCTCTTCTTGAGGCACCTCTCTGTTCACACAGCACAGCTGAGAACTGAAGCTATTCCCCAGCTGAGCTCCAACCCAAGCAGAGGCAGCCCCCAGCCTGGCTGCACATCCCCCCCCTCCCCCACTCCTCCTCCCACCAGCTCATAAAACCTCCCCTGCAATCCCTCTGCCTCCTTAGTCTTTGGCTTTGTGTGCTTTGAAAAAACAAAAAAAAAAAAGGAATGCGACAGGGAGAAAAGGCACAAAATATTCTCCACAGATGGGTTAGGAAAATGGTGAGCTGCAGAATGAGGCTTTTTATGTCTGGGCTACCCTGCTAAATCAAGCCTGCTGCCAGTGGCAGGCGGCGTAAATCACCGAGCGCCGTTCTGATGTGGCAGCCACATTGATCCTCACTGATATTTGTTTTGCATCATTTATTTGAAACACACCCAGCCAGGATCCCAGCAGAATCCTCTTAACCTCAGGTAAACCTCTCCCGTCGGC
>VWZI01009981.1:266994-286613 GCA_013396835.1 Psilopogon haemacephalus
GTGTGTGTGTGTGTGTGTGTGTGTGTCTGTGTCCCCAACCCTGGTTCATGGCTTCACAGAATCGCCTGGGTTGGAAGGGACCTTGAAGCTCTTCCAGTTCCAGTCCCCTGCCACAGAGCTGTCAGGTGAGCTGGGTCGAGGCAATCACCTCCCTGGCCCTGCTGCCCACACTGCTCCTGCTGCAGCCCAGCCTCTGCTTGCCTTTCTGCCCTGCAAGTGCACACTGCTGCCTCATCTTCAGCTTCTCCTCCACCAGCATTCCCTCCTCAGGGCTGCTCTCCAGCCAGTCACTGCCCAACCTGGATTTGTGCTTGGGATTGCCNGGCACCTCTCTGTTCACACAGCACAGCTGAGAACTGAAGCTATTCCCCAGCTGAGCTCCAACCCAAGCAGAGGCAGCCCCCAGCCTGGCTGCACATCCCCCCCCTCCCCCACTCCTCCTCCCACCAGCTCATAAAACCTCCCCTGCAATCCCTCTGCCTCCTTAGTCTTTGGCTTTGTGTGCTTTGAAAAAACAAAAAAAAAAAAAGGAATGCGACAGGGAGAAAAGGCACAAAATATTCTCCACAGATGGGTTAGGAAAATGGTGAGCTGCAGAATGAGGCTTTTTATGTCTGGGCTACCCTGCTAAATCAAGCCTGCTGCCAGTGGCAGGCGGCGTAAATCACCGAGCGCCGTTCTGATGTGGCAGCCACATTGATCCTCACTGATATTTGTTTTGCATCATTTATTTGAAACACACCCAGCCAGGATCCCAGCAGAATCCTCTTAACCTCAGGTAAACCTCTCCCGTCGGCTTGGGTCAAGTTTGGTTGCCAAATGCAAATGCTGAAGCTCTCCTCGGGTTGGTTTTTTAATTAACACCTCGCTCAGAGCTAATTCACAGTCTTTAAGCCACTTTGATCTCTCTCCTCCTGTACCACGGTGGGGGAAAGAAAGCTTCCTCTGCTCCTCCTGTTTAAATACTCCTGGGACATGTCAAACAGTCGTGTGTGTGTGTGTGTGTGTGTGTGTGTGTGTGTGTGTGTGTCCCCGTGTCCCCAACCCTGGTTCATGGCTTCACAGAATCGCCTGGGTTGGAAGGGACCTTGAAGCTCTTCCAGTTCCAGTCCCCTGCCACAGAGCTGTCAGGTGAGCTGGGTCGAGGCAATCACCTCCCTGGCCCTGCTGCCCACACTGCTCCTGCTGCAGCCCAGCCTCTGCTTGCCTTTCTGCCCTGCAAGTGCACACTGCTGCCTCATCTTCAGCTTCTCCTCCACCAGCATTCCCTCCTCAGGGCTGCTCTCCAGCCAGTCACTGCCCAACCTGGATTTGTGCTTGGGATTGCCATCAGCTGAGCTGGCTCCATGGCCTGAAGCTCTCTGTTTCTCCCCCTCTTGCAGGTAATTTCCCAGGGCTTTGGTAGGCAAAGCCATGGCTGAGCTGTAGTGCTTTGAGGAGGAGGTTGGATCAGAGATCCCTTACAGCAAACACTGGCAACAAACATCCTCCTGCACTCCTGCCTCCAGTGCTGCTGTCCCTAGCATGTGAAGGACACAGAGATGCTGGAGTGAGTGCAGGGGAGGACACAAAGGTGATCCAAGGGCTGGAGCAGCTCTGCTGTGAGCACAGGCTGAGAAAGCTGGAGGTGTGCAGCCTGGAGAGGAGGAGACTTCAGAGGGACCTTAGAGCTGCTTGCCAGTGCCTGAAGGGATCCTGCAAGAAAGATGCAGTGAGACTTGTTCTGAGGGTGTATAGGTCAAGGGGGAATGCTTTGAAGCTGAGGCAGAGCAGGGTTAGACTTTGAGCAACCTGGCATAGGGGGAGATGTCCATGCACCATGGTAGGGAGGTTGGAGCAGATGAGCACTGAGGTTCCCTTCCAACCTGAGCCATTCTGGGGTTCTATGAGACAGTTCTATGCCATGCTGATCCTCACCATTGGAGCATCCACACTGGTGATGTTCAGCAGGACTGTTGCTCCCCCAGCACAAGATGTGGCTGAGGCCCACTTTAGGCTGCTGCCAGAATCAACGTGCTCCAAGTCAGGCAGTTTCTATGGAAACCACACAGGGTGAGCCAGCCTGGGGAGGAGGTCACTGCTGCCACAGGAAAGCCACCAAGGGCAGCAGCAGCTCGTGTGGGACATCTTCCCTTAGTCCCTGTTTGCCCTCAGGGACAGCTCTGCCTAAGCAGCAGCACCTGCAGGGAGCCCCAACCGAACCCTGCCATGGGTTTGATAATTTGGGAAGCAATTTTTTTATTGTTTCTTGGCATTTTAAAGACTTAATTTTCACAGATTCATAGAATGGTTAGAAGGGACCTCAAATCTCACCCAGCTCCAACCCCTCTGCCACAGGCAGGGACACCTCCCACCAGCCCAGGGTGCTCATCCAACCTCCAGGGAAGGGACATCCACAGCCTCCCTGGGGAACCTGAGCAGATGCATGGCTCCTGTGAAGCAGCAAGATATTCCAAACTATCAGAGATCCCTAGAGCTGAAACCTTCCTCTGAGGGCTGTCCCTGCTCATCCATCATAGTTTAGTTGCTGTCCCTTCCTTTACTGCTTCACAAGGAAGATTTTATAAGGCTTCAACCAGTGGTGACATCAAACCAAAAGCTGGATGGTAAAGGAAACTTAAAAGCTACCTGGATGCCCAAATCTCTTAGGAGCAGGTGTACATGGCACAGAATCATGGAATCAGGAAGGCTGGACAAGACCTCTAAGACCATCAGCCCAACACCACCATGGCCACAAAACCATTTCAGTCTGGAGCTTCTAAAAGAAGCTTAGACTGGATCTTAGGAAGAAGTTCTTTATCATGAGGGTGGTGAGACTGGCACAGGCTGCCCAGGGAGGCTGTGGCTGCCTCCTGCCTGGGGGTGCTCAAGGCCAGGCTGGATGAGTCCTCGAGGAAGCTGAGACTGGTTCAGAGGTTACAGGCTCACAGGATGTCAGGGATTGGAAGAGACCCAAAGACATCATCCAGTCAAAACCCCCTGCCAGAGCAGGACCAGACAATCTAGCTCAGGGCACGCAGGAACACATCCAGACAGGCCTTGAAAGGCTCCAGAGAAGGAGACTCCACAGCCTCTCTGGGGAGCCTGTGCCAGTGCTCTGGGATCCTTATAGGAAAGAAGTTCCAACTTGTATTGAGCTGTAACCTCCTGTGCTGCAGCTTCCATCCATTGCTCCTTGGCCTATCCCAGGGAGCAGTGAGCAGAGCCTGTCCCTCCCCTCCTGACCCCCAGCCCTCAGATATTTCTAAACATTGATTAAATCTCCTCTCAGTCTTCTCTTCTCCAGACTAAGCAGCCCCAGGTCCCTCAGCCTCTCCTCATCAGGCAGTGCTGCAGTCCCCTCAGCATCCTTGTAGCACTCTGCTGGACCCTCTCCAGCAGATCCCTGCCCCTCTTCAACTGGGGAGCCCCAAACTGAAGGCAGTACTCAAGATGAGATCTCAGCAGGGCATAGCAGAGGGGGAGGAGAACCTCCCTTGATCTGCTGGACACACTCTGCTTAATATACTCCAGGATCCCATTGGCCCTCTTGGCCCCCAGGGCACATTGCTGTGCCATGGATGTTCTCCACCAGCACTCCCAGGTCCCTCTCCACAGGGCTGCTCTCCAGCAGAGATTTGCCCCTGCCCTCGGTGGGGAGGGTGGAGCAAATGATCTCTGTAGTCCCCTCCAACCTGAGCCATTCATCCTCGCTCCTAAGTGTCTACCACCAAGATTCACCCCAGCGAGGGAGGAAACACCTACATAATAGGAGACAAATGGAAAGGGAGAGCAAAGGGTTGCAGCAGGCAGTGCCCAGGATGATGTATTTTTTTTTTTCCTCCCATCCCCATGGTTTTCTACTGCCCTCAAGTTTGACAAATAACAGCAGAGCTCCCTGGCATAGCGAGAGACCTAATTATAAACAAGTTCTAATTAAGTAGCATCTCTAAATTATATAACATAATACGGATGTAAGTGCATTCATTATGTAAATGGTTATTTTATTGCTCATTTAAAATACATCATGGAAATGCAGATAAGTAGGTGGACAGCATGCTAAGTGAGGGCAGGAGTGAGGGAAACAGCTCTTGGCAGGGACAGGAGGGGTAGGTGTGAAAGAACAAGAGCAGCACTCAGCTCTCCCTCCGGAGCAGCTCCTGAGCTGCTCTCATGCATCGTACCCAGGGCTGAAGATTTCAGTCACCAGAGACGTGCACCATATTTGCTTGGCACCCGAGAGGCCTCTCACCTTCTGCAGAGGGCATGAGGAGGACAAGGAAGAGATGTTGGCATCCAAACTCCTGCTGCCTTCTCTTCCTGAAGCTCAGTCCAAACTCAGCCCCGGATCTCCCCCTGTGTGAGAAGCTGACTGGCACTAGGGACTGAGCAAGGCACTTGCAGGTGTGAAGAAGTGGGGAGATGCTGGCACAGGCTGTGGGTGCCTCCTCCCTGCAGGTCTTCGGAACCTGGTTGGGTGAGTCCTTGAGCAACCTGTGCTGGTGGAAGGTGTCCCTGCCCATGGCAGGGGGTTGGAACTGGATGAGATCTCAGGTCCCTTCCAACCCAAGCCATTCTATGAATCTTCACCCCCAATTTCCATCTCCCAAGGAAGCAGCCAGAGAGCGCAGGACTCCTGTTGTGTGTGGAGCAGACCAGAGGAATGGTCCCAGCCACGGGAAATCTGTGAGATGAAATATTAACAATTCATCAGGCCAGGCCAGAGCTGATTCACCTAGAATCATAGAATAGAATCCTAGAATCAGTCAGGGTTGGAAGGGACCACAAGGATCAGCCAGTTCCAACCCCCCTGCCATGCCCANCTTCTCTCCTCCAGTCTGAATCTCCTCACCTCCATCTCTGCTCCATTCCCCCTAGCCCTGTCACACCCTGAGAGCCTCAAAAGTCCCTCCCCAGCTTTTTTATAGGCCCCCTTCAGATACTGGAAGGAATCAACCAGGTTGGAAGAGACCTCCAAGGTCATCCAGTCCAATTTATAACCTGATGTACTCCCGGTGGACTCCAGGTGTAATTATTTGAAACAAGCCAGTCTCTGGAGGTGTTTTTGGCCAGGCTGGCAGAGGCTGTGGGCAGCCTGCTCTAGGGTAGGGTGTCCCTGGGCATGGCAGGGTGGTTGGAAGTGGCTGATCCTTGTGGTCCCTACCAACCCTGACTGACTCTATGACTCTATATATACAGGCTCTGAGTGCAGAGCTCAGCTGAAGCAGCCCTGATGCATCTCCAGGTGAAGCATCCCCCAAGCCATGTGGCACCCACTGGGTGGGTGGAAAACTCCTTCGTGGCAGGCATTACCTTTGGTTTTTTTTGCCAGGCTGTGAAGGGAGATGATTTAGCACTTCCCAAAGAAGCCTTTGGTGCTCCTTCTCTGTACTTCACGTCTGGATAATTTTCCAAGCCCTGGTTCCAGCTTGCTGAAGTTGTCAGCTTGCAGCTGCTGAATGGCAGCCCTGAGCCCTGGAGGCTTTGTGTGAGCAGAGCCTCAGTACAGGGCTCTGCAAAGCAGAACTTCAGCGTGGGACTGCAAGTGTGACAATTGGTAGTCCTCAGCAGACAACCCAAGATACTGATACAGCCTTCACAAATAAATACTCTGCGAGCACTTACTGATGCCTGCTGGAGTCCTGCAGAGAGCTTCCAGCCAGCCCCCAACTCTCTCCATCCCTTCCCCTTCTCTCCAAGCTGCAGTTCCCCCAGTGGGCTCAGCAAACTCCTTGCTTACCTTAGACATCTCCTCATTAAGTCTGCAATTATCCTATCACCTCTGTAGCCCAGGACCAAGGGACTCCATGGATGCCTCCCTCAGGAGCAGCAGAACAAGCACAGGGACCCTGCAGAGTGTGGTAGTTCAGGTACCACCACAACCTCCCCCCTCCCCCCACTTCTGAAATCACCCAGATTAGACTCAGCCAGCTGGAAGTTAAGGAATGAAGCTTCATATTCACAGCTTTGCACAATATACAAGCAGACATTTACAATATATTGCAGATCTTTACAATATATTACAGTTATTTACAGCTATATACAGTAGAAAAAGTAATACAGGAAGACCACAGCCCTCCCAGAGATCAGAGTCCCCAGGAGGGGTTCCCAACCAACCTTCCACCTTCCCCCCACCACCCAATCTTATCCCAGTGTCTGTTTTATGTGCCAGGTGAGCAGGGAAGGTGGGCCAGAGGATGTTACAAGCAGGAAACTCACCCAATCTTATCTCAGTGCCTGTCTTATGTGCCAGGTAAGCAGGGAAGATTGGCCAGGGGGGGTTAGAAGCAGGAAACTCATCCAATCTTATCCCAGGGTCTGTCTTATGTGCCAGATAAACAGGGAAGATTGGCCAGGGGGGTTAGAAGCAGGAAACTACCCACTCTTATCCCAGGGTCTGTCTTATGTGCCAGGTAAGCAGGGAAGATTGGCCACAGGAGGTTAGAAGCAGGAATTCTGGATCCAGCTGGAAGTCAGAGAGAGAGAGATCAGCAACCAGAGCTCAGACCAGAGCAGCTCTGCCTGATCTATGTTTGGGTTCTTAACTTCTGTATCAGTCAGCAAACCTATGAGTGAAGGAGACATCACCAGTGTTTGCCTTTCTCAGACTAAAAACTCATTTCTCTTATTAAAATATCCCAATTAGCCTCGAACCAGCACACAGAGGCAGAGCAGAACACACAAAGACCTTCTTGTGGTCTTCCAGGATCTGAAGGGGGCCTATAGAAAAGCTGGGGAGGAACTTTTTAGGGTGTCAGGGAGTGACATGACTAGGGGGAATGGAGCAAAGCTGGAGGTGGGGAGATTCAGAGTGGATGTGAGGAGGAAGTTGTTGAGAACGAGAGTGGTGAGGCCCTGGAATGGGTTGCCCAGGGAGGTGTTTGGGGCCACATTGCTGGAGGTGTTTTTGGCCAGGCTGGCAGAGGCTGTGGGCAGCCTGCTCTAGGGTAGGATATCCCTGGGCATGGCAGGGGGGTTGGAACTGGCTGATCCTTGTGGTCCCTTCCAACCCTGACTGATTCCATGGTTCTATGATTCTATGATTCTATTGGCTGGGGTCTTTGCTCTGAGCCTCACAACTGCTTGCAGATAAATGCACCTGGGTGCAGCCTGTGTCTGTGCAGCCCCACAAGCAGAGTGGCAGGCAGGATGCTAACTCTGCCTCTGCCCCATTGAGTGCCTGCTCCAGGGGGCAGCTCAGACAGCTCCAGCCCACACCCAGGGCAGGGCAGCAGGGTGGGAGCAGCAGCTGAGAGAGAGAGCCCAGTTCTGGATCTGGCATCCATCAGGTCTGTGCCCGCATGCAGGAGGTAATTAATCTTTGGGTGAGAGCTATTTAGTTTTGCTGTCTGGGAGCACACAAAATATGATCTCCATTCACATAAATTTGAGCTATCTTGGCCAGAGGCTGCAAACTATTGTTAAATGAATTAAAATGACTCCGTGTCCTTTCCAGGCGTGAGCTGCAGCTCAAGTGCTGGGATCTGCTCCAAGAATGCTCAATAAACACCTCAGAACGTGGCTCCTGCACTCACAGCAGGGGAGACAAGGAGTAAAGGATGGAAGATGCAGCACAGGAGGTTGCAGCTCAACACAAGGGGCAAATTCTTTTCTGTAAGGGTCCCAGAGCACTGGCACAGGCTCCCCAGAGAGGTTGTGGAGTCTCCTTCTCTGGAAACTTTCAAGGCCTGTCTGGATGTGTTCCTGAATGCTCAATAAACAAATCAGAATGTGGCTCTTGCACTCACAGCAGGGTAGATGAGGAGCAATGGATGGAAGATGCAGCACAGGAGGTTCCACCTCAGCACAAGGGGAAACTTCTTCTCTATAAGGGTCCCAGAGCACTGGCACAGGCTCCCCAGAGAGGTTGTGGAGTCTCGTTGTCTGGAGGCTTTCCAGACCTGTCTGGATGTGTTCCTGTGTGCCCTGAGATGGATTGTCTGGTCCTGCTCTGGCAGGGGGTTGGACTCGATGATCTCTTTGTGTCCCTTCCAACCCCTGACATCTTGTGAGCCTGTGAGACCTCTGCCACCACCAGCAGGCTGCCCAGGGAGTTGCTGGAGCACCCTGGAGGGGCATACAAGGAAAGTTGTAACCATGGCACTTAGGGGCAGGGTATAGTGGCCATGGTGGGGGTGAGTTACTGGTTGAACTGGGTGATCTCAGAGGGCTTTGCCAACCCCAGACAACTCTGCAGTCCTGTGATGTGTCCAGTGGCCAAAATCCCCTTCCCATGCATGCAAACTGTTCTCATCAAGCCTTGCTAGCAGCTCCACCCCAAAAGGTGAAGGCAGCCCTATCTTTAGCAGGTTTGCTTTGTGGGTCCTCAGGCTCCTCCTGGCTCTCTGTACCGCTGCAGGTTGGCCACAAGGATGTGAGCTGTCGACTGAAAACGAGGAGGTGGGGGGGGAAGGAAAAAAAAACCTGCAGCAACCTGCACCATGCATTATACATAGCAGGAGAAATCCCAGGGCAGCCAGAGAGTGGAGGCAAGATTTCCTGCTCAGATCCTCATGGTAATGGCTGGGTTGGGTATTCTCTGCACGGAGAGAGAGAGAGAGGAGGCTCCCCCAAAGTCAGGCTGACATCAAGGTGCAGCAACTGAATATCACCATCCAGCATAATCCCAGGGGCAGGGATTTGCACTGAATTTCTAACACCCTCATGCACACGTGTGAATGTGGAGGGAGGGAGATGGAAATGTTAAGAGCGATATGAGATTCTGCCGGGGCAAGGGTGGAAATAAACCCGAGAGTGAGGGTCTAGGGGTGACATTTCAGCTAAGGAAAGAGAACTCAGCCCCCAGTTATTAAGTTGAAGGTGCCACTTTCGAGGCTGTGGAGTCAAGTCATTTCATAGCTCAGTCTAAACCAACTGTCAGGCAGCATCCCATCATCTTCAGCCTCCATCGTTCTGAAGTCCTATTAGCATGCTGGAGTCAACAGCAAATAGTGGGGGAAAGGCCTTAAGATATCACAGTGTAGAAATGGGAGGGGGATCAGGAGCTCTACAAAGCATCCCTGCGGTGCAGGAACGTTGTTAACAACATTGCTGTGCCTGCTCCTGCTTCTTTGCACCATTTGCCACCCTGACTTCGTTAAGTGTGGCTTGAGAAGCACTCTCAGCTCATCCTGGTTTGCTGGGTGAGCTGTGAGCTGTGAGTGTTTTAGGGAAGAAGAATCACAGAGCTGTTTCAGTTGGCAAAGCTCTCTAGGATCATCCAGTCCAAGTAGCAACCCAACCCCACCATGGCCACTAAACCCTGTCCCCAGGTGCCATGGCCACAGCTTTCTTGAAGCCCTATTAGCATGCTGGATTCAACAGCAAATAGTGGGGGAAAGGCCTTAAGATATCACAGTGTAGAAGTGGGATGGGGATCAGGCTCTAGAAAACATCCCCACAGTGCAGGAATGTTGCTAACAACATTGCTGTGTCTGCTCCTTCTTCTTTGCACCATTTGCCACCCTGACTTTGTTAAGTGTGGCTTGAGAAGCCCTCCCAGCTCATCCTGGTTTGCTGGGTGAGCTGTGACCTGGAGGTGTTTCAGGGAAGAAGAATCACAGAACTGTTTCAGCTGGCAAAGCTCTCTAGGATCATCCAGTCCCAGCAGCAACCCAACCCCATAGAATCACAGAATGGTTTAGGTTGGAAGGGAACTCAAAGATCAGCCAGTTCCAACCCCCCTGTGCCATAGGCAGGGACACCTCCCACTAGATCAGGATGCTCAGGACCTCATCCAGCCTGGCCCTGAACACCTCCAGGGAGGGAGCAGCCACAACCTCCCTGGGCAATCCGTCCCAGAGTCTCACCACCCTCACTGTAAATAACTTCCTCCTAACATCCCATTTAAATCTCCCCTCCACCAGTTTAAACCCATCACCCCTCGTCCTCTCATTACAAGACCTCATGGCCACAAGACCTGGGAGTGTTTCAGGGAAGAAGAATCACAGAACTGTTTCAGTTGGCAAAGCCCTCTTGGATCATCCAGCTCCAGCAGCAACCCAACCCCACCATGGCCACTAGAGCCTCTCCCCAGGTGCCATGGCCACAGCTTTCTTGAATCCCTTCAGGGATGGGCACTCCATCACCTCCCTGGCCAGCCTGTGCCAATCCCTGACCACTCTTGCAGCAAATTTTTGCTCATCTCCAACCTAAGCCTTCCCTGCACAATCTGAGGCCATTTCTTCTCCTTCTGTCACCTGACACTGAGGAGCAGAGCCCAACCCCAGCTCACTGCAGCCTCCACTCAGCCTCCTCTTAACCTCCTTTCTCCAGGTTGAATCCCCCCAGCTTCCTTAGCTGCTTCTCTCCACCCCTGTTCTCCAGACCCTCCCACAGCTTCCTTGCCCTTCTCTGGACCTGCTTCAGCCCCTCAATGTCCTTGAGGGGCCCAAAACTGACCCCAGTATCTGAGGTGTGGCAAAATGTTCACCCCACTACATCTTAAAGGGGATGCTTGAAACGTTGTGATCTGAAGGCTCGGTCCTGTGTTTAGCCCCAAGGTTCAGGTTGATTTTCCTTTCCATTCACCTAGAAAACTCTGGCAGAAGCAGTCCTGTGGAGCTTCCTCTTTCTCCTTTGCAGTTGCTGCTGAGGATGCAGCAAGAATTCCTTGTTTGACATTTCTTTGAGAAGCAAACTCTGGAGTGGGAATCAGAGTGATAAGTTATCTAGCAAAATACAGCTGCTGTCTGCTGCTCTATTTTCGCTTCTCGCCGAGGATTCTCTTCTCCCAGCACTTCACACCAGGGACTCTGGTGTGACTGTCAGCTAGAAAATTATCAATTAACTAAGGGAACTCTTCCCATCTCTGCAGCTCTTCTCATTAGCCGGGAGAAAAGGAGGAAAACAAAGCAAGCCTGGCTGCTGGCTCTGGGTACTGCTCCATGCGGATGGGATGCAGCCAGAAGGAAATAGAATCACAGAATCAGTCAGGGTTGGAAGGGACCACAAGGATCAGCCACTTTCAACCCCACTGCCGTGCTCAGAGACACCCTACCCTAGAGCAGGCTGCCCACAGCCTCTGCCAGCCTGGCCAAAAACACCTCCAGGGATCTGGTCCCAAACACCTCCCTGCAGGGGCAACCCATTCCAGGCTCTCACCGCTCTTATGATCAACAACTTCCTCCTCACATCCAGTCTGAATCTCCTCACCTCCAGCTTTGCTCCATTCCCCCTAGTTCTGTCACTACCTAAGAACCTAAGAAGTCCCTCCCCAGCTTTTTTTGTAGCCCACTTCAGATCCTGAAGGTCACAAGAAGGTCATCTGGGAGCCTCCTCTTCTCCAGCCTGCCCAGCCCCAACTCTTTCAGGCTGTGCTCACAGCAGAGCTGCTGCAGCCCTCTGAGCATCCTCGGGGCCCTTCTCTGCACACCTCCAGCATGTCCACATCCCTCTTGTCCCAGGGGCTCCAGCACTGGATGCACNATTCCTGCTTGGCATTGCCTCCACCCAATTCCAGCCAATCATAATCTCAGCTTTCTTTCAACACCCTGGGGCCCAGGACATGGGTTTTATGGAACAGCATCTTTGACCAAGCTATCCCAGGCCATCACTCTGCACCCCAGGCTGGGGCTGTCCTGGCACAGATGCTCTCTCCTCTTCCCACAGCTTAGTGAACCCAGAGGGTTGCTTTAATCATGCAAACTCAAACAGAGGTGTAGTGGTTCAGAGCTGAGGACCTACTGGAATTTGCCTTGATAATATATTAATTATTTTCCCTCCACCCCCCCTTAAATATTTGCTGTTGATTGCCTTCTTGTTTATGCAAATATTGCCTCGCTAATTACGGCGGCACGAGGCTGATTAGCTGTAATGAATTATTGAGGTACACCTGCAGGGCTTTACACAGCCTCGGGAGGGGAACAATTAGAGAGCCTTGCCTGAGAGCTCCTGAGGCTCAGGGTGGTGAGACACTGGCACAGGTTACCCAGGGAGGTTGTGGAGGACAGAATCACCCAATGTCATCTTTGATCGAAGCACAAATCCAGGCTGGGCAGTGACTGGCTGGAGAGCAGCCCTGAGGAGAGGGACTTGGGGGTGCTCATGGAGGAGAAGCTCATCATGAGCCATCACTGTGCACTTGAAGCCCAGAAAGCCAAGCAGAGGCTGGGCTGCAGCAGGAGCAGTGTGGCCAGCAGGGCTTCTGCTGTGCTCTGCTGAGAGCCCACCTGGAGTAGTGCATCCAGTGCTGGAGCCCCTGGGACAAGAGGGATGTGGAGGAGAAGCTCAAGATGAGGCAGCAGTGTGCACTTGCAGCCCAGAAAGCCAGGCAGAGGCTGGGCTGCAGCAGGAGCAGTGTGGGCAGCAGGGCCAGGGAGGTGATTCTTAGAGCAGCCTGCCAGTACCTGAAGGGGACCTGCAGGACTCCTGTGGGTTGGGGAACTGGTTAGAAGGGCTTGGAGTGCTGAAATGGGGACGATGGTTGGAAATTGGAGCAGGGCAGATTGAGTTTGGACATCAGGAGGGTGGTGAGACACTGGCACAGGCTGCCCATGGAGGTGGTTGAGGCCCCATCCCTGCAGACACTGAAGCTCAGCCTTGCTGTGTCCCTGGGCAGCCTGCTGCAGCTGGAGGTGTCCCTGCTGAGTGCAGGGGGTTGGACAAGATGAGCTTGGAGGGTCTCTTCCAATCTGACTCTATGATACTACTGTGGAGCTGCTTCCTGTTCTCCCAGCAGTAGCAGCAGCAAGCTGCTTACCCAGCTGGTTCCTCACCAGTGGCAGGCAGCTCTTCTCTTTCCAGGGGCTGCTTTTTGCCTTGGTGCTTTCAGCTAAGGTCAGCAGGACTGCAGGGCAGCAGGGCTGGTTCGTGCAGTGTGAGCATTGCAAGCAGTGCTGGCAAACTGCACTTCCAGGGCTGGCTGTGCCATGCCCACTTTACCAGCAGACAGATCAGCGTTGGTAAATGAGCCCCTAAGTGTAATAGAATTAGAGTGGGGGGAGAGAGTAAGGAAAGCAAATTATCCCCATCTGATCATCATCTGGAAATAGGCTCCCTCTACTTCAGAGTGCCTGCAGCCCTGAGGTTTGAAGAAGACCTGCTGAAGGAGGCTGAGAACTTTGCAACCCAGTGTGCCCTAATTGTGCTCAATTGCTTTATTTTTTTTTCCTCTGCTAATAAACAGGGAGAGATTAACCTTCTCTGCTTCAGCACAGCTCCTCAGCCCCCCCCTAAGCTAATCCCTTTGGTTTTTGCCTTGCGAGCAGTAGTAGCAGGCTACACCTAATTAGCTTCTCAATTTGGACAGAAACAAACTGCTGAACTCCAGCAAAATCCTTCTCCAGTTAAATCCTGCTCATCCACACTTATGGCTGAGCAACTATCCACAGTCCCCAGGCCACAGCTTCCACAATGCAGTTGATGTTCTTGACCGGTACTTAAAAAAAAAACAAACCCAGGAGCTGATGTCCTTCACATTTAGAGCTTCCAGCACTGCTCGCTGCCTTGAGACTCAGAAATAAATGTTGTCCAACTTCAGAGTAACAGAAAAGCAGAGGAGAGGTGTCTGGAGAAGGAGCAGGAGAGTGGTCAGAGGCCTGGCAGCCCTGCCAAGTGATGAAAGAATCATAGAATGGTTTAGGCTGGAAGGGACCTCAAAGACCATCCATAGACCATTCAATAGAATAGAATAGAATAGAATAGAATAGAATAGAATAGAATAGAATAGAATAGANATGGTTTAGGCTGGAAGGGACCTCAAAGACCATCCAGTTCCAACTCCCAGACTGAGAGGACAGGAGTGGTTCAGCCTGGAGAAGAGGAAGCTTAGTGGAGACCTTAGCACCATGGACCAGGACATAAAGGGAGGCTGCCAGGAGGATGGAGACTCTCTGTACAAGGAGTTCTGTGGAAGGCAAGGGGTGATGGGGACAAGTTACTGCTGGGGACATTCCCATTGGACTCCAGAGGAAAATGTTTCCCCATGAGAACTGTTGGACCTTGGAATCATCTCCCAAGAGCAGCAGTGCGGTCTCCTGCTCTAGGCAGTTTTCAGACTCAGCTTGCCAGGGTCTGGGCCAGCTCATTGCAACTGCACCATCACCTAGCAAGGCTGGGCCAAATAAACTAGACTAGACTAGACTAGACTAGACTAGACTAGACTAGACTAGACTAGACTAGAATAGACTAGACTAGAATAGAATAGAATAGAATAGAATAGAATAGAATAGAATAGAATAGAATAGAATAGAATAGACTAGAATAGACTAGAATAGACTTGAATAGACTAGACTAGACTAGANCCTCCCCTGGCCCTGCTTGAAGCTGTGTTCCCTCCTTCTGTTGCTGGTTGCCTGGGAGAAGAGCCCAACCCCACCTGGCTACTACCTCCCTTTAGATATCTGTAGACACCAATGAGCTCTGCCCTGAGCCTCCTCCTCTCCAGGCTGCACACCCCCAGCTCCCTCAGCCTCTCCTCTTGGGGCTGTGCTCCAGGCCCCTCCCCAGCCTTGCTGCCCTTCTCTGGACACCTTCCAGCACCTCAACATCTCTCTTGAATTGAGGGGCCCAGAACTGGACACAACACTCAAGGTGTGGCCTGAGCAGTGCTGAGCACAGGAGTAGAATAACCTCCCTTGTCCTGCTGGCCACACTGTTCCTGCTCCAGCCCAGGATGCCATTGGCTCTCCTGCCCACCTGGGCACACTGCTGGCTCATGTTCAGCTCCTATCTAGCAGCACCCCTAGGTCCCTCTCTGCCTGGCTGCTCTGCAGCCACTCTGTCCCCAGCCTCTAGTGCTGCCTGGGGTTGTTGTGGCGAAATTTTGATGAGTCTTGAGGTCCCTTAGCATTGTGGTGTTCTGCTGCTTGCTGCTCCTCCAAGATTCCCAATTCCTGTTCAGCCCAGAGAGGGTTTGGGTGCAGTCCCTGCCAAGTCACCCAGCGGTACCCAGCCCAGCCAGTCACCCAGTGGTGGCCAGGGTGCAGCCTCTGCCCAGTCACCCAGTGGTAACCAGCAGTCACTCAGTGGTGCCCAGCAGTCACCCAGTGGTACCCAGTAGTCACCCAGTGGTCCCAGCCCAGCCAGTCACCCAGTGGTGGCCAGGGTGCAGCCTCTGCCCAGTCACCCAATGGTGCCCAGCAGTCACCCAGTGGTACCCAGCAGTCACCCAGTGGAGCCCAGCCCAGTCAGGCACACAGTGGTGCCCAGCAGTCACCCAGTGGAGCCCAGCCTAGTCAGGCACACAGTGGTACCCAGCAGTCACCCAGTGGAGCCCAGCCCAGTCAGGCACACAGTGGTGCCCAGGGTGCTGCCCCTGGCCAGTCAGTCAGTGGTACCCAGCAGTCACCCAGTGGTGCCCATCCCAGTCAGCCAGTGGTGCCCAGGGTGCTGCCCCTGGCCAGTCACTCAGTGGTGCCCAGCCCAGCCAGTGGTGCTGTCTGGCATCTTTCCCCCCCCACTTTTAACTTGGCGACTGTGGCTCTGCTTCCAGCCTAATTATGTTCACATAAACTCAATTAGATTTTTTTTTTTCCTGTTTACCAATTAGCCTGAAGGATTTGCTGAATACATTTTGATGCTCAGCCACCAGGTACTTGCAGAAGATGCAAATGACGAGCGAGGAATTCATTTGTAATACAGCAGGGTCTAAATAAAGGAGGACTCCTCAGCCATTTATTCATCTGATAACTCTTCAGCAACTGCAGAAGAGTCATTCCTGCAGCATTCAAAGGAGTCTCATTTCCTGGCAGCCACACGTGGAGAGAAAGAACCCAAACCCAAACACACTGAGAACATTTATAAATAATCTGACTCATTTTTCTTCCTTTTTTTAAATTTTTTTTTTTTTTAATTCACAAAACTCATCTGAACTCACTTAAATGGCTTTGTCTGCTCTTTCCTCTTCCAAAGACTATTCCAAAACCAGGGCCACGAGGATGCTCAGAAGGTTGCAGCACCTCTGCTGTGAGCACAGACTGAAAGAGTTGGGGATGTGCAGGCTGGAGAAGAGGAGGCTCCCAGGTGACCTTCTTGTGGCCTTCCAGGATCTGAAGGGGGCTACAAAAAAGGTGGGGAGGGACTTTTTAGGCTCTCAGGGAGTGACAGAACTAGGTGGAGTGGAGCAAAGCTGGAGGTGGGGAGATTCAGACTAGAGGTGAGGAGGAAGTTGTTGAGCATGAGAGTGGTGAGAGTGGAGTCCCTGCAGGGAGGTGTTTGGGGCCAGATCCCTGGAGGTGTTTTTGGCCAGGCTGGCAGAGGCTGTGGGCAGCCTGCTCTAGGGTAGGGTGCCCCTGGGCATGGCAGGGGGTTTGGACTGGCTGATCCTTGTGGTCCCTTCCAACCCTGACTGATTCTATGATTCTATGATCTTTGAGGTCCCGTCCAACATCAACCATTCTATGATTCTATGTTCAGGGGAGGCTCACCTGAAGTCAATGTTCATCCTAGTGACCCTGGGCAGCCTGCTCTGGGCACCTCTGCTTCAGCAGGGGATTTGGACTAGATGATCTCCAGAGGTCCCGTCCAACATCATCATTCTTTTTCTGCACCAGGCTCTCTGTCCAGGTTGGGTTGGAAGGGACCTCAAAACTCACCCAGTGCCAACCCCTGCCATGGGCAGGGACACCTCCCACCAGCACAGGGTGCTCAAGGACTCATCTAATCTGGCCTTTGGACAGCTCCAGGGAGGGGGCATCCATGACCTCCCTGGGCAACCTTTGCCAGTCCCTCCCCACCCTCATTGTCAGGAATTTCTTGCTGATGTCCAGTCTAACCATTGTCCATATCCTAGCTGAAAGGCAAGGAGATGCAAAGACACAGGAGGCTGTGCCTGCTTCCTGGCTGACTCAGGTTTGTTACATCACAGTCAGAATAATCTCAGGACTTGGTAGTTCAGTGTGTTCAGTTCTTGGTCCAGTGTTGAAGCTGAGGCACTGAACCAATCCTGATGGGCACGTTGAAGCTGAGACCTTTCACCCACCCTGCTAACCAGTGACACAGCACACAGCAACCCAGACTATGGCTGTTATACAGCACACACACGGGGGGAAGGCATCTCCCACCTCCCAGAACACTGCCTCTGCTCATGCCCTCTGGGCTCTCCAGGGAGGTGTTCACAGGCTCACAGGATGTCAGGGGTTGGAAAGGATCCAAAGAGATCATCCAGTCCAACCTCCCTGCCAGAGCAGGACCAGACAATCTAGCACAGATCACAGAAGAACACACCCAGACAGGTCATGAAAGTCTCCAGAGAAGGAGACTCCACAACCTCTCTGGGCAGCCTGTGCCAGTGCTCTGGGACCCTTACAGGAAAGAAGTTCCCTCTTGTGTTGAGCTGCAACCTCCTGTGCTGCAGCTTCCATCCATTGCTCCTTGTCCTATCCCAGGGATCAAGTGAGCAGTATGAACATGGGATGGGTCTGTCCTTAAAGAGCCACAGATTTGTTTTGGCTGGAAAGAATCCTAAGCCCATTGAGTCCAACCACTGACCCAGCACCACCACAGCTGTTGAATCATCCCTGACATCAAAGCCCTTTGGCTGTAGATCAAATGATGATGGGAAACAATGCCCCCAAAAGCCACTTTAGAAGCAAAAAAAACGGCACAGAGCTACCAGCAGAGAGCAGTGAGAGCATGGGAAGCTGTCTCCTTGCAAAGAACTCAGGAGATCCTTAGAGATCCTGTGGTGAGCAGAGACATCCACCCAGCTCTCGCTGCATCTGACTGCTCAGGCAGGAGCTGTGTTCCCAAGGGCCTGCCAGCACATGGTTGGCCAGAAAGATTCAAATCCTGCCTGTCTGCTGCGTGGCTTTTGGACACCTGTTTCACACCCCCCAAAGAAACCCAGCGGAGAAAACAATTCCTCTGCCCTGTCAGAAGCACTCCTCCAGAGAACAACATTCACCAGATCTGGGGATCTGAGTCCTTTGGGAGGCTGGAGCTGAGCTTTTATCCAGTGCTTCATACCCAGTAACAGCTTCCCAGCTGCTTCTGCAGAGCAAAAGCTGCAGACAGGAAGCTTTGCCAGTTTTTGAGTGGATAAAGCACCCAAAAGCCATCCAAATGAATAAAGCAAGAGGCAAACCTCACTGCTAGTGGGAGGGGTGGGTCTGGCTTCCTAACTGTTGAGCCTCTTCATTTTACAGTCTGTGCTTTGGAAGAAAGCCTCCACTTGGTAAAGGAGCCTTCAGCTTATGTTCCCACAGGAGTTTGGTCAGGGGAGGGCAGCTCTTTAGGGGCAAAGCACCAAGGGCACAAGTGGGACACTCTGGGGTCACCTTCGCTTATTCAGGAAGCATCGATCCAAATGTCCTCCGAAAGAACCAGGGAAGGACATTGTGGCCCCCCCCTACACTTTTGAAATCACCCAGACTAAACTCAGCCTGCTGGAAGTTCAGCACAACAGACAAGCAGAGATTTACAATATATTACAGATATTTACAGATACCATAGAATCATAGAATCATAGAATGGTTTAGGTTGAAAGAGACCTCAAAGGTCATCCAGTTCCAACCCCCCTGTGCAAAATGTAATACAGAAACACCACAGCCCTCCCAGAGATCAGAGTCCCCAAGAGGGGTTCCCATCACCACCCAATCTTATTCCAGTATCTCTCTTACATGCCAGGTAAGCAGGGAAGATCAGCCAGGGGGATTAGAAGCAGGAATTGATTAGTTGGGTTACACAGATGCAGCTGGAAGGCAGGGAAAGGGGGAGACCAACAGCCCAGAGCTCAGACCAGAGCAGCTCTGTCTTGTTTATGTTTGGATTCTTACTTTTGTATCTGTCAGCAAACCTAATTTATCTTATTAACATACTCCAATTAATCATAGAATCAGTCATGTTTGGAAGGGACCACAAGGATCATAGAACCATAGAATCAGTCAGGGTTGGAAGGGACCACAAGGATCATAGGGTCATAGAATCAGTCATGTTTGGAAGGGACCACAAGGATCATAGAACCATAGAATCAGTCAGGTTGGAAGGAACCACAAGGATCATAGGATCATAGAATCAGTCAGGGTTGGAAGGGACCACAAGGATCATCCAATTCCAACCCCCCTGCCATGGGCAGGGATACATTAACCTCAAAGTAGCACAGGCATGTTTAAGAGGTTGTCCTTAGGTGATCATGGATCTGCTGAGGTTGGAGGTTCAAGCCTGCTGGAACTGCTGAGGTTCAAGTCTAGTGTGAGCTCCATCCCTGAAACCACTCCAGGTCAGGTTGGACAGAGCTCCAGGCAAGCTACTCTAGTTGCAGATATCCCTACTGACCTTTAATGGTCTCTTCCAACCCAAAGCATTCCATGAGCTATGATCCATGCCCTGCCACTTGCCCAGAGCCCACAGTCCCACCCCTGCTGCTTAAGCCACTGCACCACATCCCTCAGCAACACATCCACTCAGCTTTTAAACTCTCCAGGGGTGGTGACTGCACCACCTCCCTGGCAGACTGTGCCAGTGCCAGAGAACTAAAGTGGGCAGGGAAAGCCACAGGAGCAGACTGCCAGAGAGCCAAGCCCCTCTAGCCCATGCCAACACAACCTGGCTGAGACAGAGGTTGAGTCAAAAGCTCTGCTTCCAGGACAAATGATCCACAATGGGCCATGGGATATTCCAGCATGGAGTGGGGGGGGATGGTTCTGAACAACAGGATTTTCCTTCTCAACCAGTATAAAAACATCAGGGGGCTCACATTT
>VWZI01009982.1:7718-26826 GCA_013396835.1 Psilopogon haemacephalus
TAATAATAATAATAATAATAATAATAATGTGAAAATTAATTGTATGGCTATGGTCAGAACATGATTTTTTTTTCCTTTCTAGTATCTACCACCAAAATCAAGCCAAAAGCCAAGAAAATGTGGTTCGAAGTTGGCCTCTTTGTATGGCAAAATGCTAAATCTCTGGATTTTTTTATGAATGTCAACAAAGGAAACCATAAAACTTGCTTAGAATTTTATGTTTGACACGGTGCCAGAATTGCAAATTATTCTTTTGAGGCACCTGGAAAGAATAGCAGTGGATAATGCAGTGTCCCAGAGCTGATGTTTGTGGAATACTGTGCTTATCTGTTGGCACAAAGCTGATATAAAAGTACTTTCCCTTGCTCGTGGGGCTTTAGCCCCAAACAGAGTGGAATCCTGAAGTGGCAGAAAGACTCTATAATTTCTCCTCTTTCTCTCAGCAAAAGAAGGTGGAAGCATAGCCTTGTTTAATCTAAGTCATGAGGTTGTTATCCTTGTGTTTGCAATATTAGAGAGAGAAGAGGCTCTAAACAGGACATGGATGGAATTTCAAACACTTCCATCCTGCATTTTTCTGCACATTTTCGAAGGCATTAAGGCAAATATCTGGAGAGAATTAGAAGGGTAAGTATATGGAGGAAAGGACTAATTCCATGTAATCAAGGGTCCAGGTAGTTCTATGTTGGTATCTCTGCTCTAACCCCAAGCCACCTGTGAAGTTTTCTGCCTGTTCCAACCAGCACGGCAATTCCAGCAGCTAGAGAGTTCAGGGACCTGCTAAATCAGGAGCCGAAAAATGAACTAAATTCCATTATTTCAGAAACCAAACTATTCCACAGGAGATAACCTGGGTGGTATGGGATTAGATACTGCTGGGTGAAGCAGCATGAGCTTCAAATTGTCTTGGTCCCCAGCAATGCAGCTAACAGAGATGACAGGGCAAGTCTATTTCCAGCCACAGATTGCTTGTGGGTACACCAGCATAGTAACAATTGATCCAAGGCAGAGACTGCTGGGCTGAGAAGTGAGGCACAGAACACTGAGAGGTTTGGGTCTGAATGTAAGACCTGAAATTACTTAATTCTGAAGTATGTGACAGTAGGGATATAGCTTTGTCTGTATGCAACACTTGTCTGTCTATTAACTGAAAGAGAAACCATGATGTATTCCCGATTGTAGACCATGGCATATTCCTGACTGTGCTGGTTTGAGGGTAATGGGAATATTTTAATGAGAGCAATTAGATCATTGGCTGTGAAAAGAAAATTTTTTTTTTTTTTTTCACTTAGGCATATAAAAACAAGAAATCTTTACAAAGGTAGCCAGCTTCTGCCTGGCTGTCACCTGCTTCACTAGGTTCAAGGCTTATTCTGTTCTTTCCTCTTTCTCTGAAAAGGCTTCCTGCTGCCCTATCCATCAACTGGCCTTTGTCCTGAAGCACCACAGACACATCTTTATGCAGCAGATCAAAGCCATGAATGTTTTGAACTGTCTTTTCTTTCCAATGCTAAACAAAACCCCTGAGCTGCCCCTAGCTGAGGCACCAGTGGAATGAAAGAGCAAACTTACTCCATTTGAGCAACATGAATCTAAACTGCTGGGAGCACCTCTGTGTGTTGGGCACAGCCACTTGCTGCATGACTGAGGGCTCAAGGGAGCTGAGCAGGGCATTAAGCCCCACCACTGAGCTCCACCATCTCTGCCTGAACCTACGTAACTCAAACTAATAATTCTTCTTCTGACACCCCTTGCCAACCTTTCACAGTTCTTCCCTGCACATAAGAGGGATTCTGAGATAAGGGAGAGGGTGGAAAGAAGGTGGAAGTTGGTCAGAGGCCCCTCTTGGCCAGTCTGGCTGCTGGGAGGGGTTTTGTATCTCTGTATTACCTTTAACTTGTACATTACTATATACAGTTGTAAATATCTTCATACATTGTGTATATTTTGCTTGTAAAGTGTGCTATGCTGTAAAATATAGCTTCCTTAACCTCCAGAGGGCTGAGTTAGCCTGGTGAATTCCTACCCCTGTGTTGGAGGAGAGGGAAACTCCCAAATCTGCATGCTGACTGTAAATTATAGAATCACACAATGTCAGGGACCAGTCCAACCCCCCTGCCAGAGCAGCATCACCTATACCAGAGCACACAGGAACACATCCGGGCAAGGTTTGAATATCTCCAGAGAGGGAGATTCCACAACCCCCTGGCCAGCCTGTTCCAATGTTCTATCACCCTCACAGGGGAAAAAATCCTCCTCCTCTTTTAAATTAAACTTCCTGTGCCTCAGCTTCCACCCATTGCCCCTTGTCCTGTCGTCAGACATCACCCAGAAGAGCCTGGCATATTCCTGATTTTAAAACATGGATAAATTTTCACTGGACTGATACATAAATACAATAAAACTACAAGCAAGTACCAATTTCATCTGGATGAATATGCATGAGGCACTTGGTGCCCTGGTTTACTTGATTAAAAGTTGTTGGGTGGTAGGTTGGACTCGATGATCTTGAAGGTCTTTTCCAACATGGTTAATCCTGTGATTCTGTGAATATCCCCACCCTAAAAATTGTAATCAGCTCCTAAATTCCTCTGCTCAAAAACCCAAAACTGTTGTTCAGCATTTTACTTAATTACATTTGGCTCAAAGCCAGAATTGCTACTGATCTTCAAAGAAATGTAAATGAGAAGCTGAACTCTGTCCAGCACCACTTTATACCTACAAAATGGAATCCTTAAAAGGACACCAAAATATCAGAGAGGAAGAAAAGTGCAAATCATGTAAGAAGTAACAATGCCCCAGGTGCTGTGATCAAGAAAATGTGAGTTGTGATAAGCTTGGTCAGAGCAAAACAAGAAACAAGGAGAAAAGTGAAGGCTCAGGAAGGAACTGAACAACAGCAATCCTGCTAACAGTTTTCTGTGGCTCGATAAAAACCTATCACAGACAGGATGAATGTAGCACTACAGAGAAAAATCTCATGTAGAAGCCCTGACACATTATCCATGAGTGAGCTTTGTTAAGCCAGAAGGTTTTGTAGCTGGGACGTTTTGCCATGGCTCTCTTGTGAGATGTCACAGAGCGTGGCCTGAGAGAAGCATTGTCACAATTTTCTGGTGCAAGTTGCACTCTTCTTACCTGGCCTTGACTTCTTTTCTTTCTACTCTATTGGAAATTTAGACTTCAAACTTACATTGATCAAAGTGGGAGGAAACAAAACAAAACGCTGTAGATGTGATCTACACCTTCCCAAGATTCTGCTGTGTC
Source organism: Psilopogon haemacephalus (assembly GCA_013396835.1). Classification (NCBI taxonomy): domain Eukaryota; kingdom Metazoa; phylum Chordata; class Aves; order Piciformes; family Megalaimidae; genus Psilopogon; species Psilopogon haemacephalus. The sequence goes on from VWZI01009982.1 coordinate 10,986, forward strand.
TAGCAGCAGACCAGACCTAGTGGAAGCTGGCTCTAAACTTGTCTTTCCCAGTTCCTCCAAACCAATTTGCTGGTGACACCTTTGGCTCCAAATGCCCTGAAAATAACTTCCTGTCTTTTTTTAACACAGACTGATTTTATTATCTGTCCCGTCATTGATTCCTAGTTGCTCAATTCTTTTGTTTTTAAACTCTGCTTGTCCACCAGCAGCAATCATTGCTTGATCACTACAATTTATATTTGCGAACTGGAACCTCCTGATAGGATCCTGCACCTTTTCCCTACCACATTTCACTCACTAGTGAAAAAAACAGTTTCATCACACTAGGATCTTTCATACAAATTATCTACTTATTTTTACAATCAAGTAAAGCACATTCAGGCAGTACTACCTGGCTACTACCACAGTCAAACAACCTTGAAAGCAGCTCAGGTCAGAACAATTCCAGACTTGTCACAGAATCACAGAAACATGCAGGTTGCCAAAGCCCATCAGGATCACCAAGTCCAACCTAGAATTCTACTCTACAACATTCACCTTAAACCACCCTAAGCACCACATCCAAACAACCCTTAATCACATCCAGGGTGTGTGACTCCACCACCTCCCTGGGCAGCTCATTCCAGTCCCTGACTATGTTTTCCATGAAAAACTTTTTCCTAATGTCCAATCTAAACCTTCCCAGTGTCAGCTTGAGGCCATTCCCTCTTGTTCTGTCTCTGTTACTTGTGAGGTGAGACCAGCAGCAGCCTCTCCACAATGTCTCTTCAGGTAGTTGTAGACAGCAATGAGGTCTCCCCTCAGCCTCCTCTGTTTGACACTACCCATCCCCAGCTCCCTCAGTCGCTCCTCACAAGATTTATTCTCTAAGCCCTTCCCCAGCTTTGTTGCCCTACTTTGGACCTGCTCCAGCACCTCCACATCTCTCTTGTATTGTGGTGCTCCAGACTGAACACAATACTTGAGATGTGGCCTCACCAAAGCTGAATCCAAGGGGATAATCACCACCCTGCTCCTGCTGGTCACAGCATTTTTAAGTCCTGAGTTCCTGCACTGTCAGGTCAGGCTCTGGCCTTTTTATTGAAGCTTGTCCAGCATCAAACCTGCCTTGAGACTGAAAACATAGCTAAGAAGTCAAATAAATACCTGGCTTGTTTTGCTGCACAATGTGTTTCTCTGGGATGTTTTTAACCTGGCTAAAGTTTGGGAATGATTGTAGGGGTTGTAGCTGCTGCATTCACTATGGTTCCATGTATCCATTTTCAGACTTTGATTCAGGGGCTGGTTTAGAGATAAATTGAAAGGATTACTGTAAGAAAGGGAACCCGTGCAGGAGAGCAACGTAGGAATGTAATAATTTCAAGTTAGAGATGGTTTTCAGTTGGTTGAGAGCAGAAAGAGAAGTGATACTTGTCAGTCTGTGCAAACAGCAGCATTTGAAGAGAAAGGGTAGGGCAGATGTAGACAAGTCATAGGGAAGGATTACTCATGATAATTTGTCCTCTTTTTTTTTATATATATAAAATTTTGAATACTTTATTTAGATTACTATTTTAGTCTAATGACATAAAATCTTGTACTTCCTTAACCTAGAGATCCATGCAGAATAGAAGCAGTTTAGATCTTAGAAAGTTGTATTTTTATAGTGGGTGGGATTCAGGGAAAAAAAAATCCATCTGAACGAGACACAGAAACAGTTGCAGTCTCTTGCAATATGAATTGATCTGAGAAGGAAAAAAAAAAACAAGCAAAGAAACAAATAAAAGCACACAGAAGGAAAAACAGCACTGGAAGAAGCTGCAGCAGGCTAAGGCGCAGGTAAATCATCACAGAACTTGGCCAAGTATATCTAATAAACACTTGGATGAAAAATTAAAACTGCCTTGTATCTTAATGGGAGACTGTATTGGGAAGACTCAAACATGCATTAGAGAAACACAGTCACCAGCAGCTGTCAGCTCAGCCAAATGACTTAGCTGCAGGATGCCTTCTGTGCGTCATAAAGCCTCCTCAAACTGACAAACGCGCTGCCACTTGCTGCAGATGCATGGCTGTTGTGCACAGCAAGGACTGAATATGTCATTCCAACCTCCTGTATCCTTAATTTGTACTGTCACGTGAAGGCTCAGGCCTGGAATGAGGCCCTGGAGGCACAAGAACTAATGAACTCTGCCTGGCATTAGAAGAGCAATCCATCACCAGCATGCACTGGCCCTTTTCTTTAGACTCTGTTGAAGAAGGTTTTCTAATCTCTTGTGCCAAGAGACAACTTCTTAACTGTGTAACATAGAACATGCTTCCAACCTGGCTTATTCTATTCTATTCTATTCTATTCTATTCTATTCTATTCTATTCTATTCTATTCTATTCTATTCTATTCTATTCTATTCTACTCTATTCTATGCTATGCTATGCTGTTCTGTTCTGTTCTGTTCTATTCTATTCTATTCTATGCTATGCTATGCTGTTCTATTCTATTCCATTCCATTCCATCCCATCCCATCCTAGGTAGAAAAAAGAAAAAAAAAAAAAAAAAAAAAAAAAAAACCAAAAAAAAACACCAAACAACAAAAAAGACCAACAAAACAGAAAAAACAACCACAAAACATCCAGCCAAGCAAAAAAAAACAAAACCCCCAAACAAGTGAAAAAAACCACAAATAAAATATAATACCAAGCATGAATTTCTATACCTCTTCTTTTTACCTGTAAATACTCTTTTTCTCCCTCTGCTCAATTTGAAGTGTTGTCAGGGAGTCATTTTCACACCTCCTTCAGTGCTATTAATTGCTGATATTAGTTTCATGCAACCAAAGCAGTAACTATCAGGTTCTTTTAATGGTGTAACACATGGCTCAGAGGTGCCAGGGAGCCAAAGTGATTCAATAATGAGGTAGCATAAGAAACAAAAGCAACGAAGAAAAGAGACTACAAACAGAGCAGCTGTAAAAAAAGCTAAAATAATTTTGGTTTTTAGACATTGATATACTTTGTGTATATTTCACTCTGATTCAACAAGACTAGTGAAGGAAGAGGTGGAGAGAATTTTGGCACGTTCCTGTTGTGCAGTGCTACAAATCACTTAGCTGTGGTGAGGAGGAATTGCAAACCCACACATCACTGCATGTGTTAAGCAAAGTCAGTAACTACTACAGCAAGCAGGATTATCTTATCTGTATTTCACCCTGAGACAGCAAATCTTGAAACTCAGATAGTGTTCATTACACAGACAGTGTAGTACTTATTAAGTAAAAATTCAGTGTTGTGTGATCCAGCACAACCAGTTTACAATCACAAGCTGAGATGAATTTATGCCAAAATGATGAGGGTAACTCATGTACAACTTAGATTTGAGAAATGTGATATCATTTTACAAAGTCTGTGCTAGACTACAGGTCACCCTTTAGTGACCTTCTTCTTGGACATCGAAGGTTAAGGTCCTGGCATTTCATTTTAGTCATCTGAAGTCTAGGAGTCTTATCAAGGCTAAACATCTGGGCTCTTTTTTAGTCACCTAAGAGATAAAGATTTATATGTTATATCAGGTCGTTTATCCATTATTTCAGAGCATTTTCTCCCTGGAGGTGTCCTTCTCGGATGACTAGAAAGGTATTTTTCAAATCACACGCACCAAATTCTGAAATTTTATATGTCTAAAATGAAAATAAGTTAATTTCACTATAAATATGGAATAGAGAGGTGTGTGTTTGTTTGTTATTTTTTTGTGAAAGGATGGAGAGAGAGTTTTAAAAGGCCTGTATTGATAGGATGAGAGGCAACGACTTCAAACTAGAGAAGAGTTGACTTAGGTTGGATGTTAGGAACAGTTTTTGCACCTTGAGGGTAGTGGAACATTGGAACAGGTTGCCCAAAGAGGAGGCTCCATCAACGGAGATATTTAAGGTGAGGCAGGACATGGCTCTGGGCAACCTGATCTAGTTGAGGATGTCCCTGTTTACTGCAGGTGGGGTTGGACAAGATAACTTTAAGAGGTCACTTCCAGCCCAGCCCATTCTATGATTCTATGATTCTGTGTTATTGCTCTGAATGCCAGCCCTGCCTATATATGACCTATGTGTGTGATCTGATTGCCCTTGAAACCTATGGAAAATTACCTCCATACTCAGATGCCCATTTACCAAGACAGAGCAGGCATTTAAATTCAGAGAACTTCCCCACATAGCCAAAATTAGTGCAGGATTAAGCATTTTCTTGTAATGAGAGCCAACATTTTTCTTTCATCAGGTTACAAAAGGTTTCTGCTCTCCCTGTCTTAATGAAACAAAAGCTGTGGGTATGGAAATACAGCAAATCCATTACTGAACAAAGCCCTCAATTAGTGCTAAGGACCAAATGCAGCTTCTGTTATTACCAGCATAGCCTCTTTCCCTGTCCTCCAGGCTGTGCTAGCTCTCACGCTGCAGTCAGCTATGCAAAGCTGGTAGCAGAGCAGAGAGAGGTTAGTGACTGTTGTGTGTGGCTAATTAGAAGAACTACATTTTCTCCATTTGCTTTTCCTTGCTTTTCCTTGCTTCTCCTGCAGTATTTGCCACTGGTCTACATTGCACTAACTTGGATGCTTTTGATATGCAGTGTGTGTGTGCTATGGAAGCGAGGTCAGAGCTGCTTTCATTTTTTATCTCTCCCAAGCTTTCTTTGAAAGTAAGAGGCTGTCAGTGTGATTAATTGGAAGCCATACTGCCAAAGAGGTGGGAAGGAGGTCAGGTCATAGGAAGCACAGGGAACTCGTGGTCAAACACTTTCTGATGTTCGAGTGCTTAAAGTTTCAACTTTAAAAACACTCTTCCATATAAATATTTCCAATAGATGTAAGTGTTTCTGTGCACGCTTCTGTGAGTGCAATTGTAATTCCCCTAGCTAGGGAGAAAAAAATAAAGACACACAAAAGACTGAAATTCTATAATTTGATTTCTCAAAAAGCTATCTCAGCTGTCTGTAGACCATCTAGATCCCTGAAACTAATGGATTAAAATATATGACACAAATCCACATCCAAAGTATGATGTCATATGAGCTAAAGGTATCCAACACATGTATCTAAGGCACACATTAGAGGATTTCCTATTGCACAAAAGAGAGATCCAGAATGAGGAGCTATGGATTTTACTTTTTTAAAAAGCAAAAAATCTTCTTTTCTTTCCTCACATTCTTTCCCTCCTGTCAGTCTTCTCCAGGCTGATATTGTTTCCCCTTACTTTCTCCCAAGGTGTCTTCCTTTCTATGTTTTGAAAGGTATATGTGGTTAATAACAGCGATGGTAGAAATCAAATGTTTATGGGTAAGAATCAGGGCAAAGGCTATCAAAGCAGATGTCCTGGTGGGGTTCTGTTACAGACCACCCAACCAGGATGAAGAGACAGCTAAAATATTCTTTAAGCATCTGAGAGAATTGTCATGATCACCAGCTCTTGTTCTGATGAGGGACTTCAGCTTCTGTGGTGTCTCCTTCTCTGGAGACTTTCCAAACCCACCTGGATACATTCTCGTGTGGCCTGCCCGAGGTGATCCTGCTTTAGCAATGCTGTTGGACTTGAAGATCTCTAGAGGTTCTTTCTAATCCCTAACATTCTGTGATTCTCTGCTATTTTTGATGATCCTTACTAACATGTATAGAGAAATTAAAACCATTTGCACTACTCTCACCCTGTTGATTCTTCCCAGCTCAGCAGCTCTAGACCCCTCATGCCCATAGAATCATTGACTCATGAAATAGTTTGAGTTGGAATATGCCTTCAAGGATCAGGTAGTCCAACCTCCCTGCCATAAGCAGGGATATTTTTCAAGAGATCAGGTTGCCCAGAGCCCCTTTGCAACCTGATTTTGAGCACTTCCAACTTCAGGCTGTTCATTTCAGGATTCTTGGAAAGCATCATATTGCCATGCTGGAATAGCATTCTCATTCCCAGACTGTTCTCTGGAAACCAGAATGTTCTCTTATCTTTCACACAAACAGAATCACAGAAACATCCAGGTTGGAAAAGACCCTCAGGGTCACCAAATCCAATCCATAATCCTAGTCTACAAGGTTCATCCCAAACCATATCCTCAAGTACCACATCCAATTGATTTTTAAACACATTCCCAGAGTCCATGCTGTATTTACTTGTCACTCTTGCCCTCTTTGCCCAGTAAAACTTGTGAATAGTTATTTGTTGTGAATAACATAGTTCTTGTGAATAGTACAGTACTTGTGAATAGTATAGTTCCCATACACTTCCTGAGGCTCCTTATCCAATTTTTTCCTCTGTTTTGTCTGGTATGGCAATGGAACAGGCTGATTGCTTCAGTAGTTCTCTCCCTTCACACAGAATAAGCTCCCTGTTTATAATCCATATGTTTCAAAGAGCCCCAGAAGTCCTGAACTGAGTAGAACTCATTATGTCTTTTCTTTTGCCATGAGTGAAATATGTAGCTCTTAAGAGGTTCCAGTTGCTGGAAAGCAAAATGTCAATTCTCAACACATCCGATGAGCAGGTAGTTTTTAAAGGCATTTAAATTAGCTAGATTTTTGACAGAATTCCCCAAGACAAAAATTGACAAAATGTGCTATTGTCACAAAGGGATTCTTTCTTGATGCTGAATTTCAAGTCCAGGCTTTAATGCTTATTAATTATTTATATATTGTTGTAAAGTTCTTCACCTCCTACTAGAAGACCCTTGGGGAACTCTCTTACAAGAAAGGTCAATGTCATGCTCCAGAGGAAAAAAAAAAAAAAAAAAATCCTTCACAACTTAAACTAGGGGAAATTGTTTCCTCATGCCCCATCTGGCTCAGCTTTTTGACCTTAAATATGTAAATGAGACTCGCTACCTAAAAGCAGCACTTTTTAATCATGATCAGCCACATCAATATTTCTTCTTCATCAGCTTGCATCTAATTTAAATCAAAATCCTGCAATGCAGAGAGGAGGCTACCATGAGGTAGTGGAATGCTGGAACAAGTTGCTCAGGGAGGTGGTGGGGGATCCATCCTTGGAGATACTCTGCAAGGTCCTGCAACTGGGTCAAGGCAATGCCAAGCACCAATATGGGCTGGGCAGTGCCTGGTTGAAGAGCAGCCCTGAGGAGAGGGACTTGGGGGTGCTGGTGGATGAGAAGCTCAATGGGAGCTGTCAGTGTGCTCTGGCAGCCCAGAGAGCAACCAGAGTCTGGGCTGCAGCAAAGCAGTGTGGGCAGCAGGGAGAGGTAAGAGATCCTACCCCTCTGCTCCACACTAGTGAGACTCCACCTGGAGTACTGCATCCAGTTCTGGAGCCCGAGCCCCTGGGACAAGATGATAACGGAGGTGCTGGAAGGTGTCCAGAGAAGGGTCACAAGGATGATCAGAGGGCTGGAGCTACTCTGCTATCAAGAGAGATTGAGGGAGTTGGAGCTGTTGAGTATGGAGAGGAAAAGGCTCTGAGCTGATCTTATTGTGGCCTTGCAGTATCTTACAGGACCTACAGGAAAGCTGGGGAGGGACTTTTTAGGACTTCAAGCAGTGATAGGACTTGGTAGGGGGGAGGGTGGGGAACAGAACAAAGCTAGAAATGGGGAGATTCAGGTTGGATATTAGGAAGAAGTTCACCATGAGGGTGATGAGAACTTGGAATGGGTTGTCCAGGGAGGTGATGGAAGCCTCATCCCTGGAGGTGTTTAAGGCCAAGATGGATGAGGCTCTGGACAGCCTGATCTAGTGTGAGATGTCCCTGCCCATGGCAGGGGACTTGGAACTGGATGATCCTTGTGGTTCCTTCCAACCTATGATTCTATATTCAAGGTGAGGCTTGCCAGGGCTCCGAGCAACCTGACATAGTTGTGGATGTCCCTGCTGACTGCAGGGAGGATTGAGACTAGATGACTTCCAAACAGTGTCCAAGGATATTAAAAAGAAGCCTTTTTAATTTTGATTTAGTTGAGCTTAGAGCAAAGGTTTCCAGAAATGTGCTGTCTGCATCATGCCCATGGTGCCCTTTACTTCAGATAAATAAAAATACACTTTCTCAATTAATTGCCAGTTCTTGCCATCTCACTCCCAGACAAATTGATTCTGTTTTACACTCAATTTGATTTTGTGCTGGACAGCAAATGGCTTGGGCAGAAAAGCAAGAAGAAGGCTTTAATTAAGGCCATTGAAAAATACCTCAAATGCAATGCACCCTGAAGAAATCCTCCTCCAACTATATTCAATAAAGGTTGTTTTTCAAAGTAATTATTTCCTTTAGGGAATTTCTTAGAATCTTCTCTTTGAATATGTGAGGGCCCAAAAGATAACCCAAGGTTTTTTTTTTCTTCTCTGACCTTCAACAAGCACAGGGGTGTGGGGGGAAAGAAGAAAAGTGTTTCATTATAGAAAATATTTTATTGTTTATGTTAATAAACCTTGTAGCTACTCAACCCTTTGAGCTTGGATGAAAGCTCCATGTCTGTACCAACAGTACTTCTTGCTATGTACAGAAGATACAGGAAAAAAAAGCAATATGATATACACTTTTATATGATATAATATCTTGTGTCTTATAGGATATAATACCTTATATCATATATTTATTTGCATTTTGATGTGTAAGGAGAGCAATGTGTTTTAACTGCAGTAGCTGTGCACCCAAGCCCTTCTTTATCTACAGTAATGCGTAGTTTTTTTTAATACTTACACAAGATTCTTTTAGCATCTATGACTTTTGATTGGCAACAGTGAGAGTGGCACTGATGCTGCCTCGTGTGCATTCAGTAGTTTGACAGACTCAGTGCATTAAGTCAGGAAACCATTGAAACCTCCATTAAAAACACAGTTCTGATCTCTGGCTGGATGCATTGCAGTGTTTTCCTGACGGTGATTGCTTTTGATGACTTAAGTCTAAAGCAGAAAGAGAAGCTAAAGGGAAAGACAAAAAGAAGAAGAAAACAAAACACACAAGCACATATAAAACCCCAAGCCAATAACAGCAACAACAACAAAACACACAACAACAAAAAGCCCTATAAGGAGAGGCTGAGGGGGCTGGAGTTGTTTAGCCTGGAGAAGAGGAGGCTCAAGGCAGACCTCATTGCTCTCTACAACTACCTGAAGGGAAGTTGTAGCCAGGTGGGGTTGGGCTCTTCTCCCAACCAGCAACAAGCAGACACAGTCTCAAGTTGTGCCAGGGGAGATACAGGCTGGATGTTAGGAGAAAGTTCTGCACAGAGTGATTGGCATTGGAATGGGCTGCCCAGGGAGGTGGTCCCCGGAGGTGTTCAAGAAAAGACTGGATGGGGCACTTAGTGCCATGGTCTGGTTGATTGGATAGGGCTGGGTGACTTGGTTGGACTGGATAATCTTGGAAGTCTCTTCCAGCCTGGTTGATTCTATGATTCAATGAAATAATTTGTGCTTAATAACTCTTTAACAACAGAGTTTCTCCTTGCTCTTCATTTTTCACTGTGAGTTTTTCATATTCAACTATTCACACCTCCCTTTGGAAATCAAATGTCTTGTATGTACTATTTTATACTTCAGGGGCTTCATTACTGCTTCTTCCTGATAGAGAACAAGACAGCAACATGTTTTTTTGGTTTTTTTCTTCCCCCCTTAAAATTCCACAGCTAAACCCACAACTTCTCCAGCTTGTAGTGATGCTTTCAAGAGTGTCCTGTGATCAGTGAGGTAACATTTAACACGTTGGTTCTTCGGGGCTTTTTCCTCAGGCAAGCAGTAATCTCTCCTTGTTACCCCCAGGTTATACACTTAAATGAAAAATGATGACTATACTCTTTTTGCTCCTGGAGTTTTCCAGAGGGATAAAATGTTAGCTTCTGGCTTCCACCTTAATTCACAAACATTGAGTCTCTTGAGTTTTTATCAGAAGTGATTCCTTTTCATTTTAGGAGTGATTTTAATTTTGCTGTACATATTAGTATCAGCATTTATATCACCTTTTTGTTTTTGTTTTGGTGGTGGGGGAATTAAAATCTATTACTTTACCATTGTTATATACTATTTTCATAACTGTATCTTGAGTTAGCAACTCATCAGATGTCAAATCATAAGTAGAAATGTCATCTTTAATGCAAAGTGTTGATAATTGTATCTTCAACAAGTGTTTTTTTTTACTATATTGGAATACTTTTCCTTCTAATAAATGACTTTGAAACTCCTGCAGGAAAGACATTCTCAAAGTGGAGTGTGATGATATGTTGCTATGTTACTTATATTTTTACTACACAAGGATTTAAAGTGTAGTTATTACATTTTTACGGATGCTTTCTGCAATAATATTCACCAGAAATAGTTGTTTCCTCTCATTGATTTACTTATCATGGCCATCTCTCATTATGATATCCCTTTAGCTTACAGTATCATCAGTAATTATTGGTGATTCATTAATTAATCTGTGTAGGTTTAGATTAGATATTAGGAAAAAGTTTTTCATGGAGAGAGTGGTCAGGGACTGGAATGAGCTGCCCAGGGAGGTGGTGGAGTCACCAACCCTGGATGTGTTTCAGGGTGGTCTGGATGTGGTGTTTGGGGATATGGTTTAAGGTCAGTCTTGTAGAGCAGGGTTCTAGGTTGGACTTGGTGATTCTGGGGGGCTTTGCCAACCTGCATGTTTCTGTGAATCTAATTCCATCTGATTTTGAGAATACATTTTTGTCTATTCAGAATTTACAAGTGTTTTTCTCATCTGCTCTAACTAATTTTGTATACACTTCCTGTAGTGGTTTAGCAGTTCCCTGCACCCCCACCTTTTGACATAAATCCTGTCTAGGACTGAGAACACTGGAAGTTAATAAATGAAGCTTTATATTTACAGCAATGCACAATATACAAGTAAATATTTACAAGATATAACAGGTATTTACAGATATATACAATGAAAGGTAATACAGACACCATAGCCCTCCCAGAGGCCAAAATCCCCAAGAGAGGGTAACCAAACTCCACCCCTACCACCTTTCCCCTTTTCCCCAATCTTATCTCACCACCTGTTGATACTGAAGATAAGTGGAAGTAGATCGGCCAGGGGGGTTAGTAGCAGGAGAGAAGTTAGTAGAACTACTTTGAATTAGCTACCAAGACAGAGAGACAAAAGGAGACCATGCAAAGTGCAGCCGCAGACAGAGAGGTCAGAAACTGTCTGATATCTAATGTATTGGGTAAAACATTTAAAAACAATTTTTTTTTTCTTTCTCAGTAAAGCTCTGGGTGCAGTGCCATCCTGTGTTTACCTCTCTCAGCCAATAGTCTAATTTCTCACTCAAATTCTCCAATTAGCTCAAACCAGCACACTTCCATACATAGTTTGATTTATGTCACAGATTTTCTCAGGCATTTGCAAGCCCTGATTTTGATCCTTTTCTTATTTAGTCATTAACATAGATTCTGAACAGTATTTATTTTCTTGTCCTCTATACTTTTTTGATTCAATCCATGAATCAAAGTGGGAAAGTTGTAGTGTTGGGTTGACTTTGGCCGGTTGCTAGATCCCCACCTGATTTCTCTCTCACTTCCCCTTCTGATCAGGGTAGCAGGAGAAAATGACACAGGAAAACCTGTGGGATGAGGCACAGGTAGTGTAATAAGAAAAGCAAAAGCTGCTCTCAGAAGTAAAATTAAACTTCCTATCAGCAGACAGCTGACCATGGGTCTTCATGGAAGGAGAGCAAAAACCAACCAACTAAAACAAAACCAACAAGAAAAGTGCTGCTGTGCTAAGGTTGCTTCTGCTTTATAAAGCAAACCAAGAAGGTGACTTCTAAGTTTTTCTAAAATTAGAAAAGAGTTATGCTGCTTAGGCTGAGAAAATGCAGTTATTTAAGGGATAATTCATTCATTAGTTTGCTTGCTTTGCTCTTTGCTACAGAAAAATAGCTGAGCCCAAGTGAACATGACCTGAATTGTTGTTACCTTTTCATTGTCACTGTTATTTTTAGCAAGCTTACCAGTAAAATATTGGCATTCATTTTAACATTTAAAAAAAAAAAAAACAACCCCAAAAAAACAGCTACATTTCATTTTCATGTCTTAAGATGGAGTTCATGATAAAGTAATGGAAAAAAAGATTCCAAAGTATGATTTAAACTAGAACTATTGGATTGGAGCTATGATTTTAATCCAAGAAGTTATTCTGATTTTGTATGAGCTGGGTGGTTGAGTCTGCCCAAGTGGCATCATTCACCATTAGTTTGAATGAACAACAGGTCACTTTCTCAAATATATGGGTGAGAACACTGGGCCAAATTCACTCAGAGTCAGCAAACCCACTGAAGCTGATGAAACTCTCTGAGGGATGAATTCTGCCTTGAGAATATGTCCGGTCTGAGTAATGAGATACTTTTTAGGTATGATATAGATGCTGTACTGCTAGAACTTGCCCCAGCATTGATAAATTGAGTAGGTACTCAAGACTGGTTTGTGACTGATGGAATACATTTCAGCTTGGTATAAATACCCTAAACTAGGACTTTGCCCTAGCACTGACAAATTGGATATATGGTTTGTCCCTTTACAGAACTTCATTGACTCCAGTGTGGTAAACAGATATTGCGAGAACATGGCATACAGTAATTATTTGTGTACAGTTTATGTAGAGATTATGTAGCTTGATCTTGAGTTGATTGAAAATTATGTGTAAGGAATGAAATTAAGCCTGCAAATGACCCTGCATCTTCCTTTATTCTTTACTGACACCTCCACTTGGTTCTCAGTTATCTGTTTGAATTGTTAGCACCCAGAATTTTATGTTACTTGAAACCTTACACAGCTCAGTGCGCTTCAACATTTTTATTCTCCTGATATGTACATTTTTCCTGCTAATGTTAAAATAAAAACTTCTTTTGGTATTTTTTAGTAGTGTTTTCCCAACCCCTCTGTTTTATTTCAACTAAGCAGGTAAAGAAAAGGAGGAGGGACCAGACATTTCAGGTACATACCAGGATGTGGTTACATATCAGGGAGGTGGCTGAGCCTCCTTCCCTGAAGACATTCAAGGTGAGGCTTGACTGGGCTCTGGGTGACCTGTTCTAGTGGGGATCTCCCTGCTGTCTGCAGAGGGACTGGACTAGATGACTTCTAGAGGTCCCTTCTGGCCCTGACCATTTTATGACTCTATGATATGAATATCATTTTGCACTAGCAGAAAAGGGCTTTCATGTGTTCTCAGTGGAAGGCAGAAGGTATGGAATGATGCAACCTAAAAGTAGTTTGGCCATGATAAGGGAATTTTTTGCATCACAGCTTTTTGTATTGCATAAAAGAAAATAAAAGCAGGGACATTCGTATGCAATGTATTTTGATTTATTATTTAATTGTAATAACTATTATTATTATTATTAATAATAACAATATTTTCTCTTTGGCCATTTGTCGAAGGTTTTCTAACTTCTGCTTCTATAAAAGCAAAGATGCATCCACCCTTTTAATGTAGCTACCAAACACAAACACAAAATCAAAGCTGTCCATTGGCAGACCAGATCGCTGGAAGAAATGCGTGCTCGTATTCCTTATAAGTCAAGGAAACAGGTGGAGTCGGGAAAAAGTGCTGAAAAAATGTGTACACAGAAATTGTTCCCTGTGCCTTACTAAAAAAATAACAATTCATTACATTTGCTGCTTCAGCAAAGTGTCAGACCTCAGAGAGCTTTCTGTTCTTGCATGTCTAGAGCGAAGCACACAGATTGGATGTCTCACGTTTCCAGGTCAGAATCAATTAACTAAACGTTGTCTATCTCTCTCTGCACTGGTTATCAGGCAGTAACATTGCCTTAAAAATACTGTGGGGAACTTTTTCCTCCTGCAGTGTTGAATAATTACATCTTCTTTTACATATGTACCTCTGGGTTTCGAGAAACTACTCTGTCGTTGGGAAATTTGAAATTGACTTCCTTCCAGCCAAAGACTTAGAATCATAGAGTGGTCCAAGACAGAAGGGACTTCTAGAGGTCATCCAGTCCACCCTCTCTGCAGTCAGCAGGGACATCCCCACTAGAGCAGGTCACCCAGGGTCCTGTCAAGCTTCACCTTAAATGTCTCCAGAGAAGGAGCCTCAACCACCTCCCAGGGCAACCTGCTCCAGTGCTCCACCACCTTCATAGTAAAGAACTTCTTCCTAACATCCAATCTAAATCTGATGTTCTCAAGCTTGAAGCCAGTGCCCCTCATCCTGTCACTGCAGGCCTTCTCTACAAACTTCCCGTAGGCCTTCTTCAAGTAGTGAAATGCTGCTATTAGGTCCTCCCCACAGCCTCATCCTCTCCAGACTGAACAACTCCATCCCTTTAAGCCTGTCCACATAGCAGAGGTGCTCCAACCCTCTGATCATTTTTGTAGCCCTCCTCTGGACCTGCTCCATCAGGTCCATGTCCTTCCTATAATGAGGGCTCCAGAACTGGATGCAGTACTCCAGGTGAGGTCTCACCACAGCAGACCAAAGTGGCAGAAAAAGCTCTCTGGCTCTTCTGGCCACATTTCTTTCAATGCAGCCCAGGATATGATTTGCCTTCTGGGCTGCAAGCATGCACTGTCTGCTCATGTCCAGCTTCTTGTCCACCTCCACCCCCAAGCCCCTTACTACAGGGCTGCTTTCTAATACCTCATCCCCCAGCCTGTACTGATAGCAAAGATTGTTCCATCCCAAGTGCAGTACTTGCAGTACTGCTGCTGACAGCTTAAGTGCTAACTGATATTTGCTCTGATCTCCTCTACTCAGCCCTGGTGAGGCCCCACCTGGAGTACTGCATCCAGTTCTGGAGCCCCTATTACAAGAGGGATGTGGACATGCTGGAGTGTGTCCAGAGAAGGGCCACGAGGATGCTCAGAGGGCTGCAGCACCTCTGCTGTGAGGACAGACTGAAAGAGTTGGGGCTGTTCAGTCTGGAGAAGAGGAGGCTCCCAGGGGACCTTCTGGTGGCCTTCCAGGATCTGAAGGGGCTACAAAAAAGCTGGGGAGGGACTTTTTAGGCTCTTAGGTAGTAGCAGGATGAAGCAAAGCTGGAGGTGAAGAGATTCAGACTGGATGTGAGGAGGAAGTTCTTCACCATGAGAGTGGTGAGACCCTGGAATGGGTTGTCCAGGGAGGTGGTTGAGGGTACATCCCTGGAGGTGTTTGCAGCCAGGCTGGCAGAGGCTGTGGGCAGCCTGCTCTAGGGTAGGGTGTCCCTGGGCATGGCAGGGGGGTTGGAAGTGGCTGATCCTTGTGGTCCCTTCCAACCCTGATTGATTCTATGATCTACAGCTATTGAGGCCTTTTATTTCTGTGGAAAAAAGATATTGATGAAGAAGGTTTAGGGATGATCATCTTCCATGTAGCTTTCTCATGAGCACAGTTTGGGGTAGGTTTTCTGTGTCAAAGCATTCATGTCCTTTTTCTTAGGTGCCAGAATGCGCCAGGTCAGCTCGTTTCTATCTTTGGAATGAAAGCAGACTGTAGCTCCTTTGAGGTCCTCCAAGCAAATCTTTCAAAACAGCTCCAAAAACAGAGAGGTCTTCCCAATTTTCAGACACAAGGCGATTTGTCAGGAAATGCAGGAAAATAGCTTTTGCTTTAAGCAAAACACGAGACCGTTTGAGCAGCAGGAATCGGAACGGCAAGGTCAATGCTGCTGTCATTCATTACGTGTTGCTCTACCAGGATTGCAGCTTTCCTTTCTGTGACAGCCTCGACTGCAAACGATCAGGTTAAGAAATCCAGCTCGGGAAAAAAAAATGTTCGAAAATACTTTCTGAACTAAAGTATCCTTTCCACTAAATATCTCTGTAACAATTTTTTTATTATTTTATTTTTACTTAGTGAAGCTGTGAATTTGCAGCTCACGGACGCTGTGTGGAAGGAAGGGAGGAAGGGAGGAAGGGAGGAAGGGAGGGAGG
>VWZI01009982.1:31204-51179 GCA_013396835.1 Psilopogon haemacephalus
AAAAGAAATATATACTTAATGAGACTGAATAATACCAATGGTGGAGAGGTAACTGGGAGAAATATTAATAATCACCAAATTAAAAAAAATGTCACACGTGTATTGTAAACACAATTAATTGCCAACATTTCTTTACTAGGAAATGCAAATGCAGAGCTAACCTGAGATAGAGGAGGAACGTTTGGAATTTTTTAATTAAAAGACATTTAGAAAGCATTCTGCAAATAGTCGTTGGGGAAAAACAAAAGTGATAAATTGCCTGTACACATGATGTAGAAGACATTAAAATATATCAGCGGAGGCTGATACTTTTTCAATAGAATGAAACTTTGTAGAAGAACAACCTGCATTTATGCTTTACCAGGAGAAACTTTGAATTAGGTGGGCACTGTGGACAACTTCTCTGTCAATATTCTTCACCATATTTTTTTTTCCCTGTGATTCAGTAAAATTTGCCCTGAGTTATTCTTTCACTACAAGTGATTGCTCTTCACATGGCATTGCCTGGTGCCTTTCCAAAGTCACCGCTTCTCAGTCCTCCTCGCAGAATCCTTTACCACCTCTACATACTACTCTCTGCACTTCTTTATGTACTTCCTACTTTCTTTCTTTTGCCTCCACTTAAGGTCTGAACAACTATGTGTACATGTATTCATACACATATCAGCTGATGTAGCTGATGACAAAGGCCATCTAGTCCAAACCTCCTGCAGTCAGCAGGGACATTCTCAACGACATCAGGTTGCCCGGAGTCCTGCTGAGCCTCACCTTGAATATCTTCAGGGAACAGACCTCAACCACCTCCCTGGGCAACTTGTTCCAGCTCTCAACCACCCTCATGGTAAAGAACCTGTTCCTAACACCCAATCTAAATCTTCTCTTCTCTAGTTTGAAGCCATTATCCCTCACCCTATCACTGCAGGTCTTCGCAAACAGTCTCTCTGCAGCCTTCTTGTAGCCCACTTCAGGTACTGACAGGCTGCTATTAGGTCTCCTTGGAGCCTTCTCTTCTCCAGGCTGAACACCCCCAGCTCCCTCAGCCTGTCCTCATAGCAGAGGTGCTCCAACCCTTGGATCAATTTCCTGGCCCTCCTCTCACGCACTCCGTCAGGTCCATGCCCTTCCTGTATTGAGAGCTGCAGAGCTGGATGTGGTGCTCCATGTGCAGTTTTACCGCAGCAGATGCAGATGCTGTGAGATTTCAACAGATGTTGAAATCTCAGTGAACTCAAGCTTCTGCAAGGCACCATCTTTGCTTACTGGGAGTTTGTGTCAACACATCAGTTCATTCTCAGCACCTCTTCTTCAGAGAGAAAGATCAAAACCAAGGATTTTTATGGAGACAATGAACATTATCAGTATTAAGAGATGTTATATTACATCATATATATATATATACATATTATATGTTACATTATCACTGTTAAGAGATTATAGCTGTTGTTGGTTTAGGATGATACTAGTTCCTGAGTCAAGGGCAATACTACTTTTGCTATGAACCATTGCTCCATCAAATCTTGCAGGGAACTCATTTGTGGAACTTTGGTGACATAAATCTCCAAACCCATGTCAGACAAACCTGTGCAGAGCATAAATTTCTAGGTATATTCTGGCTGCTAGAAGTGAGCAAGTGCCAGCTGCTGAAATATCTTCTAACTGTAGTAAGACAAAAAGGCTGAAAATTCACAAAGCAGCCTGGCTTAGCCTGTACCTTAAAAGTCTGCAAAGTAATTGAACAATTAGTGACTTCTGATGCACTGAAATAATTGCTTTTAGCTACAGTACTCGATTCCAGAGCACTGAATCATCACAGAGTGATATACCTGCAAGTCTGAGTGCCCAGGAACATAAATGACACTTACACAAATTGTCTTCACAACAATGATACTCCTGTTTGGGCAAGAGCTGTTTAAACATGAAGTGTTTTATTCCCAGAGACACACATTAATGCATCTCATAATTACCCTCTCAAATGTGTGGTTCACAGATTTATTATCAAGATAATAGCCTAGCTCTTCAAGGATCTCAGGGCTAATCATTTAATTAATACTAATAGTATTAATTAAGATGGTTAGATTATTGCATTATTCTTAGTGATGGAGATTGATCTCATTTTCCCTAATAGCCAATAGATAAAAGGAGATGAAGGGTGATTTGTCTGATCTATCCTAAACACTGCTTTTGGAACTAAATCATTTATCTGATAGGAGAAGAAGAAAGGCCCTCAGGTTGCACCAGGAGAGATATAGGTGGGATGTTAGGCAAAAATAAAATGGTCCCCAAACATTGGAATAAGCTCCCACAGGAAGTAGTTGAATCCTCATCTCTGGGAGCATTTAAGATGTGGAAAGATGATGTGCTGAGGGACTTGGTTTAGAGCCAGACTTGGTAGACTTACACAATGTTTGGACTTGATTATCCAACCATATGCTGGGCTGCAGCAAGAGCAGCTGTGGCCAGCAGGGCAAGGGAGGGGATTCTGCCCCTATACTCTGTTCTCATCAGGCTCCACCTGGAGTAATGTGTTCAGCTCTGGAACCCCCAACACATGAAGGATATGGAACTGTTTGTGAGAGTCCATAGGGGGCCACCAAGATGCTCAGAGGGCTGCAGCAGCTCTGCTATGAAGACAGACTATGAGAGTTGGAGCTCTGCAGCCTGGAGAAGAGAAGGCTTCCAGGAGACCTTGAAGTGACCTCCCAGTATCTGAAGGGGGCTACAGGAGGGCTGGGGAGGGACTATTGACAAGGTCTTGTAATGACAGGATAAGAAGGAATGAGTTTAAACTGGAAGAAGGGAGATAGAAATAAAATGTTAGGAGGAAGATGTTTGCAGTGAGGGTGGTGAGACACTGGCACAAGTTGCCCAGGGAGGTTGTGGCTGCTCCTTCCCTGGATGTGTTCAAGGCCAGGTTGGATGAGGCCTTGAGTGACCTGTTCTAATGAGAGGTGTCCCTGCCTATGGTGGGGGGGTTGGATCTGAATGATCTTTAGGATCCTTTCCAACCTAAATCATTCTATAATTTTATGATCCTATGATCTTGATAGCCTTTTCCAACCCAAATGATTCCATGACATCCTGGAAATGCTTTTTCCTCTTTTCTGAGTAAATGACATGGGAGAGCACTAAAGATGCCTTGTCACAACTTGGACATCTACTACTGAAACTCCTGAATTTAAGCAGATGAAACCTGTTTCAGGTGCAGGCTTCAAGGCTTTTTCCAATGACTATTTCTCATAATGCAGTAATCTCATCCATGAGGGAGTCTTTTGAAGGACCTACTCTGAAAGCCAGACAGCATCGTTCCCACGTTTACTCCTTAACAGTGTTTTCTGTGCAGGGGATTTCTTGCTTTGGCAGTCACCGAGAACGGCATTAAGACATGGTTCAGTTGCACCCAAATACTTGTCATGTTGAATGAAACTAAAATGTATGCTTTCTATTAATACACTATTTTTCTTTACTTTTGGTGGCCTCTGATATTGGAGGCCAGAACAATCATCCCTCGAAAATAAAGAAAACTCTGCAGACTTGTTTATGAGCCGTGAAGAAAACATAAACCAAGGCAAATTCTTTTTCCCCTGGAAATAGCACTTAAAATGTAGCTATGGGAAGTTGTTCTTTTTCTGACTGAAGCATTCCAGGACTGGAATAATTTATCTTCACAGCTGCTCAGTCTCATGGCTTTAAAGAATAAAAAGCAGCAAATGCTGTGCTGTTCACCTAAGGTGATATGATAGATCACCTGGTGTTAGTACTTGAAGTTAACCTCAAAGCAAAACTATCATGCTTTATCCTCACTGCATTTTTATCCTTGGAAGACTAATATACATTAGATGGGCTAGGAAAATACCAAATGAAAAGTAAACAGCTTTTAGAGGACCAAAATCACATTGTCACCAGGCAGTCTGTGATAGGTTGAGCTTTGTGGCAGAAGGGTGGTGGTCATGTCAGAAGCATCCACCCTGGAGATGCTATTCAAATCTTCCATGAGGAACCTCACAGTGAAACTAAGGCATTTTCCCCCCCATAATATATTGGATTCTGTATTTTTAAAAATCCATTTGGCAAAATCCTAGCAGTTTAAATGCCTCCAATGGGGCTACTGATATAGTCCCTTGTATTTTTAGTACCTCATTGTGCTGGTTTGAACTAACTGGAGGATTTGAATGAGAAATTGGACTGTAGGCTGGGAGAGGAAAACACTGAGGGTGCTACTTCAGTCACAGCTTTACTGAGAAAGAAAAAAAAAAAAAGTTTTAAGAGTTGTAACCCAAATATAGATAAATCAGACTGCTTCAGACTGCTTTGGGCTGTGGTAGCTCTTGCATGGCTCCTTTCTCCCAGCCTTTTGTAGCTGATTCTGAATAATTCCACTGCCTTCTTTTCCTACAGCTAACCTCGCAGCTGATCTACCTTTGCCTATCTGCTGCATTAACAGATGGTGAGATAAGATTGGGGAAGTGGAGAAGGTGGTAGGAGTGGTTAGAAAGCCTCCTTAGGGATTTTGGTCTCTGGGAGGGCTGTGGTGTTTCTGTATTACCTTTTCACTGTATATATCTGTAAATATCTGTTATACATTGTAAATATCTGCTTGTCTATTGTGCATTGCTGTAAATACAAAGCCTCATTCCTTAACTTTCAGCTGACTGAGTCCTAGCCTGGGTTATTTCCAGGTGTGTGGGGGGCAGCTAACTGCCAAACCTCCACACCGGTTAAGTGTGATTCTATCCATCCATGACCGCATCGAGGAGGAAAATTTGGTAGTCAGATATTGAAATTGTTTTATTTTCCTTCTTGAAGGATGGAGTTGTAATGTCTCAGCTCACTTAGTTCTTTAAGGATGAAAACCCCAGAGGTCCAAAGCCCAGAGTTTTATTCCAAAGCCTGGAGTTTTATTTAACGCATCCCAGTTTTGTTGAGTGCGCTAAAATGGGTGAAGTGATTCCCAAGCAGGGAATAGAATGCAATTGGAGCAATGCAGCCTTTCTACTGTGACATACAATTCCCATTAAGTGACACTTACTCATGCATGCACAGGTAAATTACATCAGAGCCAAATTTGTTAGGGGGAATTTGATGAATTCTCTAGCCTAATACTATATGCAAATGAAGAAGTTAATCGGCTGTTGAGAAGTTATTGATAAGCAAAATTTTTCTGCAGATCTCAGCCACGAAATCAGGCAGCTGCAACTGGTCATAACGCTGGATAATATTCCAAGGAACAACAAATACACAGGAGGGAATTGACAAGATTCAGCCAACGCAGTCATTGAACAGTGTGCATGACTAAACGCCCACTAAATAAGGCAAGTCACATC
The DNA here is from genome assembly GCA_013396835.1 of Psilopogon haemacephalus. Classification (NCBI taxonomy): domain Eukaryota; kingdom Metazoa; phylum Chordata; class Aves; order Piciformes; family Megalaimidae; genus Psilopogon; species Psilopogon haemacephalus. The sequence continues at coordinate 36,526 of VWZI01009982.1, forward strand.
CCCCAGAAACAGAAACTCTAACCTCATTAAGCAAGTATAAAACTGTCTGAAGTGATGGAAAACCACTTTGTACTCCACCTAATAACACAACTGGAATCCACTTTGAGGGAAAATTGAACCAAAGCTCCTGTACAAGTCGGGGAGACCGCAAACAAACAAAGCATTAAAGTAAAATGGCCCAAAAGAAAGCAACAATAAGAATCTGGAATACCCTGAGCAGAACACAAGAAGGCACTTAAAGAGGCAATCAGAACTAATGGTGACATTAACTCAGTATAGGAATATACATGCAAAGAGTCCCTCAAGCAATTTGTACCCAGTGAGTATGGCAACAGTGAGGCTGCCTATTGAAAAATTAACATAGGATTACTATGGAATGAGGACAATGTTTGGAGGCTTTATGAAAGCAAGACCTGAAACTTGGTGGTTAAAATGGAAGGAGCACCCAGGTGATGAAAGTTCAGAGGGAGAATGAACGGTGAGAGCTTATTGAAATCACTTTTCCTTGGCATTGGCAGTTGGAAGAACAGCCAGGGAAGAAAAGAACTGCTCAAATTCAGTCCATGAAGAATTTGGGTTTTATGTAAATTGTCCTCAAGTTCTGAGCCTCAAACTATTAGAGCTCTTCAGGTACTCATTTCTATCACTTCATGCAAGTGATAGAGGAGCCTTTGTGGGTAGGCAGTGATGAGTGTTGAAATCAGGGATTGTATTTTCATAAAATGCAGTGGATATGTATCTGGCATCCCTAATTTGTGGAATACGTGGACATAATAGCAGCTTCATTTCTGAGATGCCTTCTTCCTTATTGAGGACATATTTCATGTGTTCTGAGGTCTACAGACTGATGTTTATTCCTTTCAGCTCAATAAAAGTTTTGGGCTGCCCAGTTTAAGAGGGACAGGGATCTGCTGAAGAAGATCCAGCAGAGGGCTACAAGGATGACGAGGGGACTGGAGCACTGCCTGATGAGGAGAGTCTGAGGGACATGGGGCTGCTTAGTCTGGGGAAGAGAAGACTGAGAGGGGGATTTAATAAATGTTTCTAAATATCTGAGAGCAGACGGTCAGGAAGGGAAGGGATAGGTTCTGCTCAGTTGCTCCCTGGGATAGGCCAAGGAGCAATGGATGGAAGCTGCAGCACAGGAGATTCCACCTCAACACAAGGGGAAACTTCTAAACTGTAAGGGTCCCAGAGCATTGTCACAGGCTCCTAGAGAGGTTATGGGGTCTCTTTCTCTGGGGCCTTTCAAGGCCTGTCTGGATATGTTCCTTTGTGACCTGAGCTAGATTATCTGGTCCTTCTCTATCAGGGGGTTGTACTCGATGATCTCTTTGGGTCTCTTCCAACCTCTGACATCCTGTGAGCCTGTGAACTGAAGATAAGACTGACTGGCAGATAATGTGTTGATAAAGGTCTTCTTTCTAAATCTTTGCTCCAAGCTCTGCCAGATCAGGTTCAGGCTGGTGTTAGGAAACTCTTCACATGAAGAGTGATTGGCATTGGAATGGGCTGCCTGGGAAGGTGGTGGAATCACAGTCCCTGGAGGTGTTTAAAAGAAGGTTGGATGAGTCTCTTAATGCCATGGTTTAGTTAATTAGAAGGGTTAGGTACTAAGCTGGACTCCATGATCTCAAAGGTCTTTTCCAACCTGGTTAATTCTGTGATTCTGTGACGTCCTGTCACTTATTACCAGGGATGTATGAGATGTTTGTACTGTGCTGCCTAGTGTAGACTTTTAACTAGTATAACAGGATCACAAGATGTCAGGGGTTGGAAAGGACCCGAAGAGATCATCGAGTCTAACCCACCAACTAGTATGCCTTGATTGGGATTTCATCAGGCTTCCTGAAAATGTTGTCTACCTATATATGTGATGATGTTCTACCATAGTCATCTGCTTTCTCAGGTCTTGAGCTGATCTTTCCAAAGTTCACATAGGTTTCTAGCAATTCAGAGATTCTTTGTTGAAAGTTTGCTGGCCCTTTGTGTCAAAAATCCCAGATTTTACTTAATTCATTTTCAAGACTGAAAGTTTTGGTTTTTTTTAACCATGAGAGTTTAATATCCATTGTGTTACCGACAAACACTGCTTTAAAAAGGGGGGAAAACATAAAAGGAAGAAATTGATTTGGTTATCATTCACTCAGGAAGAGTGATGCCTCTGAGGACAAAATATATTTTCTTTCTCATAAAAGCAGAGCAGAGCTCTGTTCTGAGAGATGGTAGGAAGGGAGTGGGAAAAGAGAGGCATTGGCAAGGGAATCTCACCTGCAGTTCAATGAGGGCATCAACTGAAAAACCTTTCCCAGTTGAAGTTTCTAGGGAAACTGATATAGGGAAAACATAGCATAGTAAAAATTAAATGTTCTGTGTTGTTTCCAACTGACGTACATTTTAAATTGTGTGCTTATTTTAATGCTGATAACAGAAAATACTGGCATTGAAGCTCATCCAAGCAAAGAAGGATATTAAAAAAAAAACAAAACAAAACCAAACAACACCAAATTTTATGTTGGTCACATTCTACCTAGCACTATAATGCTATGTGTGACCTTGGCCAGCTGTCAGATGTTCACCTTGCCACTTCCTCACTCTTGCTCCTCAGCAAGACAGGGACAAAAAGCTTCTGGTTTGAGATAAGGGCAGAGAGATGAGTTGTTAATTACTGTCAGATGTGTTCTAACACATACTCCCTGAGCCAAGTGGTGCATGGGGGATCATAGAATCAGTCAGGGTTGGAAGGGACCATGAGGATCATCTAGTTCCAAGCCCCAGTTGTGTTCAAAACATAACAGCTCCTCTCAGTCAGAGAAGACAGCAACAGAGAATTACTATTATTATAATCATCATCATCAGTATTTTTAGTGTTATTAGTATTAGTATTGCTATGGCTGTTGTTATTGTTATTAGTATTAGTATTATTGACAGTAGTAGTAGTGATATTAGTATTAGTATTGCTATTGCTGTTACTGGTATTAGTGGCAGTAGTAGTAGTAACATTATTAGTAGTAGTGATAGCATTAGTATTAGTATTGCTATTGCTGTTGTTATTATAATTAAGATTGTTCTCATTGGCAGTAGTAGTAGTGACATTATTAGTAGAAGTGATAGTATTAGTATTAGTATTGCTATTGCTGTTATTGGTATTAGTGGCAGTAGTAGTAGTAACATTATGAGTAGTAGTGATATTATTAGTATTAGTATTGCTATTGCTGTTATTATTATTGGGATTATTGGCAGTAGTAGTAGTGACATTATGAGTAGTAGCGATGTTATTAGTATCGCTATTGCTGTTGTTATTATTGGTATTATTGGCAGTAGTAGTAGTGATATTAGTATGAGTATTGCTATTGCTGTTATTGGTATTATTGGCAGTAGTAGTAGTGACATTATGAGTAGTAGTGATGTTATTAGTATTAGCAGTGCTATTGTTCTTATTATTCTTATTGGTATTATTGGCAGTAGTGGCAGTGATATGATTATTAGTAGTGATGTTATTACTATTAGTATTGCTATTGTTCTTATTATTGGCATAATTTGCAGTAGTAATAGTGACATTATTAGTAGCAGTGATATTATTAGTATTAGCATTGCTATTGTTGTTCTTATTATTGGTATAATTGGCAGTAGTGGCAGTAGTAGTAATATTATTAATATTATGATGATGATTATAATTATTATTATTATCATTATAATTATTTTAACAAGAATCAGTGACTCCTAGCCACCGATTCTCTTTTACCTTCTAGCAAAGCCTGATTGCCAGCATTTTCTCATCCAGAATGATGGATTTTCAGCAAGGTGACATAGAAAGTAGAGTTTGTTGCAGTCAGTTCAGAATACACCACCACCACCACCACGTTCAGCCAGTTCCACTTCAGTAATGCAAACACTAATTATCAGGCTCTCAGAAGAGCTAAATTGTGTTTTACTGATGACCTTGTTCCTGTTTATAGACTCAGTGGCCTGGGGGCAGAAATTGTGAAGAGGAGGAGAGCTGCAAGTAAAGTGGACGTGGATGGAATGATCTAGCAAACCAGGAGCACAGCTTCCCCCTGAGCTAGATGAATCTATTAACATTTGTTTCATTTCCATATGTCTTCTGCAAAAGTTTACTGCAATTTCCCAGAACAGGACTTTGTGCAATAAGTTGACATTTCAGTTGTGAGACCCAGCTCTTGGCAGTGAATTACTGTAACCTACATCTACCTTGGTCAAACCCTCTTCCTGTCTGTGACTCTCCATATTTCACATCAGTCACTTTGTTTTGGATGCTGTTCAATCATTTTTGCTAGCAGACTTTTCATCACAGGGATGCTTCCCAGGGTCTACATCTGGTACATTTTTGATATCTGTCTTAATTATCTTTTTTTTTTTTTTCTTTGAGAAAGAATTCTTCAGAATACTTCAGAATTTCTGAAAAATAAATCGAGTGCTACCCTGAGGCAGACAGAGTGAAAGAAAGGGAGTATTTTCACATCCTGGGTTGGTTCTCTTGAGCCGAGATTCCAGGGAAAGGTCATGGACCATTTACAGATAGATTAACTAATCCTTCCCTCATGTAAAACTCAGCTGAGAATGGGCGAAGTGAAGTTTGGTTGTGCAACAAAGGTGTGTAAGCTCCAAAATGAAAAAGGCAATTTGTGTCTGTCTTCTGAGACCATTGTGCAAGCAAACAGTTACTCAATTAAACCCAGAGACAGGGCAACTGTGAACCATTCCTTATTAGCTGATCACTGTAGATTGTTGATCACAGAATCACAGAATGTCAGGGGCCAGAAGGGACCTCCACAACTCATCCAGTCCAACTCCCCTACCAGAGCAGGATCACAGAGGAACACATCCAGGTGGGTTCCAAAGAGGAAGACTCCACAACTCCCCTTTACAGCCTGTTCCAGGGTTCTGTTACCCTCACAGGGAAAAAATTCCTCCTCATGTTTCCATGAAACTTCCTATGCCTCAGATTCCACCCAGTGCCCCTTGTCCTGGCATCAGGCATCACCCAGCAGAGCCTGGCTCCAGCCTCCTGCCACTCACCTTTGCATCTTGAGAACCATTGCTGAGGTCACCTCTCAGGCTCCTCTTCTCCCAGCAGCACAGCCCCAGCTCCCTCAGGCTCTCCTCCTAACAGAGCTCTTCCATTCCCTTCAGCATCTTTGTGGCTCTGCTCTGGATTCTCTAAAGCAGCTCTATGTCCCTCTTGAACTGGGAGGCCCAGAACTGGACACAATAGTCCAGATGTGGCCTCAGCAGGGCAGAGTAGAGGGGCAGGAGAATCTCTCTCAACCTACTAACCACAGCCCTTCTAATGTACCCTGGAATGGCATTGGTCCTCCCGGCCTCACCAGGGCACGTTGCTGGCTCATGGTCACCCTCCCATCCACCAGGACTCCCAAATCTTTTTTTTCCCTTCACTGCCTTTCAGCAGATCAGTGCCCAAACTATCCTGATCCCTGGGGTTGTTCCTTCCCAGGTGCCAGACTCTACACTTGCCCTTGATGAATTTCATTCAGTTTCTGCCTGCCCACCTCTGCAGCCTGTCCCAGTGTGGCTGAATGGCAGAAGGATGCTGTGGGAGATAGTGCCAAATGCTTTACTGAAATAATACTGAAAGGATACCTTGCTGAATGCATCCTCTCCTGAAGTAAAATAAGGAAACATCTGATCTGCACCCACTTCTGAGATCCTAACCAAAGGAAACTTCTCTGGAAATTTATTTGCATTCTCTAATTATGACAATATTATAGTATGTGGATATAATTAACAAAGAATTTACTCTGTTCACGGAAATGATTGAATTATACCTTCCACTAGGTTGGATAACAGAAGTAGACAACACAAGAAAAGTGTTCTTCCCTTATTCCTCTTTTTTTAAAAGTACATATTAACTAAGAGCTATTTATATTCATTTAATATACATTTTTTGACAGCTTCAGAAATTAGCAGAAATCAGCAACTGTGTAAGAGTGAGAATGGAAGCAGTTATAAACAGGATGAAGTTCTACCTCAACTGAATGCTGAACTGGAAAGTAAATTTCCCTCTGGCCAAAGCTCTGACAGAAATCTTCTGGACAAATGCAAGAAGGAATAGGTCAATAGTATGGTGGAGGAATATTTCTCCCAGTTGGGATGTCTTTACTGGACAGCATTGCAATATGCTTCCCTCAACAGTATTTAAGTCCCTATTGAAAGAATTAAAAGAGCACATAAAAGTTACTCTTCCCAGTGAACAAGTGCAGCATATGCCTGAGCATAAAAGAAGTCCCCACACTGCTTCCAAACTACTTCCCTGACCTGAAGGATTGTTTCAAGGCAGGATAAGAGGCTAATTCTTCCTCTGAGTCCTTTCATTCCATGAGCTCTCTGCAGGGACTTCCAATAAAAGAGTCAAATTATTGTAGTGTTTTCTGTGAAGCTGAAACTTATCTTGTGCCTGCCTACTAGGAGACACAGCAATCAATTCAGCTCACTAAGAGGAGCTAGCAGCACTAGCAGCTGTCCAACAGCAATCAATTAACTCAGAGGAGAAGAGGGAGTTCCTTCAGCTCAATACTACTTCATGAGGTTTTTGTCCCCTTAGAAATGTACAGTAGGGGACACTTAAGTAAAATGACAAAGCCCTAAAAGTTAAAAGCTCTAAGTTCTCAGTAGCGAGCTGTGACTCCTGATTTCCAATTCTCTTCCCCAAGGATGCCACTAAATTTCAAACCAGTGCACTCTTCAATCTATACATAGCAATAGCCTTTTTGTGTAATCAATTGCTCCCAAATGTAAGCAGTGGCTGCTGGCAGCTGGAGACTAACCTCTGCAGGGGATGGAAACACAACTGATTTATAGTCTTGGTAATATTTGTCACTTGCCAGCAGCTCAGATCTGCAGCGTTGCAGAGAAATGAGTGAGGCTCATGTAGCCTGCAAGTTATTATCCCTTGTTGCTCATCCATATGGAGATAAATGATGTCACCGGGGAGATGAGGTGGGTTAAGGAACTTCATCCCCCCCCCCATCCCACTATAGAAATTTGCCAGATCACCTCAGATGGCTTGGAAGCAAGATAAAGCTCTATTTATAGCAAAGCTAAATCTAGAAGCATATATATAAACGTTGGAAATAATACAGAAATCCAAATTCCCTCCTGAACAAAGAAACTGCCCAGAAGGGACTCAAAGCCACCCTCTCTATCTCCCTCTCCTTCCCAGCCAGAAAAGAAAACAACCAGCAAAGCTTACATTGTTATCTGGAAATGTTAGTCAGGCTTGGTGGAAAAGATTAGAGAGAAGAGATCCAATGCTCAGGAATTAAGAAGAGAAATGAGAGCAAATTGTTTACACTTTGGCATTTTATCCCTCTCAGCAAACCAATGAGTGATATAGACTTGATCATTATTTTCTTTTCACAACCAATGATCTGATTTCTCTCATTAGACTATTCCAGTTAGCCTCAAACCAGCACTTACCACAACCAATGATCTGATTTCTCTCATTAGACTATTCCAGTTAGCCTCAAACCAGCACAGGAGTCCTTCAGTGTGTTGTGAATAATACCAAAGACCTTGGGGTGAGGATGAAGAACGTGAGAATGCAGGCAGTCCACTTGATCTTGGTGGTAAAAATGAAAAGATTAGGTGACAGGATCCTACAGGAAAAACTTGGCTGCATGGCAACTGCTGGAGTAGGACTTCATCTTTTAAGAGCTTGGGATTTGAAAAAGGAGGACTTTCAGGGACAAAAATAAAGCACAGTGAAGGTGCCAAGTAGAGGAAAACTGGGTGGGTTTGGCGACAGACTTGCTAACCTGGTGAAGTTCATCTGAAGATGGTGACAGTAGCCCGGAGAGACATGGAGATAAGCATAAGAAAGTACTCCTCAGGGCTCAGCAAAATGCAGAGAGTGCTTCTATTCCTGCCGTGAAAGCTTCATGACTAATGGACCACCCCAAGTGTCTGTATGCAAACTTATGCAGCCTCAGGAACCAGCAGAAAGTAGAAGGCTGTGCACAGCTCCAGTGCTATGACCTTTTTGAGATGTAAGGGTATGGTGGAAATTATGGCTGGACTCATGCTCTTTAGGCTCTTCATCATTATAGTCTGGAGAGGAGAAGGCCCCAAGGTGACCTTATAGTGGCATTTCAGTATCTTAAGGGGGCCTACAAGAAAGCTGGGGAGGGACATTTTAGGTATCGCTATCAGGTAGTGATAGGACTGGGGAGGATGGAACAAAGCAAGAAATGGGGAGACTCTGAATGGATGTTAGGAAGAAGTTGTTCACCATGAGGGTGATGAGGGCCTGGAATGGGTTGTCCAGGGATGTGGTGGAAACCCCATCCCTGGAGGTGTAAAAGGCCAGGCTGGATGAGGCTCAGGACAGCCTGATCTAGTGTGAGGTGTCCCTGCCCATGGCAGGGTGGTTGGAACTGAATGATGCCTGTGTTCCTTTCCAACCCTGACTGATTCTATGATTCTGTGATTCTGTATCAAACTTGTTGTGCTGATTTGTAGCTAGCTGTTAATTTGCCTGCTGTTTTGTTGGTGGTGAGACAGCTGAACAAATTTTCCTAATGGTGTATTCTTTTCCTAGAGTCAAGTGAAGAATCTGCAGAGGCTAATATGCTCATGAAGTCTCAGCCTTTTTCATGATGGAAGACCTGCAGGTGGGCGTAGAACTCCCCATGCATCCATTTTCACTTGTAATCTATGTCTTTCATCAGGTTTTACTTTGTTTTGCTTTCCTCAGAGTGATTTTCTTTTCAAAGCAAATAGCAAGGCAGCAACTTGTTAATGTTGTCCATCTCAGGAGCTGAACACACCATTTGGATCAAGCTAATCTAGTTTAAGCTGTATCATTTCCAATGCAGGAACTATTACTTTGAAGCAATGTGACAAATTACAGCATTTTACTTAAAGTATTTTTTTTTTTTTATCCCCCCCCACACAAGACTTTTTTCACAGTCCTCACTCTATCAACAACCTACCTGTGACAAAAAGGAGGCACCAAGTTTTCTGTCTCTAGCTTTGGCATGTAATATGAACACTTAAATCCATTGTTAAATTGAGCTAGTAAATGCAACCATCTAGACTTAGTTGCAGCCATCTAAAACCAAAGTGACTTTATTGTAAAATGGTATCAGGAAAACATTTTGGGAAGAAAAGTTCCAATTCCTAAAGATGCAAAGGAAAAAAAAAAAAAAGTAAAAGAAAATGTTAGTTTCAATAAACATTTTTCAGGCCAGTAGAAATGTTAACAGCTTGAATGTTTCTTCTCTGGAGCAAGAGTTTCTGCTAGAAATGACATTTATTCGGGAACACATGAGCCAAGGGAATGATGCTGCTAGGAATAAGACACAGAAACCTTATTGGAAAGTGGGAGTTTATTAATACTGCAAAGGAAGACAATAAAAAAAGTTTATAATGTAAATTTTTGATTGCTTTCCTACATTACATAAAAACTCACACCTTCAAAGGTAAATCCCAGCACAAAAGTTAAGACCTTCTATCAAAAATGGTGTTCAGCAGGACTACAGAAGTGTTTCTGCCCTGCTGAAGCCACTTCTCCATCCAGATGTTTTGCAGGAAGAGCAAAATAAGTTATGACAGCAAGGATTTGTGCAAAGTGCTGCCTCTCTTTATATTTCTAGCAGACTCAAACAGGATCTTCCAACTTGTACTGAGGAAAAAAAAAAAAAAAAAAACAACAAACCAACCAAAACCAAGCAACAAAACCAAAACCCAAAGAGTTAATACGTTTAAAACTATTTAATCAGGTGAATAAATTTACAAAGATCTGGAGCCAGTGGGTTGGCTCTTTTGATATGAGATGTCTGAATTACATTGGCAATCTAATAATGTGCCTGAGCAGCTAAAGGCAGCTACAGGCCTGCAGGAGCTGCTAATGTTCCTGTAACATCTTATAGCATTAAGGACATCATGGAGATAGATGAGACCAATGTAGTCTGAAAATGAGCATCTCCTTTGGTTTAAAGAATAAGTTAGCTATAAAATATAAATATTGTGCATTTACTATTCACATGTAGGATCCTGCATGCAATTTATACATATTGTGCTTACAGAGGTTATTGAGCTAAATATGCTGGTAAAAATATTCCCTCCTTTCCCCCCCCAACCTCTTTTTCTTTTTGAAGCAAACAAAATATAATTAGCAGAGGTGGAAAACACACAATTTCTCCTTGTTGTCAGACCACAGCTATTACTTTAAGCAAAATCATAAATGTGATATTATATGGCAAAATTAATGAAGTGTAGGTGGAAAATCATCTGAGCTGACATGCAAAATGAAACCCTTCAAGGCTGTCTTTGCTTGCAACTGAAATGCAGTCAAACTATCGTTCTATGTGGGATTTCAGAAAGCAAATTAAAAGTTTATTTTATCCACTTTGGGGCTGTAACATTTATTAAACTAGAAGTATTGACCATTGCAATTTATTTTTCTATTTGTTTTTTTTTTTTTTCTTTTCCCCAGCTATAAAGGAGTTTAACTGGAGGAAAAGTTATGTTATAAATTACTTACAGACTTATTTATGACAGAGCTTTTATTTAATTTTATTTTTTCTATTTCACAGCAACAAAGTCTAACTTATGGTTCATGAGGATTCTGGATAAATGTTGCTAGGAACTAATTAATAAGGCAGAGATTATTTACTTGTGTCAATTATGCCTTTAAAGGCAATTATAAATATAACACCACATGGCATATGATTTATATTTGTTCCCAGAAATTCATGCAAAGTATTATCCTTCATTAGCAGAAGTAGCAGGAAGGAAAAAGTAATTAGGGAAACATAAAATAGAGAAGCAAAGCTTGAATATTTTCACCTCTTCAGGCAGGATCATAGAATCATGAAGTCATAGAATCAGCCAGGTTGGAAGAGACCTCCAAGATCATCCAGTCCAAACTATCGCCCAGCCCTGATGCTTGTTTTGATGTTTGCATTCCTCAGAAATCAGTAACTACAAAGGCAGGGCACAAAGATGTATCAGGAAAACAAGAGAAGACAGAGCAGCTTAATTATTCAGGTGAAAAATAAAGAGTAATAAGAGTCCTGTGCTGCTTGAAGATAGACATCCTTTTCTTTTTTCATTATCTTTTTAGTCCCTTAACCATCTTTTGAAATAAAAGGGGATAAAGAAGGAGAAAGCATATTATATTAATCCAGTTCCCTTAACTCCTGCTGCATATTACATTATTTTGATACCTCTCTCAATAAATCAAGAGTCCTATGGTTATGGGCCTTGGTCAACCAAAGCACCAAGTCAACTTCCTAATACCTGATATTGCATCAAAATTAATTTCACAGAATCACAGAAACCTCCAGGTTGAAAAAAACCCTCAGCATCACCAAGTCCAAACAATATCCCTACTCTACAAAGTTCACCCTTAAACTATATCTCCAAGCACCGCATCCAAATGACTTTTAAACACCCCCAGGATTGATGACTCCATCACCTCCCAGGGCAGCTCATTCCAGTGCCTGACCACTCTCGTTGGGAAAAGATGTTTACTGATGTCCAGTCTAAACCTACCCAGTCTCAGCTTGTTCTGTCTCCAATTACCTGTGAGAAGAGCCCAGCAGCAACCTCCCCACAACCTCCTTTCAGGTAGGTGTACATAACAAAGAGGTCTCTTCTCTGCCTCCTCTTCCTCAAACTAACCGTCCCCAGCTCCTTCAGTTACTCCTCATCAGATATATTCTCCAGGCCCTTCCCCAGCTTCGTTGCCCTCCTCTGCACTCACTTCAGCACCTCCACATCCTTCTTGTAATGAGGTGCCCATAACTGAACACAGTATTCTAAGTGTAGCCAGGTACAAGGAGACAATCACCTCCCTATCCCTGCTGGACACTGGATTTCCACTGGGTGCATTAAAACACAAATTTAATTGGAATTGCTTCTCTGTCTGTATGTAATTATTTACATGTACAGGCAGAGAGTCAGTATAGTACTCAGNTATGTACAGGCAGAGAGTCAATATAGTACTCAGGGCACTTATATATATATATACACACATATATATGTATATATACATATACACAGACACACACATATATATATATATATATGTATATATACACATATATATATGTATTTATATGTATGTAAAATCACTGGGCTGAAATGAAGGCTAAGAAAAGGAATCATGAGATAGGTAGCACTGGGAAAATGATTATTCCTGATGAAACCTGTAGTTGCCTCACATAATTTTTGTTGTTATAAAAGGAAGATGAAAACAAGCAAACAGAAAAATTGGTATCATATATACATAAAAAGCCATAAATGGAGGCTAAAAATGTCAAAGCTATGTAAATCCTCTCAGTATGATGAGGAAGTATTAGTAGGATATTTTCTTGGATATATTCAGCTAGGGAGAAAGTTTTATCAGCATCTCCCTATAATCAGCTGTTATCCAGCAGCCTGAAGAAAAGACATAAAAGAAGAATATTTGATTGTATTTAAAAGAAAGTAGAAATGCATTTTTCTTTCTTTAACCTGAATAAAGAATAGATAAAAAATGTTATCACAGCTTCCTTCCTGTACTTAAACCAGATTATATATCTCCTTCTGGCACTGAACTGTACAATGCAAAAGCACTGATTCTATGCAGAATAATATACACAGACTATAGCCTGTTCCGAGATATAAACTGGTTGTAGAGGTTTTTGTCAACTGGTTTCAACTACATGACCTTGAATTTTATACTGCTGAACTTTTTTTTTTTATGCTTTAAGTCCCAAAATGCATATCAGCAACTGAGAGAATTTGGGCTGTTTAGAGAAGGCTGAGAGGAGAGCTTCTTAATGTCTATAAATATCTGAGGGGTGGGTGTCAAGAGGAAGGGGACAGTCTCTATTCAGTGGTGCCCAGTGACAGGACAAGGCATAACAGATATAAGATAGACCACAGGGAATTCTACCTCAACATGAGGAGAAATTTCTGTACTGTGAGGGTGACAGAGCAGCGGAGCAGGGTGCCCAGAAGAGCTTGTGGAGTTTTCTTCCCTGGAGACTTTCAAAGACAAACTGAATGTGTTCCTGTGTGGCCTGCCCTAGGTGATCCTACTTTGGCAGTGAGACTGGACCCAATAATCATAGAATCATAGAATGGCAGGAGTGGGGAGTGGCCTCCAAAGCTCATCCAATCCACCCCCCCTGCCAGAGCAGGATCACCTAGAACAGATCACAAAGGGACACATCCAGGTGGGTTTTGAGTATCTCCAGAGAGGGAGACTCCACAAGTCCCTTGGGAAGCCTGTTCCAGGGTTCTGTTACCCTCACAGGGAAAAAAAATTCCTCCTCATGTTTCCATGAAACTTCCTATGCCTCAGTTTCCATCCAGTGCCCCTCATCCTGGCATCAGGCATCACCCAGCAGAGCCTGGCTGCAGCCTCCTGCCACTCACCTTTACATGATCTCTGGAGGTCCCTTCCAGTTCCTAAAATTCTGTGATTCTGTGATCATTGGTACGCACAGAGTTGTGTGGATGTGGTACACACATCCAACTCACTGAAGTGTTTCAGAAGCTCTAGTCTGACACAAGTTACTGGGAAACTGTAATCTTTCTACCTCTTGGTTGTTTCCTTTTTCCAGCACATCCCAGAAACATTAAAGCTTCTTCTTTAATCAGTTCCCCATGCTTTGTCTAATGCTTCCACTACATCACAGCTTCTCCAACTTCGCTTCCCTTGTGACATCCTTTTCTTCGAGTCTATGCAAATGTAAAGATTAAATTTGCCTACTATCACATTCAGCACTGTTTTTATTAGCAGCCTTTCTTCTGGAATATATATCTTTAGAGGCTCAAGTCTACCCTAATAAGAAGGGCTCTCAGGGCTATTAGTATTTCTCATAATATTTCAGTGTTCTGTCACAAGTAAGAGTTTACAGAATATTTCTACAACTGTACTTCTTTACTACGCTTCCCTAAAGAGGTTTAAAATTGCCTCCTGTTTTATTCATGCTATGTGTTCAAGTCTTAGTAATGCTTAATATGTTGTAGGATCCTACTCCTTTCCCATTCATTTCTGTCTTCCCTGACCAGGATATATATATATATATAGATATACATATATTGCTGCTCTATTTCATTCCCATTTATTTATTTATTTATGTTCTTCTATTCATTTGTTATCCCCTTAACATATCTGAGGGCAATATTTACAATCAGTAATTTGGATTTCAGTGTTTTGCTCTCATGGGACACAGAGAGAGGAGAAAAAAAATTATCAGCTGCTCTTCCCTTTCCCCGGATGAGTAATACCTTAAATCACTGACATCTGAAATGCCTTGTCCATGTCTCCCTCTTTAGCTATGCTCTGGTTAAAATCTGACTAACTGATGTCTTTGAATGTATCCTAACATTCTTCTCTGAATTCTTGTGTTCGGGTACATACGCATTGGAGCAAGTCTTTTATAGCATTGCTGACACCTCCCTCAGAGGTGTTTGTACACTCTTCCTCTAAGTTCAACTCAGTTAACAAAAGCACCACTACCTACAGAGGATAAAATGTCTTCCAATTTACTTCCCTGTTCTTTTTACAGACTTCAGATTTCACAGGGGTGCAGTGGACTTGCACACCTGTGGTGATTTAAGCAGTTACCTGCCCTCCCCACCTTTTATAAACCCTGGCTAGAACTCAGGACACT
>VWZI01009982.1:63950-127482 GCA_013396835.1 Psilopogon haemacephalus
CTTCCTCTGTTTTTTCTTATTCTTTTACTAGATTTATTCATTTAGCAAGGGTTCATAAAATAAATACATTGCAAGTTATGTCCTGGGCAAAAAAAAATAAAAAAGCTTCTAATTAGGTAATGTTCCTTTTAATGATACATTTAAAAGGAGCTTCTACAAGACAAAAGTTCTTTGGATATTTGGTGAAAGCCAAAGGTCAACCTATGTCAAGACACTGTCTCAGATTAATTTGTAAATCTAAAAGAGAAAAGGTCAGTGTCTAAGTCAGAACCACTTACCTGATCTCTTTTTGCAGCCATTGAGAGAAAGTAGCATCTATAGAGATTCAACCAACTCATCCTAGTCACATTGTCAAGCTAACTCAAAAATAATACCTGGAATATGTCGTTTCCTTTCCCCTGTGTGTGAAAAAGCCTTGGGTAAGTACTGGAGATTCATCTCTCTATATCTAGTGTAGATATCTGAAGCTGGAAGTTTTAAACATGTCCTTTATGAGCACTTTGTGTTCAGTGAGTTAGGAGAGTAATTAAATCTTTGATCATTTCTCATCCTTAGGCAGAAGTTCCTTACTCTTCATATCTAAAACTGCTGGACTGATTTTCTTCAGCCTTAGCTTCTCATTGTTCTGGATATCTTTAACTTCAAGGTATACCTTATTAAACAAGCTGTGTAATTTAATCGTCTAATTATTGGCATTTAATTAATGAAAATGTACAGTGCCATTAACAGTCTCTGATTACTGGATTTGTTTGATCCCTCACATTAAGTGTAAACATAGCAATTCAGGCATCTTGAAAACACTGATGGTGGCAATTTTTAATCAACAGTTTGAGTTAAGACTCATAGTCCCAAATTTATATTGTCCTTTGAAAATCTCTATTTGAATGTCCCAATCCTTAAAGGTCACCTCCAAAAATGTGGACCTCAGTGATTGCTCAGGATGATTACAGAACTGTGTCAAAGCAGATGATAGAATCCAGATCTCCCAGCTGCCAGGAAACTGAAGCACTGATGCACAAGTTGCATAATGCAAAGAACATTTCCTTTCAGGTCTTGCCAAGTGACCCCCTTAAAGGTGAGTTCAGTCAGTAAACACATTCATATCCCTGCATGCTCTGTGTAGCTTCATATGATATTTGCATAAATATTTTATTCTAAACCCACAGAATATCACAGGGAAGGGTAAAGACATTTACAAGAGAGCTCTAATAGAATATCAGTTCAAGATCAGGCAAAGAGATTGGTGACAGATGCGATGTCTATTACAGAACCACAGAACCTTAGAGGTTGGAAAGAGTCTCCAGAGATCATCCAGTCCAACCCCCTTGCCAAAAGAGGATCCTCTAGGGTAGTTTGCACAGGAATGGGTTTTGAAAGTCTCCAGAGGAGACTCCCCAACCTCTCTAGGCATCCTCCTCCAGTGCTCTGTCACCTTCACTGTGAAATAGTTTCTCCTCATGTTGAGGTGAAACCTTCTATGTTCCAGTTTGTTGCTGTTGCTCCTTGGCTTATTGCTGCTGTTCACCAATAAGAGATTGACCCCAGCCACTTGACATCCACCCCTCAGATATTTGTACACATGGAACAGATTTTCTCTTAGTCTTCTCCAGACTAGACAGCCCCAAGTCTCTCAGTCTCTCTTCATAGAGGAGAGGCTCAAGTTCCCCAGTCATCCTCATGGCTCTCCACTGGAGTCTTTCCAGCATGTCCCTGTCTCTCTTGAACCGGAAAGCCCAAAACTGGACACAATATCTTTGGTGTGGTCTCACCAGGGCAGGGCAGAGCAGATGAGAAGAACCTCCCAAGACCTGCTTTTTTGGATGCACTTTTCTTGATGCACCCCAGGATGCCATTGGCTCTCTTGGCCACAAGGGCACATTGTGGGACATGAAGGGATAAATGTGAACTACTACCAGCAGTCGGTGTTACTAGAAAAGTGGTCACAACCACTCCTCCTGTCTTGCCTTCTGAAAATACCTTGGGCTTCCAACTTGGATATTTAGCCTATCATCGCTTGAAAAATACAATAAGCTCCTCTCTGAAACTCTGCATTTCACCTTGATTGAAATTTGACTATTTCAGCAATGCCTCAAGGTAAGCTGATTGCATTGCTTTGCAATTAAAATGTGGAATTTAGTTCACAGTGATCTCCCTAGGGGGTTTTAATGTCTATCATCACTATAAATCCATGTTTCCTAGCCAGTAAATAAGAACTATGCTGCTTTCTTGCTGAAATAATCACTTTTCGAGAGAGAGATTTGAGTTTCTTGTAATCTTTTTAACTGTTAGCAATTTTCTCTCAGTCATTATAATTCTAATAAGTTTACTTTGAGGAGTTCCTTATGCAGAGGCTGGATCAACGGGCAGAGGTCAAGTCCATGAGGTTTAACAGGGCCAAGTGCCATATCCTGAGCTTGGGTCACAACAACCCCAGGCAAAGATACAGGCTTGGTGCAGAGAGGGTGGAAAGATGCCCAGCAGGAAAGGACCTGGTGCTGCTTGTTGACAGCTGGCTGAACATGAGCCAAAAGTGTGCTCAGGTGGCCAAGAAGGCCAACAGCATCCTGGCCCGGATCAGCAATGGTGTGGCCAGAAGGAGCAGTGAAGTGGTCATGTCCCCATGCTGGGTACTGGAGAGGCTGCACCTTGAATATTGCGTTCAGTTTTGGACCCCTCATTTAAATGGAAATAATTGCATGCTTGGCCCCTGCTCCATCAGGCTAAAGCTAGCAGCAATAAAAGACATTGAGAGGATGTGCATTGGGTTTCTGTCATTAAAATTTCTATTCAAATTTGCCACTCTCCTTTTATTTTTTTTTTTTTTCCTTAATATTACAGTTCCTTGTCTAGGTAATTCTTCCACTCACTTTGCAATTCTCTATATCTTTCACCAGACTCCCTCTGCATTCCTCCACCCTGCTCTTCCTCCTCTTTCTTTTTCTGTCTTTTCATAGAATCACAGAAAAGCCAGGCTGAAAGAGACCTCCAAGGTCATCCAGTCCAATCTAGCACCCAGCCTTATGCAATCAACTGGACCATGGCACTAAGTGCCCCATCCAGGCTTTTTTTGGACACCTCCAGGGATGTTGACTCCACCACTTCCCTGGGCAGCCCATTCCAATGCCAATCACTCTCTCTGGCAACAACTTCCTCCTAACATCCAGCCTAGACCTCCCCTGGCTCAAGTTGAGACTGTGTCCCCTCGTTCTGTTGCTGGGTGCCTGGGAGAAGAGCCCAATACCACCTGGCTACAGCTTCCCTTCAGGTTGTTGTAGAGAGCAATGAGGTTACCCCTGAGCCTCCTCTTCCCCAGGCTGAACACCTCCAGTTCCCTCAGTCTCTCTTCACAGGGCTGTGCTCCAGGAATCTCTCTCTACATGCAGTAAATGAATTCATTTTTTCCTAGTTTGAACCTAGCTACAACCCTGGTAAGTTCCAAAGTAGAATGAGAAAACTGCAAACTGAAACCTTTGAAGGTAGGAGAGTAAAAGAGGCTTTCATGTCATTATTTAGGAAGCTGCATAAGTAACTTCTTTTCAGAAGATTATGCATGACTGCAACTGGATTTGAGTTCTGTGCCTGTATGCTCAGTTGGCTTGAAAATTAAACTGCTTTTTTTAGAAGTGATTTTTATTTTCTTTTTTATTATTTATATGTTGGGGTGGGTTAGATCTTCCAGTATTGTATCATAATTATTCAGTACCACTATTTGCTGGAAATGTAATTGCTTCTTTGCCCCTTTCAGCTCCTAAACTCATTGATACTGTAAAATGATTAATTGTTTTACACCCCCATGACTTCCTCCCCAGGGCTGCTCTCAGTCTGCTTACAGCCCATCCTGTGTTCATGCTTGGGATCAGCTCATCCTTGGATTCGCCTTGTACTTGGCTGCGTTGAACTTCATGAGGTTGGATTGGGTCCACCTCTGGAGCCTGTTAAGTTCCCTCTGAATGACATCACACAGGAACATTCAGGGTGGAAAAGACCCTGAGGATCACCAAGTCCGACCATTAACACTATTCTACAAGGTCCACCCTAAACCACATCCCCAAACACCACATCCAAAAGACACATCCAGGATTGGTGACTCAGCCACCCCCCTGGGCAACCCTTTCCAATGTTTAACCAATCTTGCTGGGAAAAAAAATGTTTTTTAACATCCAGTCTAAACCTACACAGTGGCAGCTTGAAGTCATTCCCTTTTGTTCTATCACAGGGTCTATTCTCTAACCAACCACTGCACAATGTCCTTTCAGGTAGCTGTAGACAGTGATAAGGTCTCCCCTCAGCCTCCTCTTTTTCAAACTAACCATCCCCACTCCTTCAGACACTCCATCCTTTCCCTGCAGAGCATTGACAGCACCACACAGCTTGATGTTGGTGGCAGACTTGCTCAGGGTTTGCTCAATCCCACTGCTCATGTCACAAATATATTCAAGAGTGTCAGTCCCAATATTAACCCCTGAGGGGTGTCTCCATCACTTGGTCTCCACTTGGACTGTTGACTGAAACTCTTTTGAATGGGGCTGTCAAGTCAACTCATGGACAGTGGCATTGAGCCACCCTTGGCAAGTTTGTTGGTGACACCAAGCTGTGTGATGCGGCTGACAGCTGGAGAGAAGGGATCCACCCAGAGGGACCTTGACAGGCTGCAGAGGTGTGTCCAAGGTAACTTAATGAAGTTCAACAAGACCAAGTGCAAGGTCCTGGAGCTGGGTTGAGGCAATCCCAACCAATACAGGCTGAAGAGTGCCTGGCTGGAGAGCAGCCCTGAGGGGAGGAGCTTGGGGATGCTGGTGGATGAGAAGCTCAATATTAGTGTGCTCTGGCAGCCCAGAGAGCAACCAGAGCCTGGGCTGCAGGAAGAGCAGTGTGGGCAGCAGGGAGAGGTAAGTGACCCTACCCCTCTGCTCTGTACACTGCTGAGACTCGACCTGGAGTACTGCATCCAGTTCTGAAGCCCCTGGGACAAGATGATAACGGAGGTGCTGGAAGGTGTCCAGAGAAGGGTCACAAGGATGATCAGAGGGCTGGAGCTACTCTGCTATCAAGAGAGACTGAGGGAGTTGGGGCTGTTGAGTATGGAGAGGAAAAGGAGAAGGCCTGGATGACCTTATTGTGGCTTTTCAATATCTTACAGGACCTACAGAAAAGCTGGGGAGGGACTTTTTAGGACTTCAAGCAGTGATAGGACTTGTGGAGGATGGAACAAAGCTAGAAATGGGGAGATTCAGGTTGGATATTAGGAAGAAGTTGTTCACCATGAGGGTGGTGAGACTCTGGAATGAGTTGCCCAGGGAGATGGTGGAAGCCTCATCCCTGGAGGTGTTTAAGGCCAGGCTGGATAAGGTTCTAGACAACCTGATCTAGTGTGAGGTGCCCCTGCCCATGGCAGGGGGCTTGGAAATAGATGATCCTTGTGGTCCCTTCCAACCCAGACTGATTTTATGATTCTGTGATTCTATGAACTCCTTCTCCACCAAGGAGGATTTGCCACTTAGATATAAGAATATCTTAAATTAATGATAAGGATGGAAGGCATTTTGACAGATTTGATTCAGAACAGTTTTAATTGTGTATTTTAGCTGGAAAAACCTTAAGAGATACGATTGTTTTCAGCTGTACTTTAAAAAAATCAAGACCATTGAAAGAATAAAAAATCAAAACATCATTTTCCTTGCCAGAAAAGCCCTCAGAGAGTCTGAACTATAATTTCTGCAATCTTTTAAAAATTGTATATGTTTACTGGGAAGCTATCATGGGAGACATTGACCTTTACATTTAGAGAGACTTCGGAGTTTTACACAATCCAGCAACTATTTGAAGACTTCTGGACAAGCAACAATGACTTTTACCAGCTTTAGAGAAGTGAGAATGATGTGTAAAGTCAAATCTACACAATGGGCTAAAAACCTCTGGATTGCAAAATTTGCTGTTACTGAACAGTGGGAAGTGTAACAAAGCACATTCTGAGGACGAGAAGTTCTTGTCTATAAGACAAAATTTGCTTTCTGGAGACATAAATAAAAAAATTTTAAAAGCAAATTTTTACATAGATAATGGAGGCACAAATGAAACAAAAAGTATGGAGCATATTTTGGAAAATAAACAGGGAAATTAATGATTTTAATTCATGTCAGAAAATGAAACAAAATTTCTAACAGCTGGGGTTTTTGGTTGTTAGTTTGTTTTTTCTTTTCTTTTCCCAGCTTTTTCTGCATGCCTCTCACAGATGCCCCTAAAAAAAAAAAAAAAAAAAAAAAAAAAAAAAAAAAAAAAGGAAAAAGGACATATAATTCCTTTGATGAACTGAAGATGTTCAAAACTTGTTCCTAGCATCCAATCTAAATCTGCTCTTCTCTAGTTGGATGCCATTGCCACTTTGTAAACAGTCTCCCTTTATCCTTCTTGTAGGACCATCTCAGGTACTGGAAGGTTGCTATAAGGTCTCCCCGGAGCCTTCTCTTCTCTAGACTGAACAGCCCCAGTTTCCCAAGCCTGTCTTTGTAGCAGAGGTGCTCCAAAACCCTGATCATTTTCGTGGCCCTCCTCTTCACCCACTCCCTCAGGTCCATGTCCTTCCTGTATTGAGGGCTCTAGACCCAGACATAGTACTCCAAGTGTGGTCTCACCAGAGCAAAGTGGCAGAATCACCTCTCAACCTGCTGACAATGCATCTTGTGCATCAGGATACAATTGACCTTCTGTACTGCAAGCTCACACTGTCTGCTCATGTCCACCATCAGCACCCCCAAGTCATTTTCCTAAGGGTTGTTTTCCATCACCTTCTCTCCCAGTCTGTACTGATCATGGGGATTGTTCCAGCCCAAGGGCAGAACCCTGCACTTGCTCTTCTTGAATCTCCTGAAGATCACCTGCTGTGCTGGTCTGAGGCTAATTGGAATATTTTAATGAAAGGAATTAGATTATTGTCTGTGAAAAGAAAATATGGTGATGTCTATATCAACCATTCATTCTGCTGAGACTTATAAAAGCAAGGACATAAAGAAAGATAAGTCAGTCTCTGCCTGGCTGTCACCTGAACCTGCATATGCCCAACTAATCAATCTGCACCTAACACCTCTCACCAACCTTTCCAGCTCATCCTGCACATAAGGGAGATTCTGAGATAAGGGAGAGAGTAGAAAGGGTGGAAAGAAGGTGGAACTTTTGCATATTACTGCATATAGTTGTAGATATCTGTAATGTATTGTATACATATGCTTGTAAATTGTGCTAAGCTGTAAACATAAAGCTTCATTCCTTAACTTCCAGCTGGCTGAGTTAGTCTGGTTAATTTAGTGTAGGAGGGGAACTCCAAAGCCACTAGACCTGGGCTCACCCCTGCAGTGTGTCCAGGTCTCTCTGGATGACACCATGTCCCTCTGGCTTACCGACAGCCCCACTCAGCTTGGTGTCACCTGCAAACTCGCTGGTGGTGCACTCAATCTCACCATCTATATCACTGATAAAAATATTAAACAGCACAGGTCCCATTCCAGACCCCTGAGGGACACCACTCCTTTGATCACCACGCTGCTAGATGGACTTTCTTTCTCTAGAAGCCGAACCTACATATTTAAGCATCTGGCTGTTACTACCTGCCACCTCTCCTATTAAAAAAAAAACAAACAACAAACCACAATTGAACATATGTGCACCATTCTGAAATGTTATATCAGTTAGCAGAACACTAAAGACATTTGGCTCAATTTGAAGCTTCCAGCAGGAGAAGAAAAATAATTACTTCTATTTAAACAATAAACACATTTACAAGAATAACATGAAAGTTTCGCGAGTTTCCCGTCACAGATGGGCTAGATCACAAATACCTTCTGCTTTTTCCTATCCATAGGGAACAAAAAGACTAAGCACTCTCTCTGATCCGCTGTATTCTATTGGAAACGAAGTTAATTACGGAGACAAAAGTGTCAGCCACTTAGAGACGAAGAACTTGAAGCAGGAGCAAGAAACTCCATGAACCATGAACTATTATAAATACACCAGTGTTAGGGGAATCCTCATAAGTCCTAAAGTCTGGATAGAAATCACCTTTGAATGGCTGTCCTTTCCAAAGGGATACTCTGGTGTCTTCCAAAATTACCTTGTCTTATTGCCAAAGAAATGTAGGATAGGAAAAACACAGGCAGCATTTCAAAGTCACAGCATGACACAGTGCAGTGAAATAGTTGTGTTCTTAAAAGATAGAATCATAGAATCAGAGGATGGTTTAGGTTGGAAGAGACCTCAAAGATCATCCAGTTCCAAACTCTTGACATAGGCATGGACACCTCCCACTAGAAGAGGTCGCTCAAGGCCTCATCCAGCCTGGCCCTCAACACCTCCAGGGAGGGAGCAGCCACAACCTCCCTGGGCAACCTGTACCACTGTCTCACCACTATCACTGCAAAGAACTTCCTCCTAACATCCACTTTCAATCTCCCCTCTGCCAGTTTGAACCTATTCACCCTCATCCTGTCATTAGAAGATGTTGTCAATAGTCCCTCCCCAGCCCTCCTGTAGCCCCCTGCAGATACTGGAAGGCCACTCCAAGGTCTCCTCGAAGCCTTCTCTTCTCCAAGCTGAAGAGCTCCAACTCTCCCAGCCTGTCCTCATAGGAGAGCTGCTATATTCAATTAGTATTTTCTCATATAATCATCATAGTGCTAGACAGATTATTTTTTTTCTTTAGTAGATGAAATTCCATCCTCCTCTGTGAGGACTGGCTGGGAGAGGTGGGGTTGTTCAGCCTGACAAAGAGAAGTCTCCATGGCCACCTAATACTGGACTTAAGGTGACCTACAGGAAGGATGGGGATGGACTCTTCATAAGGGACTGTAGTGATTGGATGGTGGGAAAGGATTTCAGACTGAGAATCAGATTGAGATGAGATATAAATAATAAATTCTTTTCTTTGAGGGTTGTAATGAGCTGGAACAGGTTGCCCAAAGAGGTTGTGAATTCTGTCTACCTGGAAACTTTCAAGACAGGGTTGAATGGAGCTTTGAGCAACCTGGTTGAGTGGAAGATGTCCCTGACCATGACAAAGAGGTTGAAACTAGATGATCTTTGAGGTCCCTTCCAACCTAAGCCATTCTATATCTCACAACAGAAAGATCTTTATATGTCTATAGAGACTTTTTAATACTTCCATCAGAAGACTTTTTTTTTTTTTGTCCAGCATATCCAAGCACATAAGGAGGCTGAACACCCTTACCTTAGCCTACTTCCTTTCTAATAGTATAGGTTTTATAAATACACCATGTTGTAAATTTTCGGCAGATAGTTTATATACTTAAATTTAAAATGTAGACCTAAGTAAGTTAGTACTTGGGGTCTACAAATGTTGTTTCCAAACGCAGCTATTGTTCATCTGCAAGCAGTTATTATCTACAATATTTACCTCTGAGCAAAAAAGTTAAAGAGAAAGGAACAGAATACATCTGAATTACTGAAATCAGCTAGCTCTTGTCCCTCTTGTCTTAGTTTGATTTTGTTTCTTTTTCAGAAATATTGAGTTTCCAGATGTCTGACTTCTCTCCTGTCTAATCTTTCTTTATTAGAAATGTTTTAATTAAGATTTATAGAAACATATTCTGGGGGGATGAGACACGAATACACTCAGTGAGAAGAAAGCTATTTGCTTTGAATATGGTATAAATATCAACTTCTGTCAGTTACAATGGTTACTGAAATTAAACTTAATATGTATATTTCATTAAATGCTTGAGAGAGAATCTATAAAGCAGAGTTTTTACACAGGAGATTAGAGGATGAGGCTTTTTCTCAATTTGCTGGCTCTTAGCTCCATAAGAATGTTTGTATTTTGCTCATTACTGGATTACTGAATGAAAAATTGGACATATCCAATCAGCTAATTGGCCTCTTCATAGCTTTGCCAGTTTAAATCTGCTACACATTGATTTTCAAGCCTTTGACAGGCTCGGCAGACAAAGATGAGAAGAGTTTATAGAACCCTTTGTACCAAACCATTCCCACCTCACCCTGAAAGAATCTCGGTACTATTCCTATTAAAAATCAGTCAGCATTAATGCCAGCATGGTTTGTTTGAGCATCAAAGCATAAAAATCTTGAATATACATCTCCATCTCTAGATTTCTATCCCTGTCTGTCCGTCCCCCTCTTTCTATCACAATCTATCTATATGTCTATCTCCATCTCCATCTCTCTCTCTATCTCTATCTATATATCACCTCTATATCCTCTCTCTCTCTTTCTATGTCTATCTCTACCTCTATCCCCTTCTCTATCTCCACCTCTGTCTATATTTATTGTGCCTCTGCCTTGTTTTCCACAAGACCAGACATTAAGATGGAAATCTATGAGACCTGGTAGGAAATCTTTTATTACAGGTATTTGTTGCCTAATTATTTATTGATTATAAAACGAAGCCTTTAAGCCAGAAAAATATGGGAAATTTTGGAGTGGAAAATGTTTTCTCAGCAAGCTGAAGCTTTTTTCTAGGATTTCATAACAAGTTTTAATACTGGAAATTTAGTTATTGCTTTCCTAAGATTCTTTGCTCTGAGGACAGGCTATGAGAGTTGGGGCTCTAAAGCTTGGAGAAGGCTTCAAGGAGACCTTATAGTAGCCTTCCAGTATCTGAAAGGGCATACAGGAAGGTTGGGTGTGACTTTTGACAAGGTCTTGTAATGACAGGATGAGGAAAAATGGGTTTAAACTGGCAGAGGGGAGATTTAAACGGGATGTTAAGAAGAAGTTCTTCACAGTGAGGTCATTGAGACACTGGCCCAGGTTGCCCAGGGAGGTTGTGGCTGCTCCCTGCCTGGAGGTGTTCAAGGCCAGGCTGGATGAGGCCTTGAGTGTCCTGTTCTAGTAGGAGGTGTCCCTGCCTATGGCACAGGGGGGTTGGAACTGGATGATCTTTGAGATCCCTTCCAATCTAAACCATTCTAGGATTCTATGATTCTATTTATTCAGATAAGTGTTGCAGGCATTTTTTTAGGAACAGGAAGCATTAATATAGAGAAGTCATCTTTGAATCACTGTTAATTACTCAAGAACCATATTCTCTCATTCAGTTTTCAATTTAGAAGATTAAAAAGGTTTTGAGGCAAAAATTGCTACTTCTGCAAACCTCCCTTCTGAAACATAATTTGTATTAGGAGTTTAGGAAAAATGTTTCCATAGCCTTCCAGCATCTGAAAGGGGCTACGAGAAAGCTGGGGTGGGACCTTTCAGCATGTTGGGTAGTGATGGGACTAGGGGGAATGGAGCAAAACTAGAAGTGGATAGACTCAGATTAGATGTTAGGAAGTTCTTCACCATAAGGGCAGTAAGACCCTGGAACGTTGCCTAGGGAGGTGGTAGAAGCCTCATCCCTGGAGGTTTTGAAGACCAGGCTGGATGAGGCTCCAGACAGCCTGCTCTAGTGTGAGGTGTCCCTTCTCATTGCTGGGGGTAGGAACTGAATATCCTTGTGGTCCCTTCCAACCCTGACTGATTCTATGATTCAGTAAGATCGATAGGCCTATTTAGAAAATATACTGTTAATTGGAAAACTGATTTGGAATTCTAACCCAAAAAGAAAAAAAAAAGACAAGNCCTATTTAGAAAATATACTGTTAATTGGAAAACTGATTTGGAATTCTAACCCAAAAAAAAAAAAAAAAAGACAAGGCTGCAGTAATATCATATCCTTAAAAAAAAAAAAAATCATTAAAAGTTATAAAGTTTTAATCTTTTTAATGTTGATGAAAACTTTAATTCTTTTCAAACTAAGACTTTTTTCTTTTTGTCGGTGAGTCAGTACTAAAAAGGACACAATAAAAATGCAAATCCAGCCCAGCAAAGCACACTTTATGCAGATGATATGTTTTTTAAGCTATAAAGACAGCCCATATGGTAGCTGCAAACTCCACTCTTCTAACTTTCTGGTTTCATAATAATTGTGATTAAAACAACTCGGCAAGGCAGTAAAAAAAAAAAACAAAAACCACACAAAAAAGTAGTCAGTCTTTAAGCTAAGAGATTACAATTCAAAGTTCAAAATAGACAGAAACTTTTGTATTAACATAAATTTCATTGAAAAATAAAAGCCCAATGGAAATATCTTTACTTGGCCTTCAAGTCCCTCTTACTGAAGGTTTAGCTGTGCACAGTACTAGAAATACCACGAGCAAGAATGTCCAATCAGTTTCAGTTCAGCGACCCTATGAGACCAATGGAAGTAAAATTATCCCCTAAACACACCTGAAAAACACCATTAAGTGATGCAACTTGCTAATTAGCTCTTTTGAGCTCTCACTTGCAGGGAGGCAGCAGAGTTTGAGGAAAAGTTTATCTGAAGAGAAATATGCTTGGGAGCAGGGAGAAGGTTCCAGATGGAGTAATTACCATCGACAGGATGGCTGTAACACAGAATGGACAGTTCGTTGTGCCATGGAAAGTACAAATGAAGCTCATTTATTTAGACCTTCAGCATCAAAAAGTATTCATTTTCTAGTGAATTGTAACAGAATTCCAGAATGGGAAGGGTAGGAAGTAGACTCTGAAGATCATCTAGTCCAAAACACCTGTAAAAGCAGGTTTACTTAGAACTAATTGCATCCAGGCAGGTTTGCAACCCCCCCAACAGGAGACACCATAATCTCACTGAGCAGCCTGTGAAAGTGCTCTGCAACCCTCATAGTAAAGTTCTTCCTCATGTTCAGATGGAACTTGCTGTGTTCCAGATTGTGTCTGTTGATCCTTTTCCTGTCACAGCTTACCACCGGAAAAGAGTCTGGCCCCATCCTCTTGGTCACTGCCCTTTAGATATTAGTAAACATTGAGAAGATTCTCTCAGTCTTCTCTTCTCCAGGCTAAGCAGTCCCAGGTCTCTCAGCTTTTCTTTGTAAGGTTCCAGTCCCCTCTTCTCTAGCAATTCCTTAATTCCTCAGTTCCATATAAAAAGGAATGCCATATTTCTCCTTAAATTACAAATAAATAAATAGATAGAATCATAGAATCATAGAATGGTTTAGGCTGGAAGAGATCTCAAAGATCATCCAGTTCCAACCCCCCTGTATCATAGGCAGGGACACCTCCCACTAGATCAGGACACTCAAGAACTCATCCAGCCTGGCCTTGAACACCTCCAGGCAGGGAGCAGCTACAACCTCCCTGGGCAACCTGTTCCAGTGTCTTGCCACCCTCACTGTGAAGAACTTCTTCCTAACATCCCATTTAAATCTCCCCTCTGCCAGTTTGAACCCATTCCCCCTTGTCCTGTCATTATAAGACTTCGTGAACAATCCCTCCCCAGCCTTCCTGTAGCCCCCTTCAGATACTGGAAGGTTGCTATAAGGTCTCCTGGCAGCCTTCTCTTCTCCAGGCTGAAAAGTCCCAACTCCCTCAGCCTGTCCTCACAGCTGAGCTGCTGCAGCCCTCTGATCATCTTCGTGGCCCTCTTCTGGGCTCTCTCCAGGAGTTCCATGGTCTTGTTTTGTTCATGTTTGGGGGCTTTTTCCTGTTTCAAATTTTCTTTCTTGGGTGATTAAGTACAATTATTGTATTTTTTGTGAGAGAAATGTTCTGATGATAATATTCCATGGGTACCATTCCAATTTTTTGGGGGGGAGGTTTAAATATGTGTATGGCTTTGGGAAGAAATGGTAAATGATTTTCACTGATGTGATTTCACACTCAAATTCAAAACCGTTAAGTCAGATTATATAGAAACAGTGAGGGCTTGACAACAATATATATGTATGCCAATATAAAGGTGTGTGTATATATATATATATATATATATGAGCCTATATAAAGGTAGGCTGATGGACAAGACTGTTGTAGAGGATAAAAGGTATCACTAGATAGTATTTTTTTGAGAGAAAGGCCAATTGCTTGCAAAAAATTACAGGGTAAATCAGGTGTATTCAGAGATACCTCTCTGATATTGGAATGTAAGGTTTTGGTCAAGAGTTCATAGAATCATAGAATCAGAATCATAGAATGGTTTAGGTTGGAAGGGACCTCAAAGATCATCTAGTTCCAACTCCCCACCATAGGCAGGGACACCTCCCACTAAAACAGGTTGCTCAAGTCCTTATCCAACCTGGTCTTGATATCCTCCAGGGAGGGAGCATCCATAACCTCCCTGGGAAACCCGTTCCAATCACCAAAAATCTATTGGGAGTTACCCATGGAATGAATCCCTCTGCTGACACAAGCTACCAATGTCTCTTTCTCTATCTCTTGTTTCAGAGTCAGGGAAGATGACAGAAGGGTAAAGGGTTATTATGATAAAGAAAAACGTTTTTTGGTTTTTGGGGGTTTTTTATTATTTGTAGAATCATAGAATGGTTTAGGTTGGAAGGGACCTCCAAATATCATCTAGTTCCAACTCCCCACCATAGGCAGGGACACCTCCCACTAAAACAGGTTGCTGAAGTCCTCGTCCAACCTGGGCTTGAACACCTCCCGGGAGGGAGTTTGTTGTACCAAACTTGTGTTGATTAACTCTTTCTTTGTCTTTCTGCTACCAACAGCAGAACTCCTAAGAGGTTCAGTGTAGGCTGCCGGAATTTTAGTGGACTCACAGTAGTTTATGCTGGTGCATAAGCAAATATCCAAATCCAGACTAAACTCAATGTTCCACCACAAGCAAAGCAGGCAACAAAAGTGCCATGCTTGATATAGCTTCACAACTGACCAGTTATAATTTTCTTGTTCATTTGTCTGATGCCACCAGATGGAGAACATAAGTAAAGTGTGTCAGAAGCTCAAGCAGCCTGAACATTGCATTTGTAAGTGCTCTTTATGCTTCTTTTAATACCCTGCAAGCAGTAGATGAGCATATTTTAAGATCTTTCTTGAAGAGGTAATGGAATCTCCTCACCAACAGGATGCACTTCAGTTGTGCACACAGGCTGCATGCATTCTCCAGCATGGTGGACTGTTTTAATTGCTCCTGACAAATTAAGATGCACTCTTTTCATTGCGTGAGTTAGCTAAAGCAGACTGGCTGAAAATGGCAGAAGACTTAGTGCCATGGTTTAGTTAATTGGAAGGGTTAGGTGACAGGTTGGACTTGATGATCCTGGAGGTCTCTTCCAACCTTGTGATTCTGTGAAGACAAGACAATGATAACTGAGAAATAGGACATATGAGAAAGGTCCCTTAAAAGCTACCCCATGACCACTTCATGTCACAGGCGGCTTTCCTGTCAGTGTGAACTTTATTAATCAACACAGACACAGAGTAACATCCTTAATAAGCAGAAGGGTGTGGGAGCTACTTGTTCCTCCAGATCCCTACAGGATTGTTGGAAGGTAAAGGAAGACTCAGATCTACACTTTTCATTTTAAAGGAGAGCAGGAGTGATGTATTTGACACTTAAGCACAGGTAGGAGTCGTCTCACTGCAGTCTCAACAGTGTGTTTGCTTACTGCTTTGCCCTTGTTCTACCTGAAACTTGTCTGGAAATGCAAAGTGAAACGAAGAAGCATTCTGATGTTCTTGCATGTCAAAGCATTCTCTGTTCCTGTTAGGAGCTGACAGGAGGAATTTCAGATACACTGATCAATGGGCTTCTGTCAGACGAGATGAAGCAAGGTCATAAAAGGAGAGGAAAGGAAGTGAATCCTGTGGAAGCTACTTAACATTACTGCTCATAACATAAAATAGAAAGAAATAGAACAGGGCTGTGTATTTAACCTTCCACTACTCATTGTCTCCTATCACTGATGATATGTTTACATATTTTTATGTGCATGAGGTATATGTTTATGCACATCAGGAAGTTGGAGGAAGAATAATTACCATAGAATCAAAGAATGGTTTGGGTTGGAAGAGACCTCAAAGCTCAGCCAGTTCCAACTCCCCTGTGCCATAGGCAGGGACACCTCCCACTAGATCAGGACACTCAAGACCCCATCCAGCCTGGCCTTGAACACCTCCAGGGAGGCAGCAGCCACAACCTCCCTGGGCAACCTGTTCCAGTGTCTCAATGACCTCACTGTGAAGAACTTTCTCCTAACATCCCGTTCAAATCTCCCTTCCACCAATTTGAACCCATTCCCCCTTGTTCTGTCATTACAAGACCTTGTGAACAGTCCCTCCCCAGCCCTCCTGAAGGCCCCCTTCAGATACTGGAGATATTGAAGGAGCCAGGTGGACAAGAAGGCCAATGGCATCCTGGCTTGAATCAAAACCAATGTGTCTAGCAGGAGTAAGGAAGGGATCATGCCCCTGGTGAGGCCACAGCTTGAGTAGTGTGTTCAGTTATGGGTGCCACAGTCTAAGAAAGGCATTGAGGTTCCTGGAGGCTGTCCAGAAAAGAGCAACAAGGCTGTAAAGTGTTTGGAGAGCATGTCATACAAGGAGTTACTGAGGGAATTGGGCTTATTTAGTCTGCCTTCTGGCTGATACTTAAGCACCTCAGCATCTTCCTGAGAGATATTTGCAATCCCTTGCCAGGAATAAAAAATTGCTATGCTATTGGTGAAACTCTCATGTGTTACAGCATAAAAAGGGAAAGAAAAAAAAAAAAAAGTAGTGCTGAATACTCCTGAGTCCAGCAGTAGCAGTGCCCTTTGCAGGAACATAACAGTCTCCCATCAGCTCAGATTGGCACTTCTGCTTTTTGGATGTAAATGCTGCTGTCCTCTCTCTGTTATAGTCTTAGGATCCAGGCATTTGAGTTAAATCTGCTCAGAGGCCAGACAGAAGACTGACTGAGCAATGCTGAATCCTGCAGGTGGACAAGAAGGCCAATGGCATCCTGGCTTGAATCAAAACCAATATGTCCAGCAGGAGTAAGGAAGGGATCATGCCCCTGGTGAGGCCACAGCTTGAGTAGTGTGTTCAGTTATTGGTCCCATAGTCTAAGAAAGGCATTGAGGTTCCTGGAGGCTGTCCAGAAAAGAGCAACAAGGCTGTAAAGGGTTTGGAGAGCATGTCATACAAGGAGTTACTGAGGGAATTGGGCTTATTTAGTCTGCCTTCTGGCTGATACTTAAGCACCTCAGCATCTTCCTGAGAGATATTTGCAATCCCTTGCCAGGAATAAAAAATTGCTATGCTATTGGTGAAACTCTCATGTGTTACAGCATAAAAAGGGAAAGAAAAACCAAAAAGTAGTGCTGAATACTCTTGAGTGTAGAAGTAGCAGTGCCCTTTCCAGGCACATAACAGTCTCCCATCAGCTCAGATTGGCACTTCTGCTTTTTGGATGTAAATGCTGCTGTCCTCTCTCTGTTATAGTCTTAGGATCCAGGCATTTGAGTTAAATCTGCTCAGAGGCCAGGCAGAAGACTGACTGAGCAATGCTGAATCCTGCAGCTTACATGTCTGCGGCAAAGGCAGGAGGCTGAACGCAATCATTTAGCAGGTCAAATTACAAGCAGGACTGCTTGGTCATGGACCAGACAGAGCAGCCTGTTTAAATCATCTGGGGGCAGTGAGGTAGGTGACACTGCACTCATGGAGCTGCTTAGCCACAGCAAAACCTCTTAGTGTTAACATTAAATCACTTGTGATGTGTTTCACGGGAAGGCTGTGAATTGCTCCTCTGCTCAGTGACTTGGAATGCTAATGGATTCTTGGGAAGTGGTTTCCAGTACAGACTTGCCACTAGCCTGTGGAAAAGTTGCTCAAAAAAAGGCTGCCTCCTGCATAGCTGTGAATATATTGTGCTAAATGTGTAATTTTTATCACGTTGCAAGCAGATGTGCTGAGTCAGAGACCCTTGTAATATATCATGTTTACCAAGCACCTCTGCTCTGCTTGCCTTTTGCCCTCTAATTCCTTTCCACAGACTCTGTTCTCACATCCTAAATCTCAGGGCAGCAGAGACAAAAAGCTACAAGGGACTTTCATCTTGCCAGAAGAGTAGGAGTACATGAGAAGTCCTTCTGTGCTCATCAAATTCCTTATGAGCCATGGAAAACTATCTCAGTCCTGTCTGCAGGAATTAAAATAGGGTCCAAATTAAAATTTTCTGTTATGTTCATAAAGAGAACTCTCAGCATAACTTTTTCAAAGGTCCCTGAGTCAGACAAGTGCACAGGAATGAACAGAGAACTGAAAGACTTTGTTATATGAAGGAAGGCTGAGAGAAGGAGGTTTGTTCAGCCTTGAGAAGAGGAGGCTTAGGGGAGACCTCTTGGATCACAGGATCACAGGATGCCAGGGGTTGAAAGGGACCCAAAGAGATCATTGAGTCCAACCCCCCTGCCAGAGCAGGGCCAGACAATGTAGCTCAGGGGACACAGGAACGCATCCAGACAGGCCTTGAAAGTCCCCAGAGAAGAAGACTCCACAACCCTTCTGGGGAGCCTGTTCAAGTGCTCTGTGACCCTTGCAGTAAAGAAGTTCCCCCTCTTAACCATGCACAAGTCCATAAAGGGCTGCTATTATAAAGAAGGAGACTCCCTTTTTACAGAGCCATGTGGCAAAAACAAGGCTAATGGGGACAAGCTGTTGCAGGGGAGACTCAGACTGGATGCCAGAAAAACGTTTTGGTTTTTTTTTCCATTCAAGCTATTATACATTGGAATAAACTCCCCAGGGAGGTGATGGATTCACTTACACTAGAGAGTTAGACATTGGAATAAATTCCCATGGGACACAATGGATTCACCTACATAAGGTAGTTTCAATGCCCAGCTTGACAGAGTGCTGGACTATCTCACTTCAACATGATGCTGACTCTGAAAGGTTGGACTAAATGATTTTTGAGGTCCCTTCCAACCTGCTATTCTGCCAATCTGGGAATTTCTAGATTTTTGTGAATTCTTACAACTGCTATCTGAATATGGGCTGGTGCATCTAATGCTTCTAATTTCACAAAACCATAATGGTATTAAGCCACAGAATTTCAGTGACACATTGGTGTGGTGGAAGAGCTAGAATCTGAAGATCAAAAAAGCCTGTAAGCATGGTTGTGTTGCAGGAGTTTTTGATCCAGGGTGAAAATGTGCTAGTCAGGAGCACTGTCTCCTACCTTGTAGAAACACAGAATCATAGGTTGGTTTAGTTTGGAAGGGACCTCAAAGATCATCCAGTTCCAACCCTGCTGTGCCATAGGCTGGGACACCTCCCACTAGAACAGGTCGCTCAAGGCTTCATCCAACCTGGCCTTGAACACCTCCAGGGAGGGAGCAGCCACAACCTCCCTGGGCAACCTGTGCCATTGTCTCACCACCCTCACTGTGGAGAACTTCCTCCTAACATCCAGTTTAAATTTCCTCTCTGCCACTTTAAACCCACTACTCTTTGTCCTGTCGTTACAAGACCTTGTCAATAGTCCCTCCCAAACCCGCACAGCTACCTACTGCAAGAAGAGGACATAGACTGTGACTCTCCCAGCATAAGGACAGAAATATGCAGCCACAAACAAAATATTCAGACTAGGAATAAACCCAGAATTTTTCTGCTTTGCCAAGTGTCCCTGCATTCCACCCCAGAGCAATCAGATCAAAGCTGTCAAGCTTTTTCTGTGGTCTAAAGTGAGCTGTGAGAGAGACAGAAACTTTTGTTCCTTTATCTCTGGCCAAAACCTGGTATCAGTCCCCTTATTTGATCCTGCTGGTGATTAACACTCTTGGCTTCATTGCTACTGAAAACTCCAGCCTTGTCCTTTCTAGCACTGGGCTCCTTTTTTTAGGTCAGTAAGATGTCATTTTTTGCCCCTCTCTTGTAGGTTTATTTCTTCCAGTCTCTTTCACTCAACCTCTGGCCTTGCTTCTCCTTAACTGGTGGCAAAACTGTAGAACTCTGCTAACTCAATTCCTCTCTCCCACCACCCCTTCAAGAAGCAGTATTACTTCTCTAGCCCTCTGGGGCTATGAGGAAAAGATGCTTTTCCCAAGAAGCATCCTGAAGATATTTTTGTCTGTATGTGTCACCTACATTTTTTCAACTTAAAAATTTCTCCATCTTACTACTGTATTATGGGCAAAATTGCTAATATATATATATATATTAATGGTAATTTTATTCTGCAAAGAGCAAAAAAAACCCAACAAAANTCAAATAATCAGTCTGGGTTGGAAGGGACCACAAGGATCAGCCAGTTCCAATTTCCCTGACATGGGCAGGGACACCTCACACTAGATCAGGCTGTCCAGAGCCTCATCCAGCCTGACCATAAACACCTCCAGGAATGAGGCTTCCACCACCTCCCTGAGGAACCCCTTCCAGGCTCTCACCACCCTCATGCTGAACAACTTCTTCCTAACATCCAGCCTTGATCTCCCCATTTCTAGCTTTATTCCATTCGCCCCAGTCCTATCATTATCTGACATCCTACAAAGTCCCTCCCCAGCTTTCTTGTAGCCCCCTTCAGACACTGAAAGGCCACAACAAGGGCCTCGGAGCCTTCTCCTCCCCAGACTGAACAGCCCCAACTCAGTTTCTCCTCATAGGAGAGCAGCTCCAGCCCTTTGATCACCCTCATAACCCTTCTATCACTTTATTAAGTTATCCTTAAAGACTAATAGAGTATTACTTAGGTTATGGAATGAAGTTTTCAGTCCTGGTGTTCTGGGAATCTTATTATGGGTAGCGACAAATAATTCTCAACACAAAGCTATTTAATCAGCTAGAAAATAAAATAGACATAATATGAATATATATTTTTTTTTCAGTGAGAAGCACCTCAGACAAGACCTCTCAGCTAGTTTTCTGTTACATCAAATCATAAACACAGTAACAACAGAGGAAAACCACTAGAAGCAGAAGGCACCTGCCTGGATTTCCAGCCAATATATTGGACTTTCTCTTAGCATCAAAGCTTCTTGTAATAAACAAGACAGTGCTCCTTGGCTAAAATTTTCTCTCATTTCTTTTAAGTCAACAACAAGGCTTTCATTAACTTTAAGCAGTGTCAATATTAGGGTTGATTGTCCTAACTAAGTTAGTTATAATCACCCGAGTAGCACAATCTGGTCATCACAGCTAAAGTCAACAGGCTTGGTCTTCCTGCAGATAAATTAATTGAAAATAAGATTATAAGGAAAGAAAGATTTAACATACTCCCACCACCTCTGCCTTATGATCATACTTAATACTCCAGCAGGAGTGGAAACCTTAACTGTTGCGCTTACATCATCCCTGCATTATGCTAACACTTTTTGCTAGAGCAGCATCAATCTGAAGATGCATTATCATAGTCTGTCTCTGAAGTGATGTACAGCAGCACTGATGATATGTTAGTTTAAATCATTGTCAAAGTGATACCGCTGTAATGCTGCTGTGTTGGTGATTTGATGCAATATATTGCTGGAGAAACACCACGTTGATTGCATGCCAGTGCAATATATTATTATTTTCCCTTCACCTCGAGGGTGCTGTAGAATAATCCACAGGGAAAAAAAAAAACAAAACAAAAAAACAAAACCCAAAACCACCACAACAGAAAAACCCTAAACCAACAAACCAAAAAAAACAAAAGGAAGAAAATCCAACACAAGGAACCTCCTAGAGAAGAAAAACTTTTCATAGAAATAATAGAATCATAGAATCAGTCAGGGTTGGAAGGGACCACAAGGATCATCAAGCTCCAACCCCCCTGCCATGCCCAGGGACACCCTACCCTAGAGCAGGCTGCCCACAGCCTCTGCCAGCCTGGCCAAAAACACCTCCAGGGATCTGGCCCCAAACACCTCCCTGCAGGGGCAACCCATTCCAGCCTCTCACCACTCTCATGCTCAACAACTTCCTCCTCACATCCAATCTGATCACCTCCAGCTTTGCTCCATTCCTCCTAGTCCTGTCACTCCCTGATAGCCTCAAAAGTCCCTCCCCAGCTTTTTTGTAGGCCCCCTTCAGATCCTGCAAGGCCACAATAAGGTGACCTTGCTGTGAAGAATGTCTTCCTAATGTCAAGCTTCCATTCCTACCATTCCAGTCACTGCTATAGCGACCTCAGTTAATGGTGGTTTAGACTTTCCTTGCTCCCTTGGTAGCCAGAATGGAAGGTAAGAGAGGAGAGCATTGTTTGTGGCACCTTTTAACCTCTTTGTTAAATGTGTGATTTTCTATCAGCTCCAGAACTTCCATAGGGAAAGTTTAAGTTCTTCTCTTGGAGTAATTGTGGAAACTGTGGGAAGTGCCACTGGGAGATTCAGCATGTGGGGATGTATCTATTTAGCAAGCGATCGTCAATCACCTTGTGCCGTGCTGCTGGAAGTGACATATTCTGTACGAGATGGGAAATGAATGTCTCCATCATTTTGCTATTAAACACCTCCAGGCACTTTCACAAAATTAGCAAAACTAGCACCTAGCTTCTGGACAGATTTGGGGTAGGTAATTATGCCTTTCCAGTACAAAAATCATTCTTGTTTCGACTATGTACTTCTAGTTCCTGACCTATGTTAGTGCTGCAGTAGTTGACTGAGCAGTTACTGTGTTCCCCTGCAGAAACTGCTAACTGACAGCAGTAGTAAATTGGTACTTAATGAATTCCATGGTGATTTTCTTGAAGTCTTTTTGCTTCTGAGATTTACCTATAATAATCTCAAATATAAAGTTCAACCTAAACATTGTTTTAAAGCCTAAAGGGTATTTTGCTCCAAAGGTTCTATATATGAAGGGGTCTACAAGAAAAAGCTGGGGAGAGACTTTTTAGGATGTTGGGTAGTGATAGGAGTGGGGGAAATGGATCCAAGCTAGGGGAGAGGAGATTCAGATTAGACATTAGGAAGAAGTCCTTCACCATGAAGGTGATGAGACACTGAAACGAATTACCTGGGGAGGTGGTGCAAGCCTTATCCCTGGAGGTGTTTAAGGCCAGGCTGGATGTGGCTCTGGGCAACACGATCTAGCTGCTCATGGCAGGGGGCTTGGAACTGGATGATCCTTGAGGTCCCATCCAGATGTGACAATTCTGTGATTTTGTGATTCTTTGCTCATATATTTTTTTCCAGTTCAGCTCCAGTAGACTTCCCAATTTATCTAACAGTGCATTTAAAATCAGTCCAAAATTATCCATCAGAAGAAATATAACATATCTATTTTATATATACATATAATATATTATATATATATATAAAATATAATGGGCACAAGCAAGAGGAAAAATTGCCATGTGCTAGGTCCCTCAGGAATGGTAATGAAAAACTGGCTGACAACCTTACTATTGTATAAATCTGAATACACTCCTGAAATGTGGCTGCTACTGCTCGAGGATAAAAAAAAAAATAATAAAATTTGAAGGAGCAGCTGTTTTTCACTCTTAGTCTCTCCTGCCTAATGTGCTGTTTCCTTCAGATATTGGACTGTTCAAGTCAGCGGTATGCTCATGTCAGTAGGGATGCTAACCCAAACTTGTGGGGATCCTAACCCAAAGCTGTGGGTTTATTTGATCTCTCCACCATCCCTGCTGCTCACACACGCTGCAGTGACTAGAATAAAGCCTCACGAAAGCAGCGTG
Source organism: Psilopogon haemacephalus (assembly GCA_013396835.1). Taxonomy (NCBI): domain Eukaryota; kingdom Metazoa; phylum Chordata; class Aves; order Piciformes; family Megalaimidae; genus Psilopogon; species Psilopogon haemacephalus. Next base: position 87,355 of record VWZI01009982.1, read on the forward strand.
CTGAGGATTGGCTATAAATATAGCACTGCAGCTACTTGTGTATAACTTTCTTCAGAGTGAAAGCGAGCAGGCAGCTTGGCAGGCTAGCAACAGTTCATTAGGTTGCTACATGGAAGAGCCACATGTCATTGTGCTCCTTATTGGGGGGGGAAAAAAAAATAGAACTCTTAATTTCTTCTGAAACTCAATGTGGAATTTTATTGATGGAAAATAATTGCCTTGATTTAGTTTTCTGCCCGCGGATGCTGTGGAGTTTTCTCTTGGAGCAATCCATACCATGGTTGGCTTTCCCACTCAGTTTGAAGGGAGATGATCTTCAGACTTGCTGCAGAACTGAATCTGAGATTAAGCTCCCTTGTGCAGGGGCTGTAGAAGAAGACAAGAAGAAGGCAAAGAAGAAAATCTAACTACGAATCTCTCAGACAGATGAGATGTGTGGAAAACCTCTTGCATTGTTTCCATTGCTGTTATATATGCATATATATATATGTGTGTATATATATATATATATGTATATATATACGTATGTGTATGTATATATGTATATGTATATATATATATATATATAGGTGTATATATATGTATATGTGTGTGTATATATATATATATATACACATAAACCTATGCACACACATATATATATACACATTTACTACATCACTTAATGTTGCTCTGGCCTTTGGTCTCTTCAACCTTCACGGGTTGTTTCTCCATGATTTCATGACATACAAAAAGAGGAACATTTTCAAAATGTTTATGGGTGTTTAACTTTCTGTATTTATCAGAATCTAGTTGACCTTAACATGATCATAAATGGCCTCATGAAGAAATAACCTTTACAGTTATCTAAGACAAAATCTGGCTGAAAAGAAGCAAAGAGATAATTTAGGCACAGCAAATAACTATTAGCAGATTACCTAGAACCATAGAATCAGTCAGGGTTGGAAGGGACCACAAGGATCAGCTAGTTCCAACTCCCCTGCCATGGGCAGGGACACTCTACCCAGGAATATATTTAGATTTCATAGAATCATAGAATGGTTTAGGTTGGAAGAGACCTTAAAGATCAGCCAGTTCCAAACCCCCACCATAGCCAGGGACACCTCCCACTAGATCAAGATGCTCAAGACCTCATCCAGCCTGGCCTTGAACACCTCCAGGCAGGGAGCAGCCACAACCTCCCTGGGAAACCTGTTCCAGTGTCTCACCACCCTCACTGTGAAGAACTTTCTCCTAACATCCCATTTAAATCTCCCCTCTGCCAGTTTGAACCCTTTCCCCTCGTCCCATCATTACAATATTAAAGTTGTCAGACCCTCTGCTAAATGACTCCATTGAAATGGGTTTTGACTTCTGTGCATTGAGGAAGACACTTTGGAAATCACCAAAACTGCTTTGTGTGATGCTTTTATTACTTAATAAAGAACTACTGACAGAGGAGAAAGAAGAAATCTCCTTGATGAAAAAAGAAAAGCCCAAAACAAACAAACAAAAAAAAAAATAGGGGGAAAATAGAAATAGAAAAAACCAAAACAAAACAAAAAGATTTTTTAAAAAGGGGGGAAAACAGGAGATAAAAAAAGATAAAAGAAAGGGAGAAAGTTCAGTAAAATAGCAAACAAACAGTAAGATCTAAAAAGAACTTACCTAAAAATCTTGATCTAATGTATTTTGTCTTCCAAATAAAATTACCTCTCATTTTTAGAACAGGTAGCAGTATTTTTTTTTTAATTGCTTGCCTATGTTTTTTTTTTCTTCTTTCCCCGAAGCTGGATTTCTGAAGCTGGAATCCAGAGGAAGCACATCGTCCAAAGCAGTGCTTATAATGTTGATGAAAGAACCAAACTTCAATACCTTCTTCAAGAAAACAAACAAAATTATACCCACAACAAGTAGCCATAAAATATGTTTGGGGGGTTTTGCAATGATCCTCTTGCCAAGTTTGCTCCCTTCAGGAGACAACAAAATAATTGCTGCGCATCGGTTTTCTAGTGCTGCTCAAACACAAGTATCCCTGCAGCACACTGCTGTCCAAATTATTTTGCAGACATCTGACATATTTCTAAGCCTTAAAAAATTCCAGTTCATCAAAGGAGAAAGTTTTCTGGCTCTGAGTAAGCGCAATTTGGAAATGGTGTGGGTTGCTGGTTGGGATTTTTCTTGTTTGTTTGTTTGTTCTAATATATAAATGTACTGTTCCAGTTCTCCTAAAGTAATTATGTTCTTGTGTTCAAATCAGTATATGCAAATGTTTGCTTTAATTAAAGTGTAGAATCATAGAACCATAGAACCAGTCAGGGTTGGAAGGGACCACAAGGATCAGCCAGTTCCAACCCCCCTGCCATGCCCAGGGACACTCTACCCTAGAGCAGGCTGCCCACAGCCTCTGCCAGCCTGGCCAAAAACACCTTCAGGGATCTGGCCCCAAACACCTCCCTGGGCAACCCATTCCAGCCTCTCACCACTCTCACGCAGAACAACTTTTTTCTCACATCCAGTTTGAATCTTTCCACCTCCAGCTTTGCTCCATTCAACCTAGTCCTGTCACTCCCTGATAGCCTAAAAAGTCCCTCCCCAGCTTTCTTGTAGCCCCCTTCAGATCCTGCAAGGCCACAAGAAGGTCACCTCCTCTTCTCCAGACTGCACAGCCCCAACTCTTTCAGGCTGTGCTCACAGCAGAGGTGCTGCAGCCCTCTCAGCATCCTCGGGGCCCTTCTCTGGACACGCTCCAGCATCTCCACATGCCTCTTGTCCCAGGGGCTCCAGAACTGGATGGAGTACTCCAGGTGGGGTCTCACCAGGGCTGAGTAGAAGGGGAAAATCACTTCCCTTGACCTGCTGGCCACAAAACAGTTCCATGGCTATTTTTAAAAAAATAGCTACAACTGTTACTGCTTTAAATCTGCCTGTCCATGTAGGCACTGGAAGTTTATTGGATGACCAAGTCGGATACCCAGGCACTGCGAGCTGATGTCAGTGCATCCTTTTCACCCCTACGAGGGATGACATTGCACAGACAATTAAATGATGCTGAACGTCAACAGCACCTGATATTTGCATCCACGAAGAATAAGGTTTGGTTCATGAAGGATAATCCTTCGGTGTTGTTTTTAGTTGCTGCAATTATTAGCTATAAACCAGCTCGAGTTCTGCTCAATTCAGTGTCGCTGCTGCTCTCACATGCTCCGCTGCTCTGCCTCTCCAAATTTCCTGCCTCTCCACCGCAGACCCTCCGAAAGTTTGTTGTGCAGGGACATCTAGTGGCACAAGGATTACAAACCTAATGGCAATTACTCTTTTTTATTTTATTATATATATTTTTTTTTCAGAGTTGTGATCCCTTCAGGAATCATAGTGTCATGAATCATAGAATAAACCAGGTTGGAAGAGACCTCCAAGATCATTCAGTCCAACCTATCACCCAGCCCTGTCCAATCAACTAGACCATGGCACTGAGGGACCCATCAGGCTCTTCTCACTTACTCAGACTCTGGTCACTTGCTCCCTGGGATAGGCCAAGGAGCAATGGATGGAAGCTGCAGCACAGGAGGTTCCAGCTCAACACAAGGGGCAACTTCGTGCCTGGAAGGGTCCCAGAGCACTGGCATCCAGTCTGAATCTCTCCAGCAACAACTTGTCCCTATTAGCCTTGTTTTTACCACATGGCTCTGTAAAAAGGGAGTGGCTCTCTTCATAATAGCAGACCTTTATGGACTTATGCATGCTTAAGAGGGGGAACTTCTTTACTGGAAGGGTCTCAAAGCACTGGCACAGGCTCCCCAGGGAGGCTGTGGAGTCTGCATCTCTGTAGCCTTTCAAGGCCTTTCTGGATGTGTTGCTGCGTGACCTGAGCTAGATTGTTTGGTCCTGCTTTGTCAGGGGGGTTGGACTTGATGATCTCTTTGGATCCATTCCAACCCCTGACATCCTGTGAGCCTGTTATCTTCCCAGGTAGCTGTAGAGAGCAATATGGTTTCTTCTAAAAAAACAAAACTTAGGAATTGAGGAAGTAAAAAGAATGAACATAGAGGTAAACAATCTTGAGAACCTGTATTAAATTAGTGGAAATTTATAGAATTGACCTGTTGAATTACGAATAAATTAGAAATAAATAAAGAAAAAATATAAGTAATAGATTTTTTTCCTTTTCTTTAAAAAAACCCTTTTTTTCTCCTTTTTTTTTTTTTTTTTTTCCTTTTTGGAATTTCCTGTTGTAAAAATAACATCACCATTAGCCAGCAAGGGTTCATTTTCATAGTAGATAATAATTTCCAAGCAAATTATTTCTTCTGTCTCTGGCTGTCACAGTTTCAAAATGCTGATGCTGCCAGGTAAGATGCATCAGAAATTATTTGCAAAATTTCAACCCGAAATGCAGCCAGAGATTAATCTACAGTTCATAAAAATCCATCGACAGCTTCAACTTCCAATGTATCACTGCTGCTATAACATTCCTGTTACATCCCTCCTGGCTCTCTCTGTGGAAAAAAAAATCAACCTTCATTCTCTAATTTTAATACAATATTATATGTCCCAGAGCTCCGTCTTTTATATTAAATATCCATCTTTTGCCTTGACAATTCATGATATATCTGACATTAACAGGGAGATGATTTACTCGGGCGCAGAAGAAATATCTGACAGCTGATTATGCTGTCATATTTTCCCCAGTAACTTAACTTATCAAAACATTAGCCAGAGCTCTAGTGAATCACCAAGGCAATATTCGCCAGATGCAGTATCTGCAGTGAGCTAATTTGGGGTAATAAACTAGAAAATACTTTTGGGGAATTGGGGAGGATGCTGAAGGACTGCACATGTGTGGTGAGTGGTTACCAACAGTCCTGTGAACTATCCGGAAAAGAAAACAAAACCAACCAGAAAAAAAAAAAAAAAAAAAAATTGCNAAGTCCAACTGAATATGATCAAGAAACATAGAATAATAGAATCATAGAATAACAGAATCAATCACGGTTGGAAGGGACCACAAGGATCAGCCAGTTCCAACCCCTCTGACATGAGCAGGGACACCTCACACTAGATCAGGTTGTCTAGAGCCTCATCCAGCCTGGCCTTAAACACCTCCAGGGATGAGGCTTCCACCACCTCCCTGGGCAACCCCTTCCAGGCTCTCACCACCCTCATGCTGAAGAATTTCTTCCTAACATCCAGTCTGAATCTCCCCATTTCCAGCTTTGTTCCATTCTCCCCAGTCCTATCACTACCTGACATCCTCTAAAGTCCCTCTCCAGCTTTCTTGTAGACCCACTTAAAGATGCCAAAAAGATACAAAGCCAAAACTATGCCTCTGCATACGACCTATTTCCTTCCCCACTCCTTCCTTCCCTCTGTCTCTTCTTCCTACCTTCCTCCATAATATTTTTTTCCATTTGAATTATTTTTTTCCTGAGATTTAAAGGCATAAAAATGTGTATCTGTAACTCCAGTTAATCAGATTCTTTGTAAACTCACATATGCCTAACAAAAATGTGAACAAGCTTAGGAACAGCATTTGATGACTGAGTCATAGAATCATAGAATGGTCTGGGTTGGAAGGGACCTCCAAAGGTCATCTAGTTCAACCCTCTCTGAAGGAAGCAGGGGCATTCTCAACTAGATCAGGTTGCCCTGATAGATCTAGGCAAAGGACTGGACTAGATCAGGTTGTCCTAATAGATGTAGACAAAGGATTGGACTGACAGATCATAGAATCATAGAATCATAGAATGGTTTAGGTTGGAAGAGACCTTAAAGCTCATCCAGTTCCAACCCCCTGCCATAGGCAGGGACACCTCCCACTAGATCAGGTCACTCAAGACCTCATGCAGCCTGGCCTTGAAAACATCCAGGGAGGGAGCAGCCACAACCTCCCTGGGCAACCTGTTCTGGGCAAAGTGTACAGTACTTCCAAAATTTCCCTTTTCAATTTTGTCAAAAGCTTTTTCCAACTAAGGAATTCAGAGTCCCTTCCTAATTTCTATCAACAGATTGCCTGCCTTTTACCTAGGGGTCAAAAATCAAAATTTTTAAGTATGCTCCCTTCTTAATGAAGCCTATATAGCTGTTGAATAAGTCACACAGCAGATATATATTGTAATATATTTGTGATATTGTTCTGAAATTCAAGCCCAGACCTCTAAATCTGGTCACCATAGGTCATTTTGTGCTGCTTGATGAAGCACACCATGGCTCCGTGCTTCAGTGTGAAGCACAAATAATGAGTAGTAGTAGTATGAGTATACTACTTCCAGTTATGCAAAGTACCTTAAGGGTGTAAGACTGTGGAAGGGCATCCCTAGACACTCAGCACTGGCCTGGTTTCCTTCTGACTGAAGTTAGTGAGACTTTCCTAGAGTTCAGCAGGAGCATCACTAAGCTAATATTACTTCTTTTATAAAAAATCTTGTCTTTAATGCTTCTAAGTAGCTTTGAAAGCCTGAAGTGAGAAATTCCTTTAGAAGTGCAAAATCACTCTGTTATCGTATCGAGGCCGATTTACTTTTCTTCAAAACTCCTTAAAAGAAAACCTTTTTTTTCAGTGAGCTGAAAGAGCTAAGGAAGAGCAGAATAAGTAAAGTTTAATTTAAGAGTCAGAGGTTAATATTTCTGGGTTTAGAGAAAACAGCCTCACATGTACCATTCTTTATTTTGCATACAAAAAGGCAACTTGTATTCTGATATAATCTCCTGAATAGAAACAGTTCTCATTCTTTTCTCACCCAGGTCCTTCATTTACATCACCAAGATCCTTTTTTTTTTTTTTTTTCCTATCAACCTCTCACCAATGGCACAAAAATGGAATTAGAATAAATGTCATGCTGTAATTTCAGGGGTGATCAAAAAGTTATTATTGATATATAATGCTGAAAACACCGTGTGGATTCCTGAATGTTGTCTGAAGAAAGCAGGAGGAAATGTTTCTTTCATCTGTAAATGAGCCTTAGAGAAGGAATTTAAAGAAATCTGGGAAGATGGCTGGAGTTCAAAAGAAATTAAACCCAGAGCTTTGAGATGCTTCGGGTTAATATGACTGAATAATGAAACTCTCTTAAATATATGGAAAAAATGCTAGTCTGAGGTGTATTTTCCTGGCTTTTTTTTTTTTTTTTTTTTTTTTTTTCAAGTCTTAGCTGATGTCCATAACATCATTTCTAGCTTAAATTTGTAAAATTTGTGTTTGCTGACAGGATAGCACAGAACCCTAGGGCTGAGTGGGAAGGGGAGAAATTGCTCAATTGCAGGGCTGCTTCCTTTCATGTGAGTGGGAACAATTCACCCTAACTCTAACGTGTTACAGTGCTGGGGCAGTGTAACCCTCTCTTAAACCACTTTCATTTGGCCACCCTCATAATCCTCTCTTAAACCACTTTACTTTGGGCATCCTCATAATCTTCTCTTAAACCACTTTCATTTGGGCATCCTCAGCTGCATGCAAATACTGTAAGCAGAATTATGCACAATTTATGTGAACGTGTGATGTAATCACGTGCTAAGAGACATAGCAGATAGGTTAGACTAGCATGCCATGAAATTAGACATGGAGTATGCTGAAGGCCAAACAGGTCATGAAGATACGTGTCTGTAGTTGCATGATATAGATAGATCCTCAACCTACCTCAGTTGTTGTCTTTCACCTCTACTTTTTATTTTAGTATAAGGAAATTATTGATTTGCTATTGATTTATCAATTCTGCTTCTGTCTTTTGGTTGTTGTTTTGTTGTTTGGGATTTTTTCTTGATCTTGAATGTCCTGAAATTAGACATGGAGAATGCTGAAGGTCAAAGAGGTCATGAAGATATGTGTCTGTAGTTGCATGGTATAGATCCTCAACCTACCTCAGTTGTTGTCTTTCACCTCTACTTTTTGCTCATATGTGTAAAAATTAACTACAGAACTGCTATAAATTCATTAACCATTGGTAACTTTTTACTATCTCCAACTTCTAAGGATGTGCATGACCAAATTAATCTTTTTAGTTATTTTTCTGTTGGGTTTTTTGGGGGTTTGGTGAAGTTGGGGTGTTTTTTTGTTTGGTTGGTTTTTGTGTTTGTGTTTTTTGTTTGTTTCGATTTGATGTTTTGTTTTTAATCTTGACATTGTAAATTATTTATGTGCAGAAAGAACAATTCTTGCACTCCATGGAAGCTAGAACAAATAATGGGAGAGGGATGTATCAGGTCAGACATAGAAAATAACCCCACATAGTTGTAACTTCTAGACTAAATTATCAGGAAATTACAAACATCAGTGAGAAAACTCTGATATATTTTATTCATTACTTGAATGTGTTGAGTTCACTTCCTAAATGTATCCTTTGAGGTTATGAAGCAGGCAGGTCATTTCCTTCATTACTTATCTGCTAGAAGAAAAATAAATACTGCAGTAATTGCAGTTAATTTTCTGAGCTGTCTCATCTTTATTTGCCTTGTTCACTATGAGAGTGGTGAGACCTTGGAGTTGGTGGAAGCCTCATCCCTGGAGGTGTTTAAGGTCAGGCTGGATGAAGCTTTAGCCAGCCTGATCTAGGGTAGGGTGTCCTTGGGCATGGCAGGGGGGTTGGAACTAGATGATCCTCATGGTCCCTTCCAAACCTGACTGATTCTATGATTATTGTTGGCTGTTGCTATCAGTTACTGAATTGTGTCTAATTCAAATTACATAGTTCTGAGGCTGGGACAGTGGTGCTTTGGTGACTTTTAATAAAGACTTTTAAATTATTATTTTTTTGGTTGATGGTAGTGGCTTTGGCCCCGTTCCTAAGACTTAGCTGAGGCTGAATAGATAGTTATAAAAATACAAGCAATATGACACTTTTTATTTTTTTAAAGTTTACTAATATTCAACTGTTAAAAAAACTGTGATGTGCTGTGTTCATACTCCCACAGTAACTTAAGTCTGTGTTTATTTAACTTAATTAATCTATTTCCATTCACTTAGGACCACCTGAGAACCCATAGCTGTGTTTTGCAGAGGCTGTGCAGATGTGTCTAAAAAACGAAGCAGTGACTACAAACAGCTTATAAGACTTTGAAATTAATGATCTGAAGCAGAAATTCTTCAGATCTAAGCATTTCAATACTTATTCATACCTTTCATGCCATCATTAGTGCAACAGACCACAATCAAACAAATGCCAAGCTTCTAAGATTCAAATCATGAAGAAACACTAAGCAAGTTGGAGTTGTACTCATTGGAACCAAAAAATAACCTCACAATGTTCTAATTAATGCACTGCAGTTTTAAAGATGGTGAATAACACTGATCCAAGTAAGGGTTTACAGCTGCAAAGAACATAGCAATTTAAAAATGGAGTTAAAACCTCCCAAACAAACAAAAAACCAAACCCAAACCAAACAAAAAAAACCCCCACAAATAATTTTTAGTAAAGCATTTGTTTTTCTCATATTTAAAGTTGTGGACAGCAAACAAATGGAAGATCTATTTATATATAGATAAATACTTAAGAAACGTTCTAGAAATAAAATGTTAAAAAAAATATGGAGAGTGTTTTGTGTTCTCCACGTAAGAGTTGATATCCAAAAACAAGTAATGAAAGGTAAGTTGGTAGAATTATAGAATGGTCTGGGGGAAGGCACCTCCAAAGGTCATCTAATCCAACCACCTCTGCAGTCAGCAGGAACATCCTCAACCAGATCAGGTTGCCCAGAGCCCTGTCAAGCCTGACCTTGTATATTCCCAGGGATGGGGCCCCTACCACCTCCCTGAGCAACCTGCTCCAGTGTTCTACTACACTCATGGTGCAGGACTTGTTCCTAACATCCAATCTAAATCTGCTCTTCTGTAGTTTGATGTCATTGCTCACTTCAGGCCTTTGTAAACAGTCTCTCTCCATCCTCCTTGTAGGCACCCTTCAGGTACTGTAAGGTTGTTACTTGGTCTCCCTGGAGCCTTCTCCAAGCTGAACACCTCCACCTCCCTCAGTCTGTCTTTGTAGCAGAGATGCTCCAACCTCCTGGTCATTTTCATGGCTCTCCTCTGGACCTGCTCCATTGGGTCCATGTCCTTCATGTTTTGAGGGCTCCAGAGCCTGATGCAGTACTCCAGATGAGGTCTCACCAGAGCAAAGTGGCAGAATCACCTCCCTCAATCCGCTGACCTTGCTTCTTTTGATGCAGCCCAGGAGGTGATTAGCCTTCTGGGCTGCAAGTGCACTCTGCTCACATCCAGTAGCTTTATTTAGGTACTGGAAATACCCTAAGCCAATTCTAGTGATGCTTCAGAGCTCTGCTGAAGAGAGCATTCATGGACAGGTATGCACCAACCAAATGACTATGGAAGGAAAAAAAACCAAAAAGTCATTTTTCACAAAGTTTATGATGTAGTAAAAGTTACACTGTATTTCAGGTACATGAAAAAAAGTGATTAAGATGTTTTCTTTTAATTTCTTCATCCCACATCTCTGTTGAGTAACAGCTGGGACATCTTTTGGTCTTGGAAGTCTTAGCATAAGGCAATAAAGAATGTGAATGTTTCCTCTCCTTTTGCTAATGATAGATTTTCCAGGGCATTTTCTGGACAGCCTTATGAAATCACAGAATCACAGAGTTAGCCAGGGTGGAAAAGGCCTTCAAGATTGAGTCCAACCCATAAATGTTTAGATAAGGCCTTCAAGATTGAGTCCAACCCATAAATGTTTAGATTGAGAAGGCATCTCCTCCTTCTTTCAAGAATTTAATAAGATCTCCACTTCTTCCAGGTAGTACTTTTAAGGTATTGTAAACAAATTATGTCTTCACTGTGGGGGTTGGTCTCTTCTCCCAAGTAACTACTGACAGAATAAGAGGAAATTACCTCAGGTTGCACCAGGAGATATTTAAATTGGCTATTAAGGGGAAAAAAACACATTTTCTGAAAGAGTAGTCATGCATTGTAATAGGCTGCCTAGGAAGTGGCATAGTCACTGTCCCTGGAGGTGTTAAAGACAGAGAGATGTGGCAGTTTAGGGTGTGGTTTAATGGCTATGGTGGTCTCAGGGTGAAGGTTGGACTTGATAATTTTACAGGTCTTTACCAGGCTTAACTGTTCACTGATATCCACTAACTACTTCAAAGGAGGTTGGGGGTTGTAAGGGACCCAAGGACATCATTGAGTCCAACCCCCTACTTGTGAATGTAGATGTCCCTAAGTTGTTGTAAGCAGATTTTTAGTTCTATTCATTTCACCGAGGTGAAGAGGGGGAAAAATCAACTAGGATGGACAAGTTCAACACATTATTGAACCAGGAAATTATTTTGGCATCCCACACACCAACCTAATAGCTGCTCATTTCCTCAGTGAAGAAGTTCAGCCTTCATTTTAATCTGAATTACCTTTTTCTGCAGTAAGAATACTACAGATTACTTCACCTCTGCAACCTTGGCAAGTACTTCAATAGCAAACCAGAGGATCAATTAGATGTAAGTGCCACACTGAACCTGTCCTTTGAGGGAGCAAAATCCTATTGAAGAGCAATTCCTCCAATACAATGAGAATGGAAAAATTGATTTACAGTCCAAACGTGTCAGTTCTTATAAATAGAGTCATAACCAGGGTCCATGGGATGTCAGATAAAGGAACCCAGGACTGAATGGGAGAACAGATAACACAGCAGCATAAATAAAGCATAATTGTTCAATCGATGGTTTGTTTTAAAGATTTAGGTAAGATTTCATCAGCCATCAGTCAAAGAGGTATCACAAGGAGCAGTGAACAGAGGGTTTATGGTGGGGAAACACTCAGAAAAGTTGAAAGGATTCAAAGCTGCTGAAGTGCACCAAAGCAGATCATAGAATCGTAGAATTGTTTAGGTTGGAAGAGACCTCAAAGATTGTTTAGTTCCAACTCCCCTGTGCCATAGGCAGGGACACCTCCCACTAGAAGAGGTCACTCAAGGCCTCATCTAACCTGGCCTTGAACACCTCCAGGGAGGGAGCAGCCACAACCTCCCTGGGCAACCTGTGCCTGTGTCTTACCACTCTCACTGCAAACAACTTCCTCCTAACAACCAGTTTCAGTCTGCCCTCTGACAGTTCAAACCCATTACTCCTTGTCCTGGAATTACAAGACCTTGTGAATAGTCCCTCCCCAGCCCTCCTGTAGGCCCCTTCAGATCCTGGAAGGTTACTATACGGTGTCCTCGAAGCCTTCTCTTCTCCAGGCTGAAAAGCCCCAACTCCCTCAGCCTGTCCTCATAGCAGAGCTGCTGCAGCCCTCTCATCATCTTGGTGGCCTCCTCTGGACTGGTTCAAATAGTTCCATGTCCTTCTTGTGCTGGGGGCTCCAGAGTTGCACACAGTGCTCCAGGTAGGGTCTAAGGAGAGCAGATCAAAGGGGCACAATCCCCTCCTTTGCCCTGCTGCCCAAAGCTGCTCTTGCTGCAGCCCAGCACACAGTTGCTGTCTGGGCTGCACCCACACTGCAGCCTCATCTTGAGCTTTTCATCACCCCAGACCCCCAGGCCCTGTTCTTCAAGGATGCTCTCAGCCATTCGACACCCAGCTTGGAGTTGTGCTTGTGACTGGGCTAGCTAAACAGTATCTATCATCTTTCTTTCTCTCCTAATCCCCACCCTGCTTCTTTGCCAGCAAAAAACAGTCACTGAAGGTAGGCTGGCTGCTGCTGCAAGGAGTTTTTCTGTTCTGGGTGTTGTTACAACAAACAAGTGCCATTGTTTGGGCATGAAGTAGCTGCTACTACCTGCACCAAATGAGTAGCACAGCATTCAGTTTGAAAGAACTTCATACCAATAGATGTTTGCCTAAAGCACCCTTCCCAAGGTATTGATGCAACCATTTTTAAGCTGGTTTAAGCAGCCCTTCTCCCGGTTCGGCAGCCAGGCAGCAGCAGCAAGACCCTGTGAGTTGCAGCACATTAGGAAAATGAAAATCCTCAAGCAAATAATGGGAACAGACATGATTGCTGTCTATAAATAACTCATGAGCAAAGCAGGATAGCAGAATGCCCAGAAGGAGAAAGAGCTATTTAAGCTGAAGGACAATGTTGGCTATTGGCAATGAATAAGTTTAGACTGGAAATTAGATTTCTAACTACAACAGAAGAGTAAGAGTATGGAACAAATTCCCAGAGGGAATAGTGAAGGAACTGGCTTTCAGGATACGCCTAAAAAGGTTTGTGAAAGGGATTACAGGATAGCAGGAGATGGGGTTGGTCAGCCCAGATCATTTCCAGTGACATGTCATACCTTAGTAAGCATGATGAAGAGGGGAAGGGTGATTTGTGAGGTGATACAAATCTCTTTCAGTTGGCTGGAAATGTCTTACTAACTAGGAAAAAGTCCTGTGTTATGATTTGTTGCATGTAGTCTGAAAAACTGAGGTGAAGAACAGGGCAGTTTCCCAGGCATATTAATCAAGTACTTCAGAAAAGGATCCATAAATGAATAGAAACTTACAACTACTCCTCTGGATAGGTCATATAGCTTGCTCATGGTCAAAGAACCACATAGGCCCATAAAGTCAGCCAGATTGGAAGAGATCTCCAAGCTCATCCAGACCAACCTATCACCCAGCCCTAGCCAATCAACTAGACCATGGCACTAAGTGCCCCATCCAGGCTTTTCTTGAAGACCTCCAGAGACAGAGACTCCACCACTTCCCTGTTCAGCCCATTCCAATGCCAATCACTTTCTCTGTGATGAACTTCCTCCTAACATCCAGCCTAGACCTCCCCTGGCACAAGTTGAGACTGTGTTCTCCTTGTTCTGATGCTGGCTGCCTGGGAGAAAAGACTGACCCCCACCTGGCTGCAACTTTCCTTCAAGTAGCTGCAGAGAGCAATGAGCTCTGTCCTGAACCTCCTCTTCTGCAGGCTGCACACCCCCAGCTCCCTCAGCCTCTCCTCACAGGGCTGTGCTCCAGGCCCCTTGCCAGCTTTTTCACCCTTCTCATTATATTTCAATGTGATTAAATTGAAGTANTTAATGGGTTAAAAAAAAAAAAAAAAAAAAAGAAAAAAAAAAAAAAAAAAAAAAAAAAAAATCAGTGTAAAATTTCAGTGCTTCACGGGCTGAGGTTTTTGAAGAATTCTTGCCATTTGTATTTTATTGACAGTCCTTTCTAATTATATTTCAATGTGATTAAATTGAAGTAGACCAAAGAAAAAAAACCAAAAACAAACAAAAAAAAAAGAGTAAAATTTTCCACGGCGAAGAATTAGCCTGCAAATAATTACCTGTAAATGAAAACAGTTTTCAACCTATATCAAATAATAATTTAAAAAACCCAATGACATATTATTTTCTTTAGTAAAACACTCAATAGATTGAATTTATTTATTTTTTTTAATATACTTTTGACTTCTTAGTTATTCTAGATAAAATCATCAAGATTTTATCTAGAAGGGTAAATTGAAAGTGAATTTGTCATATATACTGAGTTACAGCTGCCAGAGTATTTATTTCAAGGCTGAATACATCTCATTTATATGGCAAATGACACAGAAGATAATTATGTTTTTGCAGTGAATTTCATCCCATCACCATCTGTTACATATTTAAGAGCAGGTTTTTAGTCCAGAAGGTGATTTTACTGGGAGTGATAAAAAAAAACATTCTATGCCTTTATTACAGGCCGTAGTAATTGCATTACAGCCTTAACACGTTGGACTATCAGATAATATGTCAAATTCTTCATTCTTGATTACACCAAACTCATGCTGATTTCAAATTCTTTACAACCAAAATGCCTCTGGAAACCACACCCAGCCTATATTATCTGCCGTAACAGAGCACTGGAGGCACAAACTCTTCCTAAGAAACTTCATCTGAAATATTTCCTTAAGGATAATTATGGACTACAAAACCCAGGAGTTTCAACATTGAGCAAGAAACTTAATGACTGCCTCAACTCTCTGCTGGTTTATGGCTCCAAGAGCTTTTGGGCTTAAAAAAAAAACAACGTGTTTGCCATTATCTACCTTGAGTCTCTGGTGTTATGGGTACAACGTTGCTTGTCTCTGCTGTTTTATATATTTGATTATGATGCAGTAAGCAATGTTGACTGTAGTCCAGCTGTTGTCTTTAGGATAGAAATCCATTCTTCTCCTTCTTATTTCTGCCTCTTTCAGAAGACAATATTCAGGAAACCTCAGTGCACAGATATAGAGTCATAGAACTATCAGTTGGAAGGGACCTCAAGGATCACCCAGTTCCAACTCACCTGTCATAGGCAGGGGCACCTCACACTAGATCAGGTTGCCTAGAGCCACATCCAGCCTGGCCTTGAAAACATCCAGGGATGAGAGAAGTCTGGAGAAGAAAAGGCTTTGAGGAGAACTTATAGTAGCCTTCCAATATCTGAAAGGGGCATACACAAAGACTGGGGGGACACTATAGACAAGGTCTTGTAATGACATGACGAGGGGTAATGGGTTTAAACTGGCAGAGGGGAGATTGAAACCGGGTGTTAGGAGTAAGTTCTTTACAGTGAGGGTGGTGAGACACTGGCCCAGGTTGCCCAGGAAGGTTGTGGCTGCTCCCTCCCTGGAGATGTTCAAAGCCAGGTTGGATGAGGCCTTGAGCAACCTGTTCTAGTGGGAGGTGTCCTGGAACAGGTTGCCCAGGGAGGTTGTGGCTGCTCCCTGCCTGGAGGTGTTCAAGGTCAGGCTGGATGAATCCTTGATTGACTTGATCTAGTGGGACGTGTCCCTGCCTATGTTAAGGTGTTGGAACTGGATGAGCTTTGAGGTCTCTTCCAACCTCAACCATTCTATGATTCTATGATTCTGTGTTTGGGACCTGCTCTAAGGGTTCTCTCAGACTGGAGCTTCCCCTGCTTCAAGCTGAGGAAGTGCTGCTCTGCTTCCCAGAAAGGAATCCTGCCATCCCATCTTGTACCAGAGATAATTTCCAGCTCATGTTAGAAGGACAAATCTAGCCAGAATGTAGATTATTTTAGGCATTACAGATAATTGTATTCTGGTCAACTTGTGAAACTGTACATGTAGATGACACAAATTTATCTGAAACTGTGAAGATTTAACATTTGTGGCATTGCTGGTTTTGGAAAGCACTTAATGAATGGCTGTGCTTGCCATTTGGGATAGCTGGAGTGAAGAGTAATCAGTCTGCCTCAGTTTCCTGTGTAATTTTGATCTAAGTTTCCGTATAGCTTTTCTAGATGTTTGGGACCTGCTCTAAGGGTTCTCTCAAGACTGGAGCTTCCCCTGCTTCAAGCTGAGGAAGTGCTGCTCTGCTTCCCAGAAAGGAATCCTGCCATCCCATCTTGTACCAGAGATAATTTCCAGCTCATGTTTGAAGGACAATTCTAGCCAGAATGTAGATTATTTTAGGCATTAGAGATAATTGTATTCTGGTTGACTTGTGAAACTGCTTGCTTAAAAATAAAAAGTTCTAAGAGGCTTTTAATTCAGAAGTAAAAGGGATAATCCTACTTGAGTCTGATAAGACCCAAAGTCTTTATCAGCTACATTGCTGGTAGAGAGATTTGGGATGGAAAGGATTAACTCACCTGCTTCATTTCAAGCAGGCTAAGCCTGCAAAGGAGCTCTCTGGAGAATCTGCTGACACAATTGAGGGTCTAGCATCAGTTTACCATAGGACTTGTATCAGCAGTGTCACATCTGTCAGGCACCTGCAGTTTACATCCAGGCAGGACAGCAGGTATCAAATGGCTTCTTGTACAGATTATATTTCAACATGTCCTGCTCTAAGGCTCTGCCAAATGTCTCAGGTACATTGATCCTTCATTCTAGAGATGTGGTTTTCCTCTTCATTCAAGATAAATCTAAGAGAATGCATTGTTTCCTGTGCACATATCATTACACACAGGGAAGATTCTTCCTCTCTTTTTTTTTTTCCTCCACACCTCTGAGTACATGTGTGAATGCAAGCTGGACAATTAGGTGTAGCACCAAAGACAGTAATCTCTGATAAAGCTTCAGAATAAATTGAGTTATATGGCCCAAGGAGTTATCCAGGTTAGTAATAAAGAAAATGATGCCACACACCTAAGGTCTGCTCCATCCACTATCTTGTTCCTATCCCTAAACCAGTCACCAATCCACTCAATGAACCATTTCATTCCTATATTTCTATTTTTTTCCCCATGTTCTCTCCATAGAACAGCAGAGACACCACCAATTAGAATCAGTCAGGGTTGGAAGGGAACACAAGGATCACCTAGTTCCCCCCTGCCATGCCCAGGGACACTCTAACCTAGATCAGGCTGCCCACAGCCTCATCCAGCCTGGCTGCAAACACCTCCAGGGATGACATTTCTGCCACCTCCCTGGGCAACCCATTCCAGGCTCTAAAACTTATTCCTTCTGTCTTTGGAGCCCTGTTTCTTTCTCTAAGACTCTCTGTGAGGACCTTGCTGTATTTCTCATTCTCTCATTTGCATTATTTGTCCATTTTTGCTTACCTTTCAATACCTGAATCACATAGGAACTGCTACTGTAGAGGACAGGGATGAAAATATTAGCTATTTATAAGGGATTTTGTAGGAGCATGCTCTAAAACGTTCTCCTCACTTCTTTCCTGGTCACCTCTCATCCACCTGTATAGATTTCAGCATGAAGTTAAAAACTGCAGTTAGCTGAGGTGTTTTCTAGTGATATAGCCTGTGACACAAAGCAAATTGCCAAGCAGCTCCCCCCCTCCCCCCATATACATATACGTTTATATAGAAATAAATATGTATGTGTGTGTATATATATAATTAAATTTATTTTAATCAGTTTTGATTGAGTTTAATCAAACATTTACCTTGTTTGTCTCTCATTGCCTGTAATTATATAATTTATTGTAATTAAATAGGAAAAACAAGATGCTTAACGAGCACTGTGAGTGGGAAGCACTACATGACATTGTAGGCAGTCGTGTAGTGCATATTGCATTAGGCAGGGTTCAAGACCACTCTCTTGTGTTTCTGTCTGTGCTCAATAAACACTGCAAATACCTCTTGAAACCTCCCAACAAGACCAAGATCATGATTAAGCTAAAATGCACTACTTGAGAAAAGCAAGAATGATGCTACCAGCCCCTGTGCTAAAAAGGAAGGCAGACATTCACAGCAATCCTTTTTTTTTCTTCTGTCTTAATAGAAAATGCTCTTTTTACCCTAAACTTTAAAGCTGTCTGGATGACAAACACAAGAATCACAGAGAATATCCAGTTGGAAGAAACCCCAAAACTCATCCAGTCCAACCTTTGACCCAGCACTGAAGGGTCAACACTAAGCCAATGCCCCTAAGTGCCAAGGTCCACAGGCTGCTTAAACTCCCCCAGGGATGGTGACTCCAGCACTGCCCTGGGCAGATCATTCCAATGTTTGAAAGCCCTCTCTGTGAAGAAATATTTCCTAACATCCAGTCTGAACCTGGCACAGCTCGCAACCGTTCCCTCTATTTCTGTTTCTTGCTACCAAGGAGAGGAGGCTGACCCTGGCCAGTCAAACTCAGAGATTCTCCAACGTTTTAGAGGCACTGCTATTCCAGCTATTGCCTGCTTGGAATGTGGGGTTTGGGAGAATTGCTTTCCCCTTGTTTCCTCTAATTTCTTCCTCTAAAACTTCATTATCCTGCTGTATAAGCTCATAAAAGGGAAAAAAAAAAAAAAAAAGGTTAAAAATTCTAGAATGATCTTGTTTTTAAAAGAGATTTTTTTTTTTTTTTTTTTTAAAAGATGCTAAGCANAGAGATTTTTTTTTTTTTTTTTTTTAAAGAAGAATAGAAAGAAGAAGAAAAAGAAACTCTGCAGAAAAGGCATTCATGCAATCTGGGAAAACTTCATTGAAAGAACAGATAAAGCACAAGAATTGCAAATATTTGCAGAGCTTGATTGGGGCAAACCCTGTCTAATAAAAGAGACAGAAGGAAGGAGATGTCGATCTAAACTTGATTATCCCCTTAGCACACACAGACACTTGCTTGCTTCATGCATTGCATTTAGAAGAATCTATACTTTGTAAACAGCCCTCTGCATCTTCATACCAGGTTTTATACTTTGTCTGGGAAGCACCAGTTTCCCCAGAATTTTGATCAGCCCCTTAGGCTTCAATCTCTTTGAGACACTGCTAGCAGCACGAACACATCATCGAGAGGCAATTGGGCAAGAAGACATCCGTGGTAGTTGCTTGCAGAGGGAAATGTTAGAAAGGTAAATCGTGGCAAAGATGTGGAGCAGAGTCTGCATTCAACTAGCAAAAATGAAAGATGATTTGCACACAAGCAAACATCATCTCATCACCACAGCACCAACGTTCACAGTCACGGACTAAATGAGGGGCACTAGCAGGTGTCAGGTCACGAAATGTGTTCCTGAAGAGGAGGTTTTGTGTGGCACGAATTGGCATTGTCTCACTTAGTCACAGAGACATCCAGGCTGGAAAAGCCCCTTAGGATCATCAAGTCCAACCTAGAACCCTACTCTACAAGACTCACCTTAAATCATCTCCCTAAGCACCACCTCCAAACAACCCTTAAACACATCCAGGGTAGGTGACTCCATCACCTCCCTGGGCAGCTCATTCCAGTGCCAGACCACTCTCTCCATTAAAAACTTTTTCCTAGTGTCCAATCTTAAGCTCCCCAGGCTCAGCTTGAGGCCTTTCCCCCTTGTTCTGTCTCCAGTTCCCTGTGAGCAGAGCCCAGCAGCAGCCTCTCCACAATGTACCTTCAGGTAGCTATAGACAGCAATGAGATCTCCTCTCAGCCTCCTCTTCCTCAAACTAACCACCCCCAGCTTCCTCAGTCACTCCTTGCAAGTTAATGTTGCAACTTTTTTTTCTTCTTTTCTGTTCAATATTTCAACAAGGAAAACTTCTAACAGGAAATTAATAAAATCACAGTTTCCAATATCACTTTTCTGAATGGGAAAAAAATGAGTCTGCTGTAAGCTTCTCTTTATTCCACAAGATGGAGCTCAATCACCGCATTGCAGTTCTGCAACACCTTGCGAGATGGTTGTTGTCCTTGGGACATTCTCCTGTGCAAATAAGGATTGAGAGGTGTTGATACAACAGTCCTGACTTTATGTATGACAGAAATGGCTGTAGAAGATATGGCTTGGATCCCAGCATGGTTTATCCAGAACCAGTATACCAGTTCTAAACTTGAGATTTCTTGGGCTGCATCAAAAGAAGTGTGGTCAGTAGATCCAGACAGGTGATTCTGCCACTTTCCTCTGGTGAGACCTCTCCTGGAGTGTGCTGTGTCCAGGTCTGGAGCCCTCAATACAGGAAGGACATGCACCTGATGGACAGGGTCCAGAAGTGGGCCATGGAAGTGATCAGAAGGTTGGAATACCCCTGCTACAAAGACAGACTGAGGGAGCTGGAGTTGTTCACCCTGGAGAAGAGAAGATTCCAGGCAAACCTAATAATGACCTTCCAGTACCTGAAGGGTGCCTACGAGAAGGATGGAGAGAGACTGTTTACAAAGGCCTACAGTGATAGAACAAGAACAATGGCTACAAACTAGAGCAGATTTAGATTTAGATTGGATGTTAAGAAGAAGTTCTGCACCATGAGGGTAGTAGAATTCTGGAACAGTTTGCCTAGGGAGGTGGTTGAGGTCCCAGCCCTGGAGATATTCAAGGTGAGGCTCAACAGGGCTTTGGGCAACCTGATCTGGTTGAGGATGCCCTGCTGACTGCAGAAGGACTTGGACTGCATAACCTTTGGCAATCCCTTCCAACCCAGATCATTCTGTGATTTAAAGATCAAAAGCCAGCAAGAAAATTTGTTACTGTGTGATGTTTAGGTCCTGGATCCAGCTCTTATGCAATAAACCAGTACAATGATGTGGCACACAGGGAGAGTTTTGCTCTGGATAAACATAATAATTGCATGCTTGACTTGCAAAGGAAGGTGACTGTTTATGTAAACACCAAATCCAGAATTTTAATTACATGTTCAGAACATGAATCAGTTAGGGGGGTTTTTTTCCCCTCTGAATATCATGATTCATTTACATTTGTAAAAGCAAGGGTTGCTAGGTTGTCCTAAAATAATTCTATGACTGAAAACTGTAGGTGTCTGCAAAAGCTCAGCTTTCACTGTGTATGTAGCATAATCAATGTCATCTTTCATGTCTACCTTAGAAGCACAATTTGACCAGAAAGGACCTGTGGATGTTATCTAGTCCACTCCCTACACAGATTCAGAGCAGGGACAATTCCATGCAGGTCTGGTTGTTACTAATAACATGTCCAGCTTTCTGAAAGGTGACAACAGTCTATAATCCCAACTATTCAGTTAAAAAAAAATGAGCTCTATATTTCCATATTTCAATATAGCTTTTAATGTGGGAGGGGAAGAAATCAGTCTTTTAACTACAGAGTAGAATTGTTGGCACAAGTATTTGTTGAAATACTGAGCACGTGTAAAATCTGTTGGAGGCAGATCAAACTGAGAGGGAAAGCTTTAAAATTTCTTTAAAGGACTCATCCAAACTGAGATGGGAAGCTTTTAAGTTTTGTGAAAGGACTTGCCCAAAAGGCTACTTAATGATGTATGCTAGAATAGAATAGAATAGAATAGAATAGAATAGAATAGAATAGAATAGAATAGAATAGAATAGAATAGAATAGAATAGAATAGAATAGAATAGAATAGAATAGAATAGAATAGAATAGAATAGAATGGAATAGAAGAATAAGACAAGTTGGAAGAGACCTCCAAGATCATCCAGTCCAACATATTCCCTAGCCCTTGGGGAGAACTAAGTTCTCCATCCAGGCTTTTCTTGAACACCTTCAATGATGGTGCCTCCACCACCTCCCTGGGCAGCCCATTTCAATGCCAATCACTCTCTCTGTCAAGAACTTCTTCCTCCCCTGGCACAACCTGAGGCTGTGTTCCCTCGTTCTGTTTCTGGTTGCCTGGGAGAAGAGACCAGCCCCACCTGGCTACAACCTCGCTTTAGGTAGTTACAGACAGCAATGAGGTCGCCACTTTGCTACATCTTCCATGATAAGAATCATAGACTTAAAGTCATTGGAAGTGACCTCTACAAATTTTGTTGTCCAACCCTCTTGCAGTCAGCATACTTATATAAATCAGGTCACCCAAAGACCTGTTAAGCCTCACCTTGAATATCCCTAGGGATGGAGCCTCAGTCACCTCTCTGACAACCCATTTCAGTTCTCAACCACCCTCATGGTACAGAGCTTGTTCCTAACATCCAATCTAAATCACCTCTTTCCTAACGTCAAACCATTGCCCCTCATCCTATCACTACAGGCATTTGTAAACAGTCCCTCTTCAGCCTTCATGTGGGCTCCTTTCAGCTACTGGTAGCTGTTAGGTCTCCACACACTCTTCTCTTCCTTATGAGCAAGAGGACTTTTAACCTTGACAACTGTGTCAGTTAGAACAAATTTAGAATACAGAAACCTCATTCAGATAAGGCACAAGTGAGGCAACCTCATTCAGTGTTGCAACTAATTTTGCAATTGTTTGATACAACTTAAGAGATGTTTCATTCAGTTTCAGTGGTTGGATTAACATTTACTTTGTTTCTGGCAGTAGAGTGTGCAAGATCTACCATAATCTGATTTCACTAGCATTGAAAAATTAAATCATCCCTCGAGTTTTTGGTTTGGTTTTCTTTTGTTTGGTTGATTGGGTTTGTTTGTGGATTTTTTTTTGTTTGTTTGTTTATTTGTTTTGTTCATTTGGGGTTGGATTTTTTGTTGTTGTTTGGGGTTTGGGGGTGGGGGAGGGAGGGGTTTGTTGTTGTTTTTTCCCTTATTTATTTCATTGATTTTTGGGGTTTTGATTTTTTTTTTTTTAATCCATGAACAAAGCACTTTTGTTGGCTCATAGATGTTGCAGTAATGACTATTAGATTTCACCCGGAGGAACAAAAAAACAGATAAAGTAAAGCTTTAAGTCATATTTTCATTGCATTTTCCAATTATTTTTTTTTTCCCCAGTACTATCCCCCACAAAATTTCATACATCTCTCACCCAGATCTTACCTCCATCCATATTCTGAACAAATATATCACATAAGCTTCTCAGGCCATACTGCCACATTCATGTCTTTATGTCTTTTTTTTTTTCTCTTTGCTTTGTTGTCCTCTTTCCTTTCAAACAAGTGCAAAACCAAAACAAAATAAACCAAACAAAAAACTCCAAATGTAACATTCATAGTTTTGCAATCAGCTCTCTGACTTAATTTTTACTGCTCCCATTCTGCATGTCTCCTATTCCCATCTCACTTTTCTATCCTCCTCAGAACCTCCGCCACTTGTGTGCTGTCTTTGTGTTTTCTGTGGCCATTCCTATTGTTCACTTTCTCCTTTCCTCAACCCACAGAATAAAATGAAATGCAATGGAACAAAAATGCAGCCATTCACAGCACTTTTGCTGCTGTTCCCGCTTCTGAATTAGTCACCTGAATCATTTTGTCTGATCCTCTCATCTTTGCACCTACCCATCACAGACCAGAGCAGACTGCTGGGGCTGGGACTCATCATTTCTTGCAGTCCCTCTCATTTTTTCCTTCACTTTTGAGGCTTGTAGGAAGTCTCCTCTCTTCTTTACAACTGCTGCCACATCCTATCTCTGCAAGTCATATCGCCACCGTTCAGCTTTCTTCTCTAATTTCAACCTAAATCTCTCTCTCCTTCCCTCAGCATCCTGCACTTTTCCTTGGCTTCTTTGTTAATGATCCTTTTGATCCCTTTTACTCCTCTGTCTTCCTTTGACTTGATGCTTTACTTAGCTCTCTGCCTTGCCAAAATGTACATCCTTTACATTTTGTGCTTTCACTAAGATTCCCTCTCTTTTTCTGTCTGATTTTGCTCTTGCTGAGCTTTCCTCATTCCAGCTATCAGCTCCCCTGTCTCTCTCATCACTGATCATCAGGCTTCACTGTCTTCCCTTGTGACATGGCAGAGAAATTACTTTTCACAGCACTGATAAGTGCCTTATGATTGCACATTTTTTGATTTTTTTTTTTTTTAATCATTTTCTGGGATGGAACAGATGGAGATATTTCAATTCTGGTTAATCAGTTAGGCTTTACAAAGCAAAGTTCAGGTATGAGAGTGTGAAATGGCATTACCTGAAACTTTTTTGTTTCTCCACTTTCTCCTTTTCGATGTGGATTTTTATGTTGCTCATTCTTTTCTCCTCACCTTAGCTATCAGGTTCTAAAAAGGGTGATATCTTCAATTCTAAATTTCTAAATTTCCAAATGTCAATTTGGAATTTCCAATTGCCAATTGCCAAATTTTAAAAATTCTACATTTCTAAAATGCTAAGTTACTGAATTCCTAAAATACTAAATGTCTAAAATACTACATTTCTAAATATCTAAATTTCTAATTTTCTGCATTTCTAAATTTCTACGTCTCTAAGTTTTTAATTGTAAAATCTTCAATGTACTAAAATTCTAAATTTCTGAAATTCTTCATTTCTGAATTTCTAATTTTCTAAATGTCTAAATTTATATATATCTTTTCTAAATTTCTAAATCTCTACATTTTTTAATCTCTAAATTTCTAAATTACTTTCTAAATTTCTAAATATCTTAGTTTCTAAATTTCTAAATCTATAAATTTTTAAATCTCTAAATTTATAAATGTCCAAATTTCTAAATCTCTAATTTTCTAAATGGCTAGATTCCTAAATATCTTATTTCTAAATTTTGAAATCTCTAAGTTTTTTAATCTCTAAATTTCTAAATGTCTTAGTTTGTAAATTTCTGAATCTCTAAATTTTTTAATCTCTAAATTTCTGAATGACTCTAAATTTCTAAATATCTTCATTTCTAAATTTCAAAATTTATAAATTTTTAAATCTCTAAATTTCTAAATGGCTTTCTAAATTTATAAATACCTTAGTTTCTAAATTTCTAAATCTATGAATTTTAAAATATCTAAATTTCTAAATGTCTAAATTTCCAAATCTCAAATTTTCTAAATGTCTAAATTTCTAAATGTCAAGGATTCTGAAGAGAAATCTTTAGAGTTTCTGACCTTCATGTATGAACTACAGAGCAGTGGAAACTTTAATAGAGCAAAGCAGTAAAGTTTCCTTCATGCAGATGAACATCTCACTTCCTGTGTTACAAAGTGTTTTCCATCCTTTCCTGATCTTGCATCCACAGGAGTGTATTTATTTACACAATGCTAGGGTGGAACAGCCTTGAAGAGGAGATGTAGAGATTTTCATGGCTCTCTGCTGGGCTTTTTCAAGCAGTTCCCTGAGGTCCTTTTTGAACTGAGAGACCCAGAAGTGGACCCACTATTCCAGATACAGCCTCACCAGGGCAGAAGAGAGAGGGAGGAGAAGCTCTCTGGACTTGCTAACCACAACCTCCCTAATACACCTCAAGATGCAAAATGCCTTCTTGGTCACAAAGGCGCATTGCTGGTCCATGATCATTTAACAATGAGCATTTAACAGTGTCCAGAAGACACTATCACGTAACTGGGGTTGGACTCGATGATCTCCTTGGGTCCCTTCCAACCCCTAACACCCTGTGATCCTGTGAGCTGACATATTTGGTTAATAGGGAAAGCAGTGCATGGAAAAAAAAAAAGAAAAAAAAAAGAAAAAAAAATCATATATTAATAGTTAAAAATATTCTAAACATATTAAATTATACATGTCTTTAAAAGTAAAATGAAATTATTAAATGGAACAACTCAGAGGTAAATTATGTTTTTTTTAAATAGCTAATAAATTCCATAGTCTTCTACACAGAGTTGTTTAACTTAGTGCAGAAACACTCCGGAAATATGTTTTATGGCTGCAGACTCTTAACTAGATTAGTCATGAGAAAAATAACTTATCGTTTCAAATAGCAGTGGAGCAGAAAATCACTTGAGGCATTGTGTTGTTTCTCTCTCTTGCCTCTCTGCACTCCTTTTCTCAAGCTCCAGAACCATCTAGAAAGGGAACAAAGAGGTCTGAAATGGCTGGTTTGTAATTCTTTGCATTTTATTCACTGTCAAATAGAACTTGGCTTAGAACGTGGCTGGATGGTGACCTTTACTTCAGTCCGAGGAACAGAAATATGGTTTTGTGGGGGTTTTGACAGTATGACAGCCAACATTTTGCACTCAGAAAAGTGTTGTCTTAGAATTAATTTGTTAGCCAACACATATTAAGACCCTTCTAGAGCTGAAAATCTATAAAACGGTGATGGTTGCTTGCTCTGCTCATTAGATTCATAACGCCTCAAAGTTTGTACCTCAGTCCAGTAGCACAATCCTCAGCAAGCCTCCAACTGCTTTTGTCACAACTGTATGAATAAGAACCAAGCAGAAATGACACCGGATGACCTTTTTTTTTTCTGGTCATTGTTGACAATGACTTTACATGCTCAAAAAATTTCTAACTCATTCAGCGTTGAATGTGAATCACACAGCAGCAAAGGGCAGGGGGAGATAAAAAGATTTTCCTGCCTTTTGATGTGAATCTCTGTTCTGAAGAAGCCAAAGTCATGTCAGTCAGGATGATAATTAGAAATCTTAATTGGGTGTTCTGAAATAAAAATAAGGTGAGAGACCCCCCCTTAGAAAAAAATTGACACTGTCTTCTAGAGCACGGTAAGGAATTCAAAGGATGTGGAAACCTTTGGAGGATTTATATACTTACATTCTTATTATGGTAGTAGCAGACACTGCTGACCTTACTGATAATATTGTAATTTTGAACATCTGTTCATCCCTTTCTTCCCTATATATCTCAGCTGCCTGCTTGCTGGCTGAAGATACTATGCAAAGAAAAAAAATTTTTTTTTTTTTGTCCTTTCTACCTGGCAAAACCTAGAAAGGCAGCAAATCTACATGCCAGTATTACCAAATAAAACTCTTTTTTTGGTCTTGCATCTTCCTTCACAGCCCTTTCTCCTCTCTGTAAGCTGCAAGGCTCTTTCCTCATCTTTTCTCTAAGCCTCAAACTCTTTGCCCTTTTTCTTTATTCATTTTTATGCATGCTCACTCTTACACTTTCTTTTCTTTCCATTTTGTTGATTGTTTCACTTAGAGCCACGAACCTGCCAAATATCTGTTTTCATAACTCACATCCATTATCCTAAACCCTGTTTCCACATAATATGAAGCCCCTGTACATACAATCATAGACTCATGGAAAGAGTGATTGGCATTGGAACGGAATGGGCTGCCCAGGGAGGTGGTGGAGTCCTCATCCCTGGAGGTGTTTAAGAGGAGGCTGGATGAGGCACTTAGTGCCACGGGCTAGTTAATTAGAAGGACTAGGTGATAGGTTGGACTTGATGATCTTAGAGGTCTTTTCCATCCTGGTTAATTCTGTGATTCAGATGACTTAGGGATGCAAAATAAAGGAAATCAGATGCACTCTGGTGGCATCTAGAATTTGAAGGAATTGCAAGAACCAGTGGAATCTCTAAACTTTCAGAGTCAGACAATCTTAGCTCTGACAGCTCTGTTAACTCTCCTCACTTCTGATTTCCCTGCTATAGAATCATATTTCCAGGTTGCTCACATGGAGCAGTGCTTCCTGAAGAGAGATCAACAGGGGGTTTAGTTTCTTTGTGATCTTAAAATGAGATGTATACCTCCAGGTTTTTCCTCCTCACAGTTATTTATGTATATACATACATGTGGTTTTCTTTTTTAGTGATGCAAATGGTTTGATGTGGTACAAATAGAGATATTTGCCTTTGCTCCACTTAAGAATTCACAGCATTGCAGATTAATGAATCAACTTTCTTGACAATTGAGCGCAAGGAATTTAACATTTGTGATGAAAGCCATTAGAAATACTTTCTCACCCCTGAGAATCCAGGTGACATTCCAATAACTTTTGATTCCAATAATTATCAATTCTATTGGATCATTCCAATAACTATCGATAGAAAAAAAATAAGGATAATTGAATAAGGATATTTTTCATACACTTGGTGATTCATAATAAGCTTATGCAGCCAATTTAAAAAAATTATATAAAATACATAATTTTTCAGATGCAGTAATGCACTTAAATGTATTCTTAACACTGAGTTACTGCAGGTTAGACAGGAGAGTCCATAAAGGTAGCAGCGTTAGTGTCAGGAAACAAAAGATTCTAACACAGTTCGTAATAATTTTCATTTTAGAATGGTTCAAATTAGATTCCAGAGTGATGAAAGCCATCATTTCAAAAGATGGAATTATACCTAAAAGGTGGCAGCAGCCATCTGACACAAATTACTTTTCTGTATCCTATTATTTGTCACAGAAGGGTAGAGTCTCAGAAGTTACTTGGAAGCCATTTAATGCCACATGAGTAATGCAAGTAAATAAATAAACCTCTTCTACTTCATAATTAGATTAAAAGGTAATAAGCAACCTGATAATATTTTACCAGCATTTTTAATTCACAGGAGCAAAATGTTGCAAAGCAAAGATTAAAGCATCACATTTATACACCGTCATGCTTCCAATATTTCATCTGGGGATCCTTAAAGAAACTCCACCAAACCCTCCCTCTTTCACCTGTTTGATCTCTTTGAACATAAGAGCTTTGGAACAAGAAGAAAATCTTAAGAGTAAAAAAAAAAAAAAAAAAAAAAAATTTTTGAAGCCCCAGCAATATGCATGCCCATGTTTATTGAGGTGATCATTATTAGAAATGTTTGCAGTGAGAAAAGAGCTTCTGCAAAAGGCATCGAATCTCTGACTTCTGCCTTATCTGCTGGTGTGGCTGTGACCTTCAGAGAGGTGTTAAATCCCTGCATACATGATGGCTACATAGGCTTTGATCTTATTGCAAGAGTGGCTTTTAATGTGGATCAAAGAGATGGAAGGCGTCATACAGAAATGATCAGGGGGTTGGAGCACCTCTGCTACGAGGACAGACTGAGCTGAGTTGAAGATTTTTCATCCTGGAGGAGAGGAGGCTCTGGGAAGACCTAATAGCAGCCTGCCAGTACCTGAAGAGAGCTACAAGAAGGATGAAAAGAGACTGTTTGCAGTGACAGGATGAGGGCAAATGGCTTCAAACTAGGAAACAGCAGATGTAGATTGAATGTTAGGAGCAAGTTCTGCACCATGAGGGTAGTGGAACACCGAAACAGGTTGCCCAGAGAAGTGGTTGGGGCCTTATCTCTGGAGATACTCAAGGTCAGGTTCACCAAGGCTCCGGGCAACCTGATCTAGTGTGAGAATGTCCCTGCTGACTGCAGAGAGGGTTGGACTGGATGACATTTGGAGATCCCTTCCAATCCAGGTCAGGTTCACCAAGGCTCTGGGCAACCTGATCTAGTGTGAGAATGTCCCTGCTGACTGCAGAGAGGGTTGGACTGGATGACATTTGGAGATCCCTTCCAACCCAGACCATTCTGTCATTCTACCAGAGGTAACCAAGGCAGTACATGTACGTCATATAATCATAAAATATACCTCATATAATCATAGAATCAGTCAGGGTTGGAAGGGAGAACAAGGATCATCTAATTCCAAACCCTCTGCCATGGGAAGGGACCCTAGATCAGGCTGGCCAGAGCCTCATCCAGCCTGCCCTTAAACACTTCCAGGTATGCCCACACCAAATGCCTCTAAAGTCTAATTGCTGGCTTTATCCATATGGGCAAAGAGAATTCAAAACTCAAACCAGTATCATTGGTTTGATTTTCAAGTTTTTTACACATGGATCAGTTACTAGAGGAGACTCTCAGAAGGCTGAATGTACAGATTAGCTTGGTGACCTCTCCAAGATTTACAGCAAAACTCTAAATAGAATGGGGCACAAGTTCAGAAACCAAGAATTGATTTCCATTTCCATGGCTTGATTTTATCCAACTACGCTGCTGCAAGAGCCTGCACTTCTGATCAAAGTCATCCTCAACGTATCACGAGAGCATCACTAAGGGAAAGACCAAAATGTGCTACTCACTGGTGTAAGTACTAGAAATTGAGTAACATTTACAAGGTGCCAAGATCAGGACAATTCCTCATCCTAGAAAGACAGGAAATACATATGTATATGTATGTATGTATATATATATATATGTATGTATGTATGTGTATATATATGTGTATATATATATGTGTATGTATACATATATATATACATATGTATATATATATNCTTATCTAATTTAGTCTTTCATGTGCTTGCTTCACCCTTCATCACTGACCTTATATTAATTTTCCTACCTACAACTTAATGCCTTTGGTTCTTCTGATGAGCACTCATTGTTCATTTCCATTCCGAGTTTTTCATTCAGAATGAAAATTCTTTTTTTTTAATCACTCAGCCAAGAAATGGCTAAACATGATAACATAAAACAGGACAGATGATCTTTGAGGTCCTTTCCAACCTAAACCACTCGCTGTGTGATTTTGTGTCGTAATTGCAAACCTGTGAGTAAACTCTCTGACCTCTCAGGGTAAGAAACCTTTTCCCACCTAATATTAGGCAATTCTGACCACACAATTAAAGAGTTATCTGTGCTTAGGTGAAAATCATTTTAAAAAATGTGTTACTACAGAGATCAGACTATGTTTCTTCGTAACATTGGCTCAGTTTTGAATGGTGCCTGTGTAATATTTAAAGAAAACATTCAGATGTAGGAAAAAAAAATAAAGTTACAGATAAGTAATGCAAGCGAACAGAACTCACAAGCAACTCTAAAAGTTATCCATAAGGCCACTGATTTTTTAAAGGAATTTTCCAGTCACACACACCTCCCTGGAGGTGTTTAAGACCAGGATGGATGAGGCTCTGGCCAGCCTGATGTAGGGTAGGGTGTTCCTGCCCATGGCAGGGGAGTTGGAACTGTTGGAACTACATGATCCTTGTGGTCCCTTCCAAGCCTGACTGATTCTATGATTCTAAATATTTCATTCCCAAGTCCCACTGCCTCTGGTCTTGAAATCACATAACCAGAGGCATTGAGTTCCAACTTCATCCATTAATGAGCACCTTCAAAAGCAGCGTTCGTGTCATCTAAAATTAGATGCAGTAGGAAATTAAGCCTCTTAAATAATCAGCTTAATTTTTTATTATTATTATTTCTGTGTGGAAGAAAGGTTGTAAGACATAGTATTTTGCATTTCAGTTTCTGTTCTTACAAAAAAGAAAAGCCAACCTCAACTAAGAAGTTTCTGCTAGAAGGGCTTTTTCACCTGACAATTTGCTTTAGGGAGAGAGAGAGAGAGAGAGAACATCTCTAAACTTTCTTCTTAAAGTTGAACACATTACTTACTTCTCTTTTCCTACTAGTGGTGAATTGACCTAGTCTGGCTGCTCACCAAGCTCCTCTATCACTTCCCTTCTACCAACAGGACAGGCAAAAATAAAACAGGTCAATGTAAGTACAGGGAAATCACTCACTAATTACCATCGCAGGAAGAAGAGACTCAGCTTAGGGAAAATAATTTAATTTAGTGCAAATTAATTATGACAGAGTTGGACAGTAAAAAATAAAACAAAATTAAAAATACCTTCCATCCCCAACCCTCCACCTCTTCCTTCTTCCCAGGCTCAGCTTCACCCTTGACATTCTTACTTCCTCCTTCTAAGCATCACTGGGAGGCATAGAAT
The DNA here is from genome assembly GCA_013396835.1 of Psilopogon haemacephalus. Lineage (NCBI taxonomy): Eukaryota > Metazoa > Chordata > Aves > Piciformes > Megalaimidae > Psilopogon > Psilopogon haemacephalus. The sequence continues at coordinate 118,867 of VWZI01009982.1, forward strand.
GGGGTTGCAGCCAATTCGTAACTCCTTCCTCCTCACAATCTTCCCACCTAAGGGTTGCATTTCCTCCAGAACTATTTCAGAACAGGTCCTTTCTATAGGGTGCATTTCTTAAAAACAGAATACTCCAATGTGAGGTCCTCTATGGGCTGTAGGTGGATATTTGCTTCACCCTTAACCTCCACAGGCTGCAGGGACTCAGCTTGCCTTACCATCATCCTCTCTGCATGGCTGAATGGGGAGTCCATGCTCTGGTGCTTGGAGCACCCTTTCCATCTTTATCGATCTTGGCGTCTGCAAGGGCTGTTTCTCTAACATTTTCTCAGTCTTCTATCTGAGCTGCTGTTATGAAGGTTTTCTTTACCCTTTTACCCTGTCTACCTGTGGTACTGATGGACTTAGCTTTGTCCAGCAGTGGGGCTGCCTTGGAGCAAGCTGGAACTGGCTGTTCAACATGGGGACAGCTTCTGGTGTCTTCTCATAGAAGCCAAATCTGTAGCCCTCACTGCTATCAAAAGTTTGCCACAAAAAAAAAAAAAAAAAACCAAAAAACACCACAACACCCACCACAAACAAACCACCAAAAAAACCCCACCCAAACCCCAAAACCACAACAAAACCCAAACCATCAAACCAATACATTACTTAAATCAGAGATGGTTTTTTGTTTTGTTTTGTTTTGTTTTTTTTGTTATTCTGATAGATTTATACTGTAATATGATTTTTTCCAATGTTTTGTTTTGGTTGGGGTTTCTAGGGTTTTTTTTGGTTTGTTTTTTTAGGGGGTTTGAGGTTTGGTGCTTTTTCATGGTTTTTTTTGGGGGGGGTTTGTTTTGTTGGTTTGTTGATTTTGGTTGGTTTGGTTCTTGTTTTGTTTTGTTATTTTTCTTCCATGGAATGGTCTGGGTAGGAAGGGACCTCTGAAGGCCATCGGGTCCAAATATCTCTGAATTAAGCAGGGGCATCCTCAACCAGATCAGGTTGCCCAGAGCACTGTCAAACCTCTCTTTGAATATCTCCAAGGTTGGGACCTCAACCACCTCCCTGGGCAACCTGTTCCAGTGTTTTACTACCTTCCTGGTGCAGAACTTGTACCTAATACCCAACCTAAATCCACTCTGCTCTAGTTTGATGCCATTGCCCTTCATCCTGTCACTTCAGACCTTTACAAATAGTCTCTCTCTATCCTTCTTGTAGGCTCCCAAGAGTTACATCGATTCTTGATTGGTGAAAAAAAGCTGGGGAAAAAAAAAATCTTCATATTATAAAATTTTTCACTTGCATCTGAATGATAAAGAGAGAAGAATTTGGAGGAAAATATTAGATTTGGGTTTCATTAAAAAAAAAAAAAAGTTGATTGAAATGGAAGTATATGAGGTAAAGGTTGAGCCAAATGTGAAATTAAATTAACCAGATCTTCAGGAAAACTAAAATAGCTACACTGCAAACTTCGTAATTCCCAGTTTTGACCATAAATTTCAGTACTCAGGGGAAAGGGGAAAATGAGAGCAACAGACAGCTGGGTCTGCAGGCTGGAAATGAAATGATGGAAGCATATTGGAGCATGAATGGATAAATTGGGAAAGCATAATGTGTTGGTTTGAGCTAATTGGAGGATTTGAGTGAGAAATTAGACTATTGGCTGAGAGAGAGTTAAACACAGTGTGTCACTTCACCAAGTTTTGCTGAGAAGAAAAAAAAGTTGTTTTAAGAAGTATTCTCAAAACAGATTAGCAGAGGGTTTCTGACCCTTCGGCACTGCAGCTGCTTTCTCCTTTGTCTCTCTGCCTTTGAGCTAATTCAGAGTAAAAATTACTAAAATTACTAACTCCTTCCTGCCACTAATCTCTCTGGCCGATCTTCAGCTTATCTGCAGCATCAAGAGGTGGTGAGATAAAGCTGGGGAAAGGGGGGAAAGGTGGTAGGGGGAGTTTGGTTACCCTCTCTTGGGGATTTTTGTCTCCGGGAGGGGTGTGGTGTTTCTGTATTACCTTTTCACTGTATATATCTGTAAATATCTGTTATACCTTGTAAATATTTGCTTGTCTATTTGCATTGCTGTAAATATAAAGCTTCATTTATTAACTTCCAGTGCTTTTTTCTGAGTTTTTAGCTGGGGTTTATAAAGGTGAGGGGGCAGGTAACTGCAAACCCACTACACATAACTAGCTGATAGGGAGTGGCAAAAGCAAGTTAGTGTAAGCTAAAAATGACAGAAGACCCTAGACATAGGAAAAAGAATCACATATTTCTCTTTAAAGCATTGGGCTCTCTTTCAATCACACAGCATTTATTTCACTGTCCCACATTTTCTGTTTAGAGGGTGCATATTTGCTTTCCAATTACCTGTGTTTGAATTCCAAGTGGAAATTCTTTATTACCATTGCTTAACAAAAATGTGCTTCTGTAGCAAAGCCTTACACTAACAGCCATTAATCCAGGAATATTTAATATCTTGAAAGGATTACAATGCATTGGAGAATAAGAATTAAGAGAGGATTTCTCACTTAATTATCTCACTCTGGATAAGTCAGGAAGAGAAAACTCCTCTGCTTCTCTTCTGATTTAGTGATTTTATTTTATGTTTTTTAACTTTCAGCCAATGCTTAGCCATATCTTACAGTAAAAAATCAAAAATCTTTAGTTTTCTCTTCCTCACCTTAATTTAAGCTCCTGCATCTCTTGCTGACACAAAGAAAGGCCTATAAAATTATTTGCCATCTATGAAGTGGCAAATAAACTCTAAGACTTATTTATTTTTCCTCTTTGCTTTTTTCCCTCACTTATTAAAATGGCATTACCCTGATCCAAGAGGGACTGAAGTTGATTTTTGTGGTGGTTGTTCTTTGGTTGTTTATTTGATTGGGCTTTTGGGTTTTTTTGTATTGTTTAGGGCAGGGATTTTTGTTTGGTTTGGTGGTTTTTGTTGTTGTTGTGGTTTTTTTGTGGGTTTTTGTTTGTTCGTTTGATTGTTTTTTTGGCTGTTTTTTTTCTGTTGCTTCTGCCCTTCTGATTCTGTCCCCATCCTACTGCAGGGGAATGAGCAATGGTGGGAGCTTAGCTTCTAAATGGCATCACCCCACCATGTCACCTCCAGACAATCACAGCGAGCAACTAGCCCCTTAAAGGACCTACAAGTCAGGCAGGTTGCATTTACAAAGGGCTTTCATTCATGTCAGTAAATTTTTCTCCAGTAAAACATGAAGCAGAAGATTCAACTCTGATGCAAGTTACAAAAATATGTCCACCTGGAGATTTTTTGTGTGTGTTCATACATATATTTTTTTATTATTATTACATCCATGTTTCCATTCCCTAGAAGTCCCAATATCTTTCAGCTAATCCCCAGAAGCAAATAATTTTTTATATGAAGAGACTCCTCTTAACACAATATTGCCTATTACATTAGCTATGAATATGAGAGAAATTTCACAGAGCTATGCTGTGCCACAAATACTGCTGCGGACTGCAAATATCAACCAGCACCATGAAATGTGGTTTATGATGTTTAAACCCGTTTCAGGAGTTTCACTCAGGAAATAAGCCAGGAGTTGCATGCTAAATGCTTGCTTCAGAAAGTGATTTTTACAGCATGGTGCACACTGTGCTGCCAAAATGATCAGCACCAGCATTCTTACTCTTTTCTTGGCCTAAGCTGAAATACTTCATAGAACCATAGAACTATAGATAGAATCATAAAATGGTCTGTGTTGAAAAAGAACTCCAAAGGTCATCAAGTCCAACTCTCTCTGCAGTAAGCCATGTGAATAAAGCTATGTAAATAAAGCCATATAAACAGAATCATAGAACTGTAGAATCATAGAATGGTTTGTGTTGGAAGAGACCTCCAAAACTCATCTAGTCCAACCCCCTCTGCAGTAAGCCATATGAATAAAGATATAGAAATAAACCCATATAAATACAATCATAGAGTCATAGAGTCATAGAATCATAGAATCATAGAATCATAGAATGGTTTGTGTTGGAAGAGACCTCCAAAACTCATCTAGTCAAACCGCCTCTGCAGTAAGCCATATGAATAAAGATATAGAAATAAACCCATATAAATACAATCATAGAGTCATAGAGTCATAGAATCATAGAATCATAGAATCATAGAATGGTTTCTGTTGGAAGAGACCTCTGAAGGTCTTCTAGTTCAACTCTCTCTACAGTAAGCTATGAATAAAGCTATAGAAATAAACCCATATAAATACAATCATAGAATCATAGAGTCATAGAATCATAGAATCATAGAATCATAGAATCATAGAATCATAGAATGGTTTCTGTTGGAAGAGACCTCCGAAGGTCATCTAGTCCAACTCTCTCTACAGTAAGCTATGAATAAAGCTATAGAAATAAAGCCATATAAATAGAATTATAGAATCGTAGAATCATAGAATGGTTTGTGTTGGAAGTGACCTCTAAAGGTCATCTAGTCCAATTCTCTCTGCAGTAAGCCATATGAAAAAAGCTATAGAAGTAAAGCCATATAAAGAGAATCATAGAATCACAGAATCACAGAATCATAGAATGGTTTGTGTTGGAAGGGACCTCCAAAGGTCATCTAGTCCAACCCTCTCTGCAGCAAGCCATATAAATAAAGCCATATAAACTAAGTCAGCCTATTATTAGTAGTATAAGCATTTAGTTTAAAATCCACTCTCTTATTTACAGTGAAACAACTTCTTCAAGTATTCAAATTTACAGTTCTTTAATCATAGCTTCAAGAGACAGTGTGAGACTACGCCAGAGACCAAGCTGAGTGATCCAGAGGTTTTGTACTTCAAAACCACAGGAACTGCTTCAAGAAGTTTTTGGTTGGTTGGTTGGTTGGTTGGTTTTTTTGGTAATTTTTTTTTTTCAATTTCTAACAGAGCTTTCTTGGCCTCTGAAGTATGCAGAACATCAAATTTTTTTCTATTGTATCTTTAGATAATCAGGGAAAAAAAACCCATTCTTTTACTGAGTTGACCTTGCCTGATGTACCTTATGATAAAATCAAAGTACTTAACCTTCGTTTGGTGCACGAGCATCACCCTCAGCTAAGAAAACAAAGCTCAAGCCTTAACATTAGTTATATGAGATATCATAATGAAATTCAGCTATGAAGAAATAACAGCTGCTGTCTCAAAGAAAGCTTTGTTTCTCATTCATTTTTTTCTCTCTCCATCTTTTCCTCCTCAACAATTTAAACTACAAACTTTTTTTTTTTTTTTTTTAAACAGACTAAAAGTTAGAGCTTTAACATCCTTATTTCCCCTCTAACTCCTCAATTAAAACCTCACACTTTTTTACTTCAAAGTAAGATCTTGCTGACCAGGATTAAAACAGGTGCCTAAAACCCAGAGTTTGATTTACAGGCTAATAAATATTTGGATCACACCAGAAGCATACCTGGGTCTTGGAAATGAGATTTCAATTCCTGGGAGGTAAGGTCAGAAAATTGAACTTGTAAAGTGGAGCAGTCATGCAGAACAGAAAGATGACACAGATATTGTCAGACCACATTTTCTGTTTTCTTCCTTTCTTTTCTGTTTTTTGTTTTGTTTTGTTTTGTTTTTTTCATTTCACTGAACTCTCCACTGTTTAATATGTTTACAAATAACCTAAAATTAAACTTTTCAGGTCAAGCTTTAAAAAAAAAAAATTTTAAAAAATACATATATATATGTATATATATATAAATAGTAGAATCATAGAATGGTTTAGGTTGGGAGAGACCTTAAAGCTCAANTTTAAACCCATTCCTCCTTGTCCTGTCATTACAAGACCTTGTGAACAGTCCCTCCCCAGCCTTCCTGTAGCCCCCTTCAGATACTGGAAGGTTGCTATAAGATAAAGATGAATGAGAAGAGCCACAGAACTTCATAGTTCTGTGCAACAATGCAAACCAGTATCTTTAGCACCTTTCTACTATGTACCACACTGGACCAGATATCTGAACTGCAGCTCATAGAGGAACCTGTGCTGCAGCAGGCAGTCCACAAACAAGACCCACTCTGGAGAACAGGAGAAATGAGAGGAGGAAACAGTAGCAGAGAGCAGCTGTTACAGGCTGACCACAGTGCACTTAGAAGGATGATGTAGCGAAGTTGGGAATGGAAGAGTGAATTTGAACCTGGAAAAAGGGGGTGTGTTGTGTTGAGTTTTGTGGGTTTTTTTCCTTATGCTTCAAACCTGTTTTAACTGGCAAAAATTAAATTAATTTTCCCCAAATGGAGTCTATTTTGCTCCTGAAGGTGAGAGCCTTTACCTCGAGCCACGAACCTTTTATTACTCTGTCCTGTTGAGAAGAGGGAGTAAGAGTGCTTGGATGTGGGTCAAGCAGGAATTGACAGCAGTTCCATGAATCATTACCAAAGCAGATGAGAGCACACATTAGGCACATTGCTGTGTCATCTGCTCTAGGAGATCCTGCTCTGGCAGCAGGGTTAGACTGGATGAGCTTTGCAGGTCCCTTCCAGCCCCAGACATTCTGTGATTCTCTGATTCCATTGCAGCATCTAGTGAACGTGGTGACTGGAAATCATTAGACTTTTGCTATACTATTATATTGCAACACCAAAATGACACAGAAAATCATTCCACCTGCACAAAAACCTTTTTACCAGAAGAAAAAAAAAAAAAGAGAGAGAGAGAATTAAAACTTGGTGTCTGTCACCTTATAGCTGAGTTGTGACTGTGTTCTTATAAGAGCCTGGGCAGCATGCCACCTGGCCAAAGCAGAGATTGCAGGCTTGGGTCACAGATGTGGTACATGGTACATGTAACACTGTTTGCAAATATAAACCACCTTTTGTGCCTGAATAAACTGCTTGGCTGTGTGATTTCTGCTGAAGGCTCTCCAAGTCATCTCGCATGTGCTCTTGGATTCAAAGCTGCAGAGCAACAGACAGTTTTTCACTGTGTTTGACTTCAGACAGCTACTGAAAGGTCCTGTTTGCCATCTTTTCACTTGCAAGCTTGAGCCCACAGGATGAGTTGCTTGATTCACTTGTCTCATAGAAAGTTAATCCCTTCTTCCCACCCACAGGCTGAGAAGTGTAGTTTCTCTCATCAGGGAGTGAAACCATCTCATCCTTCAGAGAAACTGCATGAAAAGAATTGGATGATAGAGAGGAAGAGGAGATTTAAAAAAAAAAAAAAGACTGGACACAATCTCAAAGTCCTGGCAAGAAATCATCTTGGCAAATGTTTGAACAAATGCTAGGTGATGTTAGAGGTAAATATTTAGTGATTTTTGTCTGAAATACTTTCAAAATCAGCTTCTACTCAGTAGTTCTGTGCTTGTTGTTTTGTGGTTTTTTTTCCCATGTACATTTGGGATGGGCATACATCTGTAGCCAACATAAAAAAAACAAGCATCACTGTTGCTTGAGGGTAGGTAGTGAAATCATATTTGTCTGTTCCTGTGATTGCACTTAGAATTGTTTTGCTTATTTGCACATCTTTCAGACCTGTTATTAAGGTGCATGCACACAGAGAGCTTTATATAGGTAGGCAGGTTACATCAGACTGTAGCAGGTTGCAAGTGGAAGCAAACAGCCTCTGGGTTTCATTCTTGTTGTTAAAAATGTTTGCATCAGTGGCTCCAGGTTCTCTGCTACTCTTAGACAGTAAATGTTATATGATGTGCTCAGTTAGAGTTTTTACTGGAAACGTGTTAGACTGCATGACAAATTTTCAATCCAAAGCAGTAGACATACACAGAATCATGGAATCAGTGAATGTTAAGGGTTGGAAAGGACCATTAAGGATCATCCAGTCCAAACCCCCTACCAAACCACTATTGCTTAGGGCAGGTCATACAGGAGTGCAACCAAGCAGTTTGGAAAGTCTCCAGAGAAGGACACTCCACAACCTCTCTGGGCAGTCTGATCCAGGGACCCAGCACCCTCATAGCAAAGAAATTTCTCCTCATGTTGTGGTGGAACTTCCTGTGTCCCAGCTTGGGACCTCTTATCCCTCACCGTATCACTGGGCACCACTGAAAGGTGACTGGCACCTTCATCTTGATATCCACCCCTCGGATGTTTAGAGACATTGATCAGATCCCCTCTCAGTCTTCTCCAAATTATTCAGCCCCAGTGCTCTCTTTCTTTCTTCATAGCAAAACAGGCACAGGTTGCCCAGGGAGGTTGTGGCTGCTCCCTCCCTAAAGGTGTTCAAGGCCAGGTTGGACAAGGCCTTGAGCAACCTGTTCTAGTGGGAGGTGTCCCTGCCTATGGCACAGGGGGGTTGGAACTGGATGAGCTTTGAGCTCCCTTCCAACCTAAACCATTTTATGATTCTATTCTATTCTACCCTATTCTATTCTGTTCTAGTGGGAGGTGTCCCTGCCTATGGCACAGGGGGTTGGAACTGGCTGAATTTTGAGGTCCCTTCCAACTTATACCATTCTACGATTCTGTGATATGTTGGAATCCTTCCATCACCCTTGTAGCTCTCTATTGGACTCTCTGCAGTGGATCCTCGTCTCTCCTGAGTTGAGAAGCACAGAACTGGATACACTATTCCAGCTGAGATCTCACCCTGGCACATGTGCACACTGATTTAAAATTCAAGCTGTGAAAATGAAATTAAACTTAAAATTGAAGATGATTGTGCCCTAGA
>VWZI01009982.1:134905-150261 GCA_013396835.1 Psilopogon haemacephalus
CCCCCTCCCCTCTCCTCTTTATTTTGCTTCACTTCACTTCACTTTACTTTTTGTTTCGTTTTGTTTTTCAGTGTGGACAGTCCAGTTCTTCTCATTCTGTCACTAAAAATCCCTGTAAAAACTCCCTCCCTAGCCTTCCTGTAGACCCTCTTCAGGTACTGGAAGGCTGCTGTATGGTCTCTCTGGAGCCTTCCCTTCTCCAGGCTGAAGAGAAAAGGTGCTCCAGCCCTCTGATCATCTTTGTGGTCCTCCTCTGGACGTGCTCCACCAGTTCGATCTCCTTTACATTAAAAAAATCACAATCCACACTTATCAGTAGTAGTCACATACAGGAGAATTTACACAGAACTATGTAGATGTGGTTGAAAGATGAGGTGGCAGAGTTGATAGATTCATATTAATTGCTCCAGAAGGGAGTGATGAGCACTGAAAATCATTTTCAATAGCTTGTCTTGTATTTTCTCCAGCAAAGATGGAGTAATACATAAGCAGCAGTCCAGCTCTAGATTGCCAGCCTTTCATGGCAAATAATACCAGTTCTTTTCTGTTGAAAACCTGAAGAAACCTGATGCAATAACTGATGCATAAATCATCAGGGCACCTAGAGCATCACCCTCAGGGACACTGGCAGCACTCTCATAGCAACAAAACACTCACACAAAGTCCCTCTGTTCTGGGCTTGGTGAAGAAAGTGCCACAAGACCATGCATTATCCTTTCCAAATATATCTCTGCACTGAAGTGTCAGACTATTAAAGCAATTCCTCTGGCATCCCTTCTGCAGAAGAAAAAACCCCAAAGCGACCAACAAAACAGATCTACTCTTTCTGCTCCATGGGAGACCTGGCTTAAGTGTTGTTGTCTGTTGCCACAGCTTCAAAGAGGAGCTGGGCTACTCTATTAGGAGGAATAGAGCTGCCTTAGTGAGACCTGTCAGGCAAATTTGGCCCATACCTGAACTTGCAATCCTTTGTTCTACATAGAATCATAGAATGGTTTAGGTTGGAAGGGACCTCAAACACCATCTGGTTCCAACCCCCCACCATAGGCAGGGATGCCTCCTAGATAAGAATGGAACTGAGGTTGAAGCAGACTGAAGACTCATAGTAGCTGCTTTATTCTGCCCTGAGCATGAAATGAAATTCATAGAATCATAGAATGGTTTAGGTTGGAAGGGACCTCAAACACCATCTGGTTCCAACCCCCCACCATAGGCAGGGATGCCTCCTAGATGAGAATGGAACTGGGGTTAAAGCAGACTGAAGACTCATAGTGGCTGCTTTATTCTGCCCTGAGCATGAAATGAAATTCACAGCTTCTTTCTGTCATGCAAAGCTGATAGCATTTAATAACTGACATGTGTGATGACATGCCAACAGAACTGCACAGATACTGCATGCCATCGTGCAGTTCCTGGAGGAAAAAAGGGATTTTAATAAAAGGAGAGCAAGCTGGTGAGGAATCGTGGCACAACTCTGGCCTGCGGGAAGACTTTTGTACTTATTTCAGATTTAGTTGTTTGGTTTGTTGTTTGGGTTTTTTTTATCATTTCCTACTCACCCACTTTCAGTCTTATGCTTAACTTAACAGTAGAGAACTACCAGGAGCAGGGGAAAACTTGGTAGGTTTTTATCAAGCTGATTTACTGCAAATCAACCAAAAAAAACCAAACTTGTAAAAGGACTCATTTTCAGGTGCTTCATGGAATCAGTTTGTCTGATCTCATGAAAGAGGATCGCAATTAAGTAAAAGAGGAGCACAGAGAAACATGGCAGATTAGTCTAAACTTCAAAGGGTAAATAGAGCATCAGTCCAAGATAATATTCCCTGCAGCTTTTAGATATGGAAAAACACCTCTGCATGGTGACTATATTAGCTCTGGAGAGTCCCTAGGGAAGCAAGGGAGGTACAACTACACACAGCACACAGCTCTCTCATTTATATTTGGCTTGAAAAATCCTCTCCCAAAGAAGACATTAGATGAAAATTCTGCTATTTATTTATTTTTCCTTGCTGATCTCCAGCTCGGAAGAATGAGAAAATGGGAAGAAAGCTGACAAGGAACAACACTTGTCTGCCACACCAGTGCTTTTGGGGTTAAGGGATTGTAGGCATGTTGGAAACACTGTGGATCTTCAGTTGCAGACTTCACAATAACATTAATCAGCCAGGTGAAAACTTGCTAAATATCCCACTTTGACAATTAGATAAGTTAATCACAGACTTAATAAGATTGGAAAAGACCTTCCAGATCAACCTATCACCTAACACCTGCTAATTAACTAAACCATGGCACTAAGTGCCTCATCCAGTGTCATCTTAAACACCCTCATGGGTGGGGACTCCACCACCTCCCTGTGCAGCCCATTCCAATGCCAATCACTCTTGCTGTGCAGAACTTCCTAACGTCCAGCCTAAACCTGTTAACTTTATGGGGTTTTTTTCCCTCCTCTGTCTGTTTTGAACATGAATATGGAGGACTTTATCTTTGTAATCTCTTTTCAGTCTGGAGCAGGCATCTTTTTTAATATGGACATGCAAGAGCAGGGAACACATAACAAGCATTACCCAATCCTCTTAGTGTATCAGCTCCTGGGAGTAGCCCATTTCAGACTTTGATGTCTTCCTTTCCCCAAGAGAGAAAGTCCATTCCTAACAAGACCCCAACACTTGATGATTTCCCTTTGGATAACTGCAGTGGTGTTACATGTTTCAGAGGTGTCTGACATCTATTGCCACCTTTGTGTTTCATCCAGTTTCAGGCATTGTTACACCCCAAAGATAAACGTGGTACGAGTGTGACTTTTTATTTCTGCTACCAATTAATCTGCCATTTCTTTTTCTACCCCATCTTCCCCCCTCCCTCTTTTTTTTCCTCTTTTCTTCTTCAGGTCTTTTGGTTCCCTCTGAGCATGCAGCATCTATTCTGTCTGTGTCACACAGTGTTGTTTACAGACTGCTGATCATTACCCACAGAAACTCAACACCTTCTGGCTTTTCAGATCTTTCTTCACACCAGCTTATTTCTCTTAGAATTATTATAATTACCCAGAACTGCAATTTTATTCAGTTTCTCCTCTGTAGTGTCTCCTCTATAATGTAATTTTTTCTTTAAGATTAAATAAATCCTTAATAAAATCCAAGCATAAATATTGTTCACTGAAGCTGTTCCACATCTTTTCCACCAAATATTTTGAAATATCTACATTAAGCAGAGGTGACTTCATTTATCCTTCTAAGAAAGAGCACAAAAGTACAATGACACACCAGTTCCGTACAAAGGGTCAATATTCACACACCTTGCACTGCACTTTTCTCAGCAGGGAAGAATACAGCCTAGCAATTAAGAAAGTACAGAAACTGAAGAAAAAAAAACAAAACAAAAACCAGCAATCATTTTATTGTTTTTCTTTTTCCTTGTAATTGCCAGGGTCAGTCTATGTTTTTAGAGATGTCCTGCTGTGCAACAGGAACAAAAGTTTCATCCAAAGGAGAACCAGAAGTAAACTTTTCAAAAGGTAGTTCATTCAAATTTGAAAGTCACTGTGGGGAATAATAAAAAAAAAAAAAAAAAAGGAAAGGGGAAAAAAAGCAAATAAGAAAGAAAACAAGCAAGAAAGCAAGCAAGAAAGCAAACAAGTAAGAAAGCAAACAAGCAAGCAAGAAAGAAAGAAAGCAAGAAAGAAAATAATCAAGAAAGCAAACAAGCAGGCAAGCAAGTGGTAAAGCAAGTAAGTAAGAAAGAAAAAAGCAAGCAAGAAAGCAAACAACCAAGCAAGAAAACAAGGAAGAAACCAAGAAAGCATGCAAACAACCAAGCAGGCAAGAAAGCAAGGGAACAGGCAAACAAGCAAGCAAGAAAAGCAAGAAAGAGAACAAGAAAGCAAACAAGCAAGAAAGCAAACAAGCAAGAAAGCAAGCAAGCAGGCAAGCAAGAAAGCAAACAACCAAGCAAGAAAACGAGGAAGAAACCAAGAAAGCAAGCAAACAACCAAGCAAGCAAGGAAGAAAGCAAGCAAACAAGAAAAAAAACAAGCAAGAAAGCAAGGAAGCAGGCAAGTAGGAGAGAAAACAAGCAAGTAAGAAAGCAAGCAAGCAGGCAAGAAAGAAAACAAACACACAAGCAAGAAAATCAAGAAAGCAAACAAGCAAGAAAACAAGCAAGCAAGAAAGAAAGACAACAAGTGAGAAGACAAACAAGCAAGCAAGAAAGCAAACAAACAAGAAAGCAAGCAGGCAAGAAAGCAAGCAAGAAAGCCTTGCAAGCAAGCAATAAAGCAGGAAAGGAAGGAAGGAAGAAAGAAGGAGGGAAAGAGGGATGGAAAGAAATTTTAGATGTGTTGCCTTTGTGTGCGAAAGAGGCAAAGACAACCAAGTTGTTCAATCCTTGTTTCTTCCTACAATAGGGAATTCATCAAGTCCACAAATGTTGACCCTGAGTCCACTTCTGAATTGTTCATCTCAATTCTAAACATAAGTTTACAAACCTAAACTAAATTCATTAACCTGAGTGCCTTTGTTTTGCCCATATTCAGGGGATTATCATCTGAATCAGGAAAAGGAGTGTAGATCCATGGGTAGAAATAAAATTGAATTTAATGAAATGGCAAAACTAATATTGATAGTAATGCAAATATAAGTATATAAAGTTAAACTCAGTCCAGTGAATGCATGGTGGTCACAATAAACAGGAAAGTAGCCTTCAGGAGCAGGATTGGAAGTGAGCTCCACTGGGGATGAAGAGGGGAAAAAAGAGGAGGAGCAAGATGAGGAGGAACCCAATCCTTAGCAAACATCACCCTTTATACTGAACATGACTTTAGAGATATGAGATAGTCCAGGAACCAGTGTGGGATCAACATCCCTGGCTTTTGTTTCTCCCAGATTAAGCTCCTGGCTAACCAGAGGAATAATGAGCACTTTCTTGATCAAACCAACCCTTTTAATGCAAGCTTCAAATAGACAGAGGGAGCCCATGCTTTGCACACAGAATCCTCATAAAACAGTGCATCAGTTTGTAGATCTTATGCTGCATTAACAGGAAAAAAAAAAAAAAAAAAAACAAAAAAAAAAACCCACACATACATACATACATAATATATGGCTTCTTTTATCAGTCAACAGTTACACAGTATATAGGTCATACAAGAAATTCAATTTCTGAAGGGTAATGCCATGCCCATTCAAAACTATCCTAATAGTTCTATGCCTGCCTGGACAGAAATATTTGTGACATGACCTATTTATAGTCCATCTCTGAATTACTCATTTCTTACCCTGACTACTTTAGTCTCATGCTGGCTATCTGGTAGTATTTTAAACATTTTTTTAAACCTACCATCTATCATGGTTTGGGAAGAGTTTGCTATACAATGCTTTATCTGCTACTCCTTGAAATTATATTCTGAACCAAAAAAAACCCAACTTCATCTATTCATTTTAGTTGTTTGGTTTGTAAATGCATTGACTCACAAACTCAAGTTTTGGGTTTGGTGGTTTTTTTAGTTTTCTTTTTGGTGGGGGGGAAGGGGAGAATGATTAGTTGTTGTTGTTGTTGTTGTTGGGTTTTTTGCCGGACTTTCAAGAAGTTCCTTGAAGTCCTTCTTGAACTCAGGGTCCTGGAATTGGATATATTATTGCACATGTGGCATTATTAGGGCAGAACAGAGAGGGAGGAGAATGTCTTGAGTCCTTCTTGAAGGAGTTCTTGAACTCAGGGTCCTGGAATTGGATATATTATTGCACATGTGGCATTATTAGGGCAGAACAGAGAGGGAGGAGAACGTCTCTTGCCCTGCTAACAGTATTGATATAAGAATATGTGATGAATACACATTATTGTAATTCAAATAAACGGAATTCTTTAAAAAATCAATTATTTCAATCCGAAGAACCGTGAAGTCACTCTTCTGTTTAAGCTGCTATGTCACTGAAAAGGCTTCTTCTGCTATCACGATCACAAAAAAAATTACACCCCCCACCTTTACTTTTTCCAGTTAAACCAAAATCACACTACTTTCATCAAGTCATTCTGACATGATATTCTCTCATTGAAGCAATAAAATATTTCCAAGGGATAGAGAATGGATTTCACCCTTTTTGTCTCGGGCAGGAAGTCTGCATAAGAGTTTTAGTGGTGTAATATTTCTTGGGCAGAGATCCAATAACGGGGAAGCCAAGTTACTCAGTTATGAAAGCTGTCTGTCTGGAGACACGCTATTAAACAACACTTGAGCTTTCTGTTTGCCTTGGTGGTATTTATAGTCGTGGCTATGCATTCTGTGCCTTGCTCTTTCTAAATGTTTCTCAAATGCAGTTGCTGTAATAGACAACACAAATCATCACAGCTCCAGCGCTGTTGTTTTTCCTAAGGAAGAAGAGAGAGAGGCAGTGGAGGGCTTCTGTTGCTGCTCACTTTGCTTCTCCATCTTATTCCTCAGCATCCTACTGCTTTCTAAATAATGCATTTATATTGCTTTTTTAAAGGTATGTGTGTTCCCTGTGATTACTGTACCTGAGCATGCCATACATGAATGCTTTTAGGCTCATTGCTTCCTTTGAGATGGAAAATAATCAGAACTCTGTTGTAGAGTTGTGGGAAATGGTTTTGCTTTCTTCTAGAGTAGGGTTAGAGGTTGGACTTGGTGATCCCCAGGGTCTTTTGTAACCTGGATGTTTCTGTTATTCTGTGAAAATAATTATGGTGCAATGTCAGGTATTAGGGCCCTGGACAGGCTGGAGAGTGGGAACAAGCCAACCTCATGAGGTTCAACAAGGCCAAGTGAAAGGTCCTGCAGCTGGGTTGAGGCAATTCCAGGCACCAATCCAGGCTAGGCAGTGGCTGGCTGGAGAGCAGCCCTGCGTAGAGAGACTTAGGTGTGCTGGTGGATGAGAAGCTCAACATGAGCCAGCAGTGTGCACTTGCAGCCCAGAAGCAGAGCCTGGGATACATCAAGAGAAGAGTGGCCAGCAGATCGAGGGATGTGATTTTCCTCCTCTACTCTGCCCTGCTGAGACCCCACCTGGAGTACTGCATCCAGTTCTGGAGCCCCTGTTACAAGAGGGATGTGAAGATGCTGGAGGTGCCCAGAGAAGAGCCACAAGATTTCTCAGAGGGCTGCAGCACCTCTGCTATGAGGACAGACTGAAAGAGTTGGGGCTGTTCAGTTTGGAGAAGAGGAGGCTCCCAGGTGACCTTCTTGTGGCCTTGGAAGGCCACAAGGATCTGAAGGGGGCCTGCTAAAAAGCTGAGGAGGGACTTTTTAGTCTATCAGGTAGTGACAGGACTAGGGGGAATGGAGCAAAGCTGGAGGTGAGGAGATTCATATTGGACGTGAGGAGGAAGTTGTTGAGCATGAGAGTGGTGAGAGGCTGGAATGGGTTGCCCAGGGAGGTGGTTGGGACCACGTCCCAGGAGGTGTTTGCAGCCAGGCTGGCAGAGGCTGTGGGCAGCCTGCTCTAGGGTAAGGTGTCCCTGGGCATGGCAGGGGTGTTGGAACTGGCTGATCCTTGTGGTCCCTTCTAACCCTGATTGATTCTAAGTTGACTTGATGCTTTGATTGATCAAGGGCCACAACCATAGAACTCTTGCCTTTATTGAGAGAGGTATCAAAATAATGTAATATACAGAAGGAGTTAAGGGAACTGGATTAATATAATATTTTTATTTCCCACTAGTTTTTCTCAAATCAGCCCCACAGCAAACCTCAAATCTATCCTGTGCCAATTGCAAGGACATAGATGAATCCAAGGACTAGTTAAAATGCCCTCCAGCCCACCCAAGAATCCATATGTTCATGCAGAAGGTAGGCAACATTATAGGGGAGGCAGGTGGCAAAATTCTTTAAGAAGATGGCATTACCATTCTGATCATTCATAAAGGCATAGGACAAAACCCAGCAGAGCAGCTGATTGTCAAGGACCTCCAGGGACTAGTGGGTATGTTTTCTGGGTTACACCATCACTTCTATTTTTTTTTTCCCAGAGCCACCTCTAGCCTGGATTATGGCCTTCTGGACTTCCATGTATCTTATGAGCAGAACAGAGATGTACAAATACGTTGTTGATCTTGCAAATCTCATCTCTACCACAAAATTCCCGTTAGCGACACCAGGATCCTTTAGGGTTAATGACATGTAAAAGAGAGGAAACCCTCTCTGCCTGGTCCACATAGGAAATCTGACTTCAAATGAGATGTCCTTTACACATCACTCCCTGCTTTTTTCCTCTAAATGCCAGAGCTAATGTCACTTTCTTCTCTTATCTTCTGTGGCAAAGTGCTAAGATCATATCCTGCTATCACTGTCAAGCAAGGGATTTTAACTAGATTAAAGGGAAGAGGAAAGGCACAGTCCTGAGAAGCATTGCCTTATGTTGCATCCTGACCCAACGAGGTAAAGATTTCTTGCGTACCTCAATGGCTTGTGAAACTGACTGCCTCTGCAAACTGGAGACCTCGGGTAAGAAGAAATTTAGACCTCAGTCGCTAATATCTCCTCTTAGCTAATGTTATCTGCATGCCTACCAGATGTTTGCACATACACATACAGACACAAATGTATTTCAGAGGTGCAATTGCAGCCCAAATATACACCTCCTTTCATTTCTCCATCTCATTAGCCTTCAAACTCATCATGTATTTCTTTGCTCAGTTATTTTACTGGCCACTGCTCAGGAATGTGTATTTGTGGCCAGGAGGGCCAATATCATTCTGGAATGTACTAGAAGGGCTGTGGCTAGTAGGTCAAGAGAGGTTCTCCTGCTCATCAACTCTGAACTGGTGAGGCTTCATCTGGAGTACTGTGTCAAGTTCTGGGCCTCCCAGTTCAAGAGAGACAAAACTGCTTGAAAGAGTCCAGCACAGAGCCATGAAGATCATTAAGGGAATGGAAGAGCTCTGTTAGGAGGAGAGCCTGAGGTAGCTGGGGCTGTGCTGCCTGAGAGGTGACCTCAGCAATGGCTCAAAATATGTGCAGGTGAGTGGCAGGAGGCTGGAGCCAGGCTCTGCTAGGTGATGCCTGATACCAGGACAAGGGGCACTGTGTGGAAACTGAGGCACAGGAAGTTTCATTTAAACATAAGGAGGATTTTTTTTTTCCCTGTGAGAGTGACAGAACCCTGGAACAGGCTGCCCAGGGTGGTTGTGGAGTCTCCCTCTCTGGAGATATTCAAAACCCTGCAGGACACGTCATGGTGCAGATGCTCCTGCTCTGGCAGGGAGGTTGGACTGGAGGAGTTCTAGAGGTCCCTTCCAGCCCCTGACGTTCTGTCATTCTGTGATTCAGTTTGCACCTTACATGGCAATATCTGAGTGGAGACTTGCTCACCACCTTTCAGATTAAACAGAAGGAGGAATTAAATCTCTCCTAAGTACCAATTAAATGCTGCCACAGTGGGCTGCCACCATCCTCAGCAAGGTGCTGCTTGGAAAGGCTAGTCAGTAGCTAAGCCCTGGGAGTGAAAATGCTGTTTGGAGAGCCAAAGGCAAACATGGATCCCCATGGTTGGATTGGCTGCAGCTGTGCTAGGGAAGCAGCAGGCAAACAGGCAGGCAGTGGGTGGTGTGTTCTGCGTGGAGCTGGGAGAAAGCCAAGCAGCACGTTTTTCCTTGACCAAGATAGATACATGAAAGGCAAATCTAGGAAACTTAACATGTAAGATGCCCTCCCTGCTCATTCCCATCACGCTGTGGGGGGAGGTGAGATGATTAAGCAAATAAATGTATACCCAAGAAACCAGAATCACACAACAAATTATTTTTATTCTGACAATCAATTTTCAAAAGGCTCTGTGTCCTGGGTAAATTAAAAAGGCTCCATGTACTGGCTAATTTCCCAGGCTGAAAGGACTGGTTGTTTATGTTGTTTAGTATCACTAGCAGTGAACTCAATGGAGCAACAATAAAACTTGCCACTTCAATTTCTGTTCTGGGAGAGCTGGCAAATGTAGTGCCTCTGAAGTGCCTTATAATAGAAAAGGTGGGACTGTGCCATTAAAATATATGTATAGTTTTTTGTTTTTTTTTTTCCAAGAGGGAGGTAATGGAAAACATCTGCCTGTTGCAGTGCATTTTATTAGTGTAAGTGAAGTGACGGATCTGAACAAGGTCTTTATATTTGTATTATTTATCTTTGTAGTTAGCTTTGTACTGATACCGGCGTGATTAAGAAATAGCTTCTCACATGCTGCCATAATTTTTTGTATGCATTTCACAGAATCCTTGTGAAATGCTTCCCGAATCCACCAGTGCCTACTGCACATCAAACCTACTAATACCATCAGTGTGAGAGTGTGGGACCTGGTTTACTTCCAGTTCTGCTTTCAGTTGGAAGATTGCTTTCAGTTGAATTAGCAGATGTTTCGGAGAAGTTGAAATGTTCTGCTCTTTACCTCTGCTTACTTCAGTCCATTCCAAACTGCCTAACTCAACAAAAAACACCCAAGCCACACGCTCACCTAACAAGCCTCAAATATGTTCTTGCTCGTGAATGTGACCATATCCTCTGAGCATAAGATCATTTACTAAATCCCTTAGTAATGCACTCTGGATAACATATTAACAAGGCCCTAGGGTATCTCTCCCCTCTTCTCTGCCCTAGTGATGCACTACATGTGAGTGCATTTCTGGCATCCCCAGTTCACAAGACAGTGGACTGGAGAACTACTGGAGAGAGTCCAGTGGATGACTATGAAGATGATTAGGGGACTGGAGCTTCTTTATAGTAAGGAAAGGCTGAGAGCTTGAGCTACTTTTTCTGGAAAGAGTAGAGTGAGAGGAGATCTTCTCAATGCTTATCAGTATCTAAAGGGTGGGTATCAAAAGGATGGTGTCAGACTCACTCAGAGGTGCTCAAAAGGATGGTGTCAGACTCAGTGATGCTCAGAAACATGGCAAGGGACAATGGGCACAAACTGGAGTATAGGAAGTTCTGCCTCAATGTAACTGAAAGCTGCTTCTCTGTGAGGGTAGAAGAGCACTGCTGGACAGCACAGACTGTCCAGAGAGGTTGTGGAGCCTCTTTCTCAGGAGAGACTGAAAACCTGCCTGGATGCAACCCCGTGCAATCTGCTCTGGGTGAACATGCCTTAGCAGGGCCGATGAACCAGAAGACTTCCAGAGGTCCCATCTAACCTCTACGATTCTCTGATTCTTTGATCCTGTGGTTTAGTTTTGAGTTGACTGAAACATTCTTCTCTACAATAGGTGCAAACAGTTTCCATCAGCTCTCCAGGGAGCAGAAAATGATATGTCCAAAGTTGTTTATCCAAAGTTATTCGTCCAAATAATTATGCATATTTTTCTGTGATTTAAAAGGTGTGTGGATGTGGTGCTGAAGGACATGGTCTGGTGACCAGCTGGCAGTGCTGGGTTGACGGTTGGACTTGAGTGTTGTAGAGGCCCCAGGTGAGGAACCTCTGCCCACAGAGCAAGGTGAACACACTGAAAAGAGAGATCCTGAAGAACTGTGATATTCCCAGAGTGAAAAGATTTTTTTCTATCATGTATTTACTTAGTACAAGGATTCTGAACCCAACATTTGGTAGGGTTTTTAATTCTTGCCAAGATACCAAAGTGCAATAGGTGCACTTAAAATTTTACAGTGAGACCAGAGTTTATGTTGCCTGCTCTTTGAGTAGTCTCAGTGCAAGCCAGCTCCGAAAAGACAATTATAAGACCTGTAGTACTGTGTGCAGTTCTGGAATCCCCAACGCAAGAAAGGCATCAAATTGTTTGAGTGAGTCCAAAGGAGGCCACAAAGATGCTGCAGCAGCTCTGCTATGAGGACAGGCTACAAGAGCTGGGGCTCTGCAGCCTGGAGAAGAGAAGGCTTCCAGGAGACCTTGGAGTGGCCTTTCAGTATCTGAAGGAGGCCTTCAGGAAGGTTGGGGAAGGACTATTGACAAGGTCTTGTGATGACAGGATGAGAAGTAATGGGTTTACTGGCAGAGGGGAGATTTTGACTACATCTTAGGAAATTCTTTGCAGTGAGGGTGGTGAGACACTGGCATAGGTTGCCCAGGGAAGTTGTGGCTGCTCCTTCCCTGGAGGTGTTCAAGGCCAGGCTGGATGAGTCCTTGAGCGACCTGTTCTCATGGGAGGTGTCCATGCCTATGGCAGAGGGGGGTTGGAACTGGATGATCTTTGAGGTCACTTCCAACCTAAATGATTCTATGATTCTACGATTCTATGACCTGCTTTGGTGCACTTCAGTGGCTTTGACTCCTTTCAACTTTTCTGAGTGTTTCCCCACCATAAACCCTCTGTTCATTGCTCGCTGTGATACCTCTTTGACTGATGTCTGTTGCTTTGAGGTCCCTCCCAACCTAAACCATTCTATGATTCTAAATGGAGGAGGGCTCAGAACAAAGCTCAGTTCTTTGGAAGCACAGAGCTTGTGCATAGCAGCATGCAAATATAACCCTGATAACCCAAGTGGTCACATCCAGCTAAAATTAGTTTCAAGTGTGTTGCAAAATATGCAATATTTTCCATACTTATGACCTTTTCAATGTGTGCAGACAGAAGCAGCTATCGACTTTTTTAAACAGATACAGCTTAGGTTTCTACTCCGTTATGGGAAAACTGAACTCAAGATAGATACGCATTAAAAAAAGAAACAAAAAACAAATAGAGAAAATGAGAAAGGTTTCAAGGTTCCGAGAGGGGTTCATAGCTCTGTTAATGTATGCATTTAAATGGAATTTATTATCCTACTTTATGATTTAGGCACGCTCAGAAACAGTGTGGCAGAATTCATAGAAAAAAACCATGACTTACAGTTCAAAAGTCTTGATACATATTCATTAAACACCTCATGTATATTCATAAGCCTTACACAATATTTCTGTAAAATACTGATTTTTTTTTTTTTGTTGGCCATGTTGCCAGACTTAGTTTTTGTTTCTAAGCAGAGGAGTTTAAGAGCAATTTTTAAAAATGTATTTTTCACCCTTGATATATTTTGTTGTTCCTCAGAATATAAATTTAAGATTTTTTTTTTATACTTCATATTAATTTTTTATCAGACTAGTAACTTGATAGATTAATTTTAATTTTTTTTTTCTATACTGATTATTAGTTTTTGTTTCTCACAATAGGTACGGAAAATAGATTAAAATATTAATGGCGTTTCTATACTCAATATTATTTGTCTTTCAGAATAGGAATTTAAGATAGATTAAAATATTAATTGGTTTTCTATACTCAATATTATTTCGTTTGTCTTTCAGAACAGGAATTTACATAGATTAAAATATTAATTGGTTTTCTATACTCAATATTATTTCGTTTGTCTTTCAGAACAGGAATTTACATAGATTAAAATATTAATGGTGTCTCTATAATAATTTTTGTTTGTTTGTTTGTTTCTAAGAATAGGAACTTAAGATAGATTAAATTTTTTTTTTAATATACTGGATGTTAATTTTTGTTTCTCACAATAGATATTTAAGATAAAATATTAATGGTTTTCCTATACTTGATCTTTTTGTTGTTGTTTCTCATGTTGGGAACTTAAGATATTTCAAAATATTATTTTTTTTTTCTATACTGGGTAGAAATTTTCATTTCTCATAATAGATATTTAAGATAGATTAAAATATTAAAGGTTTTCCTACACTTGAACTTTTTGTTGCTGTTTCTCAGGATAGGAACTTAAGATATTTCAAAATATTAATTTTTTTTCTATACTGGGTAGAAATTTTCATTTCTCATAATAGATATTTAAGATAGATTAAAATATTAATGGTTTTCCTATGATTGATATTGTATTTTTGTTTCTCAGAATAGGAATTTAAGATGGATTAAAATATTAATGGCTTTCCTATATTAATTTTTTTTTCCATTTCTCAGGATTGGAACTTAGGATAGATTTTTTTTTTTTTCTGTACTGAATATTAACTTTTGTTTCTCAGAATATGTATTTAAGATAGATATAAAATATTCATGCTTTTCTTTAATTTTTTTTTTGTTTGTTTCTCAGAATAGGAACTTAGGATAGATTGAAATATATTTTTTTTTCTGTACTGAATATTGACTTTTGTCAATTAAAATATTAATGGCTTTTCTATACTCAATATTATTTCTTTTGTCTTTCAGGATAGGTATTTAAGATAGATTAAAATATTAATGGTTTTCCTATACTTGATTTTTTGTTTGTTTGTTTTTTTGTTTCTCAGAATGGACACTTTTAGATAGATTAAAATACTTTTTTTTTCCTATACTGGATATTCATTTTTGTTTCTCTCAATAGGTGTTTAAGATAGATTAAAATATTAATGTTTTTTCTATACTTCAGATGAATAAAAAGATCAGAACGAATTCCTCAAAATTTGCAGAGATGTGGAACTAAATTAGAGGTGAAGTGTTATAGACTTCTTCTAAATTTTGTGCCAGAGTCACGAAGAATTATTCACACTTTGGGCTTTGAAAGGACTTCATTTACATGTCAAGAAAACGATTATTGGTAAATGGCTTTGTTTTTATTTAACTCTATTTTTACATCCCAAAGGTAAGGGCAAAAATCACAAATTGCAGATAGCAAGAGATTTTGTGTGTGTGTGTGTGTGTTAGATGTATTCCACTAAAACTTAGTACCTGCAACAATTAGGCTTGCATAATTACCTTCTTGCTCCAACGTAAGCAGCAGAGTAGCTCAGCCTCTAAGCAGCGATAGTCCCTCCGTGTGCGCCTTGCATCCTCACAAAGTGATGAGCTGTCCTGTTCTTGCACATTCATCCAGGGTTACCTTGGCAACCACTTGATAAGATGAGGTGCCATAATGTCTGTCCAGGTTTGTTGTTGTTTTTTTTTTTTGGCTATAGCATGAGTTTATAGACCAGACAATTTCAAAAGACAGGTTTCTCCCCTAGGAATTGTAGCCTCGGTATAGATTTCTTCCTATCTTAATAACAAGCATGCTACTATGCTTGCCAGCAGCCCTCTGGATTCTGTGACACTGCTTCCCACAGCTGTGCAGACACAGACTCCACTGCTCTGTGCTATGATTTTTTTTTTTTTTAAGTTTTAATAAAATATTTTATTTTAATCAATTTATGTCATTACAGTTATTTTCATAAATTTATGTTAATAAATTTGATTCATAGAATCAGTCAATGTCGGAAGAGACCACAAGGATCATCAAGTTCCAACCCCTCTGCCATGGGCAGGGACACCCTACCCTAGATTAAATCTGGGGCTTCTCAAATTGATGTGACCATGCTTCCGACTGGCAGATTGGCTAAATGTTAATAGATAGTTAATAAAATAAAATTAATTTTAGTACATTTTATTTTATTTTAGGAAACGTGGGGCTTCTCAAATTGATGTGTCCATGCTTCTGACTGGCAGATTGGCCA
>VWZI01009982.1:166720-179945 GCA_013396835.1 Psilopogon haemacephalus
CAGAGAGCCACAAAAATGATGAAGGGAGTGGAACATCTTCCCTATGAGAAGACTCTAAGGGAGCTGGGGCTCTTTAGGCTGGAGAGGAGGAGACTAAGAGGTGACCTCATTCATGTTTATCAATAGGTAAAAGTGAGCGTCCAGAGGCAGGAGCAAGGTTCTGCTGGGTGATGCCCAATGATAGGATAAGGAGCAATGGGTAGAAGTTGAGGCATAGGAAGCTCCGTGTGAGCGTGAGGAAAAAAATTTTTCCCTGTGAGGGTGACAGAACCCTGGAACAGGCTGCCCAAGGGCATTGTGGAGTCTCCTTCTCTGGAGATATTCAAAACCCACCTGGATGCATTCCTGCGTGATCTACTCTGGGTGATCCTGCTCTGGCAGTGGGTTTGGACTGGATGATTTTCCGAGGTCCCTTCCCTAACAATCTGTGATTTGGTGAAAGGGAGAGGATGAGGGAGCAGAGCCAGAGCAGGCTGTGCAGGAATCCCTGCTGAAATCCGAACGCTGACTCACGCTCCCAATGGCACCGCAGGGAGATCGTTGTTGAGCAGCCTTGCTATTAATTCTTGTTGCCTACATGGGTCATGGCTGCTAAATTAACTGTCTTTAGTGATATATTAAGTTCTCAGGGTTCTTGACAGATTCTGTTCCTCATCTGTTCTGAATCTGACAGCAGCCATTTCCGTTGCTCCCGCAAGTCTCACTGAGGCTATAAACTTTGCTTGTATGGCAGTGACTTTAAGTGGTGTTATGGCTGACACAGAAGATTCTCAGTTATTAAAAAAGGGGGAAAAAAAAATCAGCATCCTTAAGTGAGCTATCACACTGCAGATGAGTGTCGATTGTGACAGTTTAAAATATTTTTTTTCCCCTCTTAATGGAGTGAACTAATGACACTCTCAAACTGTCTTATTTCTGCTAGAACTGGATGAGCCTACACAGCTAAAGCACAGGAAAGCTCTTCCTTGCTCTGTGGATTACCTTAATAAACCTCCTCTCTCCCTCTCCAAGTAAATGCATGTTAACACACACAGTGAATTATTCTTTTCCAGTGCCTTCTGAGTGCAAATATCCCAATTTGAAACAGCAATCACATCTCCCAGTGTAAGCTGCAGCTTTACTGAACCTAAGGATGAGTTAGCCCTGAAGAAACCACATGAGTAATTGCATGCATTGTCTGCATGGCTTACAGCTGTCCAAATAGAGAATTAAGCCTTTGCAATGCTTCAGGAGAGGTAATGAAAGAATCCCTCTACTCTGCCCTGCTGAGGCCACATCTGGAACACTGCATCCACTTCTGGGCCACTCGCATCAAGAAGGACCTCAGAAAATTGCTTTAAAGAGTCCAGCACAGGGCCACAAAGGTGAAATATCTCTCTTATGAGGAAAGGCTGAGGGAAATGGGGTCATTAGCATAGAGAAGACTGAGAGGTGACCTCATTAATGCTTCCAAAGATGTGACAGGCAGTGTCAGGAGGAAGGATCTGGGCTATGCTCAGCAATCACAGATCATACAGATCACACAGAGCACAGGATGTTAGGGGTTGGAATGGACCCAAAGAGATCATCAAGTCCAACACCCTGCCACAGCAGGACCAGACAATCTAGCTCAGGGCACACAGCAACACATCCAGACAGGCCTGGAAAGGCTCCAGAGATGGAGACTCCACAACCTCTCTGGGCAGTCTGTGCCACTGCTCTGGGACCCACACAGGCAAGAAGTTGCCTCTTGTGTTGAGCTGCAACCTCCTGTGCTGCAGCTTCCATCCATTGCTCCTCATCCTATCCCAGGGAGCAAGTGAGCAGAACCTGTCCCCTCTCTCCCTCCTGACCCCCAGTCCTCAGATACTTATGAACATTGATTAAATCCCCTCTCAGTCTTCTCTTTTCCAGACTAAGCAGCCCCAGGTCCCTCAGTCTCTCCTCATCAGGTAGTGCTCCAATGCCCTCAGCATCCTCAAAGTCCTCCACTGGACTCTCTCCATCAGACCCCTGTCCCTCTTAATGATGTCCAATGACAGGACAAGGAACAGCAGGTTGAAGCTGGAGCACAGGAGGTTCAATGTGAACATAAGGAAAAACTCTTTCACTGTGAGGGTGAAACAGGCTGCCCAGAGAGGTTGTGGAGTCTCTTTCTCTGAAGACTTTCCAAACCCACATGCAGACATTGCTGTGTGCCTTGCCCCAGGTGATCCTGCTCTGGCAGGGGGCTCGGACTCAATGTTTTGAGTTCCCTTCCAAGCCCTAACATTCTCTCATTTTGTGAAGTGTTACATTAAACAGAAATTGGGATATTAAGCAGTATTCCTTGAAGCTTGCCATTGTATTGGGTTGGTACAATAAATCGCTTCTCACTTCCACAAAAATACATTTTGGCTTGATTCAGCTCAAAAAATAGATTTTATTTCATGCAGTCATAGGGTTGGTTTGGAGGTATGAAGGTTGAAAACGGGAAGGTGTCCAACTTTCCTGATCCAACAGACTATGTTAAGAGTAATAAAAATGAGCACTTTTTAAAGCCAAGAACTGTCAAATATTTGTGCAGTTAGAAAATGCCACAAACAGAATAGAAATACCTTTATTTATTTATTTATTTTTTTATTTTATTCCAGTGTTTTCCCCACACTGAAATGTGAACAAGTTATCCTGAATTTGCTGGGAAAACTCATGTATTTTGTTCCTTACTTTATACATATATATATGTATAAAGTATATTTTGTTCCTTACTTTATATATATATATGTACAGACATATATATGTCTGTAGTAACAACTGTAACATAAGTCTAAATATTTCTGGTTTTGAAGACCCAATTAAATCTAATAATATAAGGGTGAGCAGGCTGTAGGGATTGAGTGGAAATACTAGAAACCAAGTGAAAAAGAAAAACCAAGCAAACAAACTTTTTTTTTGTTCCTTTAAATGGTTAAATTTCTAAAGAGCACTTTATAAATCCTTTACCAAGTTGGTGTTCTGTACAAAGTTGGTCAGTCTGATATGACAGACAATTTTGAAAAGATATTTCACTTAATAAAAACAGATGGAGTAACAGAACAGCAAAGAGGCAAGATATAGCCTCAGTCAAAGTAAAAAAAAACTTTTGTTTTCCATGAAACACTGGCTCAGTTCACATGATCACAGCATTACAGGATATTAGGGGTTGGAAGGGACCCAAAGAGATCATTGACTCCAACTCCCCGACCAGACCAGCACCACAGAATGTAGTTCAGGTCACACAGGAAAACATCTAGATGGGTCTCAAAAGTCTCCAGAGAAGGCAAATCCACAACCTCTCTGGGGAGCTTTTTCCAGTGCTCTGGGGACCCTTACAGTAAAGAATCATAGAATCAGTCAGGGTTGGAAGGGACCACGAGAATCAGCCAGTTCCAACCCCCCTGCCATGCCCAGGGACACCCTACCCTACATCAGGCTGCCTACAGATTTATCCATCCTGGCTGCAAGCACCTCCAGGGATCCAGCCCCAAACACCTCCCTGGGCAACCCATTCCAGCCTCTCACCACTCTCATGCTCAACAACTTCCTCCTCACCTCCAATCTGAATCTCCCCACCTCCAGCTTTGCTCCATTCCCCCCAGTCCTGTCACTACCTCATAACTCTAAATGTTTCTGGTTTTGAAAACCCAATCAAATCTAATATAAGGATGAGCAGGCTGTAGAGATTGAGTGGAAATACTAAAAACCAAGTGAAAAAAACTCTAAACTCAAACAAAGAACATTTTTTTTTTGTTCCTTTAAAAGATTAAATTTGTAAAGAGCACTTTATAAATCCTTTACCAGGTGGATATTCTGTACAAAGTTGGTCAGTCTGATATGACAGACAACTTTGAAAAGATGTTTCGCTTAAAAAACCACAGATGGAGTAGCACAACAGCAAAGAGGTAAGATAGGCAAAGTAAAAAGTCCAATTGTTTTCCATGAAACAGTTTCCAGGATCAGAGGATTACAGGATATTAGGGGTTGGAAGAGACCTCCACATATCACAGGCTCACAGGATGTTAGGTGTTGGAAGGGACCCAAGGAGATCATTGAGTCCAAACCCCCTACCAGAGCAGGAGCATAAAATGTAGCTCAGGTCACACAGGAAAACATCCAGATGGGTCTTGAAAGTCTCCAGAGAAGGCAAATCCACAACCTCTCTGGGAAACTTTTTCCAGTGCTCTGGGGACCCTTACAGTAAAGAAGTTCTTCCTCATGTTGAGCTGAAACCTCTTGTGCTGTAATTTATACCCATTGCCCCTTACACAGGGCACAACTGAGAAGAGTTTGTCACCTCCCTCCTCACCCCCAGCCCTCATCTATTTATAAACATTGATTAGATCCCCTCTAAGTCTTCTCTTCACCAGCCCAGAAAGCCTCAGGTCCCTCAGCCTTTCCTCCTAGGGCAGTGCTCCAGCCCCTTCATCACCTTCGTAGTCCCATTTTTCAGCTCAAGATTTTCATGATCTAAATAGCAAAGCTTGAGACAAAAAAATGTGGGTTTATTTATTTATGTGGGATTATTGCCCTTAGTAAAGGCATTCAGGGGGAAAAAAAAACCCCTCATTATTTTAGTAAGTAATTATTATTTCCTTGGGATAACAAACCCTGCTGCATGGCTTTTCTTGTACAAACAGTTGGAGTTTGTACAGGAAAAAGGGCTGGAGGGTCAATGGATTAAGAAACAACGTGTTCAGGATTTTTTTTGTTCAGCCTGACTCAGTTCTCAGTCCCTGCACAGAAAGTCCTCGAGGAGCCTATAACACTTCAGAGAGTGGAGATGTTTTCCTTAAGCGAAGTGTGAGACATTTACTCACATAATATAAGGAGATTTGTGGAGAATTCAGCTTTACTAGTTGAAAAAAAAAAAAAAAGAAGAGGGAAAAATAAAAATACTTTTATTTTTAACTGCAGACATTTGAACACACACATAAATTTAATTATGATTAGCAAGCTCAGTTACTTCAGACTGTACATTGTAAACATATCAGCTGATATGATTATGGAGTCCTTCATACCTTAATGATGCTGATAATTATAGATCACACTGCAAAAATATCCACCTCATCTTTCCTGAAAATAAAATGCTCAGGAACTACCAAATATTAATTTTAATGCAGCAGTTTGAATTATAATATATTAAGTATTATAATTTAATACACTAAATATTGCTGAATATTCTGCATCTACCTCATCTTCAAAATTATAGTGGGAAAACCCCCAAAAACCCAACCAAACAAACCAAAAAGAAAAAAAGGGCTGGAGATTGTTTATCCTAATGTTAATAGGAACAACAATTATTAAATGCCAGAAAATTGACCAGATTCTGTCCTTACAGCTTTGAAAAATAAACATTTTCCCAGTGAGGTGGACAAAAGGTGACAAAAGTCAATGGTTTCAAGGCAAATTTCCTAAATGCAGGTGTTTAAATTACATATGACACACGAGTGAATGTGACCTGATTGTAAAAACCAGACTGAGCTTAGTGCAGTGCTTGGAGGAAAAGAAGAAAGAAAGGGAAAAAAAAAACAAAACACCCAACAAAAAAAAACACCCACAAAAACCCAGACCCCTCAACTAATTAAAAAGGTTTTGTGCATAAATCTGGACACAATTACTAAATTTTGATCCACACTGAAAGCATGCAATGCCTGGTTAATTTAATTCTATTAAAAGTAATTATATTTATGGAATTCCAGAGATGGCCAAAAAAAAAAAAATTTAAAAACCAAAGCTCTAAAAATAGTTTTCTAGAAGTGGTTTCCATAGAGAACTCAAACTTATACTCTCTTTATGCTCTAGGAGATAAATAGAGGAGTGTAGAGAATGTAGAGTAGTCATCTGAGTTGCACCTGGACATCTCTGTGTATTTGTTCAAGGCAGGGGCTGCTTCATTCCCTGATTCACTCTAGCCTCCTGCAGAGGAGATCTGTTCTCCGGGATATGCTACAGTCTCTGATGCAAAATGTGGTTCTTTTGTGCTAGGAAATCCTTCCAGCTGAGATCAAAGCTGGCCGCTTTCATATGTAGCAGGAATAGTGCTAACAGATTTGCAGTTGCTTCAAAAATGCAAACCGAAGCCGTCACCAGAAGTGCTACGAAATGATTTTGTTGTTTAAATAGCACAATTTCTGTGCTGAAACCCCTTCATAAAATGGAAAATGAAGGAAAATGTTAAGTGACCTCCATCACAAAGCAACTTCTTTATGGCGCAGAGGTAGGACGCTCCACTCAGCACTATGAACAGTAAGCTCTGCATAATAAATTCACAGTTAAGTATCACAATACATTCATAGTTAAGTATCTTAATGAATTCAACAGTTAAATATCTTATATCTCATATACATGCAGTTAAGTAGCTCATATATCTTATATATACAAGGATCATCTAGTTTCAACCCCATGGGCAGGGACACCCTACCCCAGATCAGGCTGGACAGAGCCTCATCCAGCCTGGCTGCAAACACCTCCAAGGATGTGGCCCTAACCACCTCCCTGAACAACCCATTCCAGGCTCTGACCACTGAGTGACCCAGGGTTACCATCTGAATCTATCTAATCATAGAATGTCAGGGGCTGGGTGGGACCTTTAAAGTACACCTGGTCCAGCCTCCCTGCCAGAGCAGGATCACCTAGAACAGATCACACTGGAACAAATCCAGATGGTTCTTGAATATCTCCAGAGAGGGAGACTCCACAACCTCTCTGGGCAGACTGTTCCAGCGCTCTGTCACCCTCCCAGGGAAAAAAAAATCCTTCTCATTTTCACATGGAACCTCCTATGCCCAAACTTCCACTCATTGCCCCTTATCCTGTCACTGGACATCACTGAGAAGAGGCTGGCTCCATCCTCCTGGCACTCACCCATTACATATTTATAAACATGACTGAGGTCATCCTTTAGTCTCCTCCTCTCCAAGCTCCAAGCCCCAGCTCCCTCAGGTTCTCCTCATAAGGAAGACGTTCACCTTCCTTAATCATTTTTCTGGCTCCAATCAGATGGTTTTTAAGACAATGGTAACAATGCTGTATGGAACCCTCAGGATGAAATACCCCAGCCTGCTAAATCTATAAGTGTTCTACTGCCTTAAAATAGTGGAGAAAAATCTGCTGTCATTTGCGTTCTTTGTCAACCAGAAAACAGCCTTAATAATGTTTATTTTTAAAAAGTAGTTGATCCTGAAATTATACCCTGAGGATAATAGCTGGAATTTGTAATATATTCACTTGCTGCAGATTATTAATTTGTAAGACTTGGCTATTGGACACCCAGAGCAAGTAGCAAAGCTGCTGGAAAAATATGGGAAGGACATTGTTGTCTTTTAGCATAAAAGGGCTTCTAAAATTAATCAGATCTTCATCAGACCCAGACTGAAACTCAGTAAAAGTGAAGAAATGAGGGCTGGAGCAACAACAGTAAGAAATCAGTTAGAACACAGGTTTAGCATACAGGCCATACCTGTTTGGTATTTTAATTCCTTGGTTTGTGTAAAATATGCAGCAGAAACTTATATCTCGACCTTCCACTTTCCAAAGGGAGTCTCCCAAGCAGTGGGTTACACATCTTGCTGATAAGATGCAGATTATTTTTTTCATTATTAATTTCAAGTTGAAAGCATAGAATCAGTCAGAGTTGGAAAGGAACACAAGGATCATCTAGTTCCAACCCCTCTGCCATGGGCAGGGGCACCTCATACTAGATCAGGCAGTCTAGAGCATCATCCAGCCTGGCCTTAAACACCTCCAGGGATGAGGCTTCCACCACTTCCCTGAGTAACCCTTTCCAGGTTCTCACCACCCTCATGCTGAACAATTTCTTCTTAACATCCAATCTGAATCTCCCCATTTCTAGCTTTGTTTCATCCCCCTGCAAGTCCTATCACTATGTGAGAGCCTAAAAAGTCCCTCCCCAGCTTTCTTGCAGGGCTCTTTAAGATACTGAAAGGTCACACTAAGGTCACCTCAGAGCCTTCTCCTCTCCAGACTCAACAGCCACAACTCCTTCAGTCTCTCCTCATAGCAGAGGTGCTGCAGCCCTCTGATCATCCTCGTGGCCCTTCTCTGGACACCTTCCAGCACCTCCATAGCTCTCTTGTGACAGGAACTCCAGAACTTGATGCAGTACTCCAGGTGGAGTCTCACCAATGCGGAGCAGAGGGGCAGGATCCCTTCCCTTGCCCTGCTGCCCACACTGCTCTTGCTGCAGCCCAGGCTCTGGTTGCTCTCTGGGCTGCCAGAGCACACTACTGGCTTATACTGAGCTTCTCATTCACCAGCACCACCCAGGACTGTTCTCAAGCCAGTCACTGCCCAGCCTGTGTTGGTGCTTGGGATTGCCTCAATCCAGATGAACAAAAGATCAAAATTATTCATCAAATTGATTTCAGCTCTCAGGCTAACTGCAGCTGCCCATAGAGTGCCTATCTCTTAGGGTGGACAAATGAATTGATTTGTCCTTTTGTGTGCCTACATGAATATATTGGTCAAGAGACTATAATAAGACTCCTTTTTTTATTGGAGTGCTGACATTTAGATAAAACAGATCAAGCGAAAAGCCTCTGGAGAGTTTGAATTCAAAGTGAAATGAAAGCAAATCAATATGCTTGCTATGCAACTGCTTTACAATATGAATCATTAATACCATTTAAATGTCAATGTCAGACAATTTGTTGTTGTTTTTTCTTGCACTTGAAATAGCCATGGATGAGGCTGTTCACCTTATCCTACTAGTGCAGTGATAACAAGAGATTCTAGAGGCAAAGGTGAATTTATGGGAAAGCAGAATAAGGACAAAAGACGTTGACCTCCAAGAAATTACAACTAAACACAGAAGAGAATGAATGAGACATCAAAGCATCAACTTCAAAGATGCTCCCAGGTGGCTCTTTTCAGAATATGTGCCACAGGAATTGAACAATAAGGTGTTTGAACTTTTTTCTGTAGGAGCAAAACGTCTAGGAATCCTTTTCGAGCCAAAGAAGTCCACTAAAATTAAAATAAAACATGATAAAATAAATAAGTTTTAAAAATAATTTAAAATATAACGTAAAATAAATAATGGAAAATAAAATAAAGTGTCATGGTTTGGTCAAATAGAAGGTGTTAGGTGATAAGTTGGACTCGAAGATCTTAGAGGTCTTTCCCAACCTGGTCAATCCTGTGATTCTGCAATGTGTCAGGAAAAGGGACAATAAAGTTTGGAAATCCTATGAGTAGGACAACGCTGAGCTCCCTATCGAGCAGCTTTATACTTGCTCATTGCTGCTGGAGCAGGGCAGTAATTCGGATGCATTGCTCTGGCTGTACAATAGGAGTTGATGCATTTCTGTGGGCAGGAGGTCTGCTATGGAAGCAGGGCTGGGGTTTAAACTGTCTCTGTTCAGGGAACACCAGATGGGTGTGGTGGTTTAGCAGTTAGGTGCCTCCCCCACACTTGGAAATAACTCAGGCTAGGACTCAGTCGTCTGGAAGTTAATGAATGAAGCTTGTTATTTACAGCTATGCACAATACAGAAGCAGATATTTACAATGTGTAACAGATACATACAGTGAAAAGGTAATACAGAANGGTATTAGGAGCAGGAAAAGAAGTCAGTGGAATTATTCAGATTCAGCTATGAGAGACAGGGAGAAGCCATGTAAGAGCACAGCCCAAAGCAGTCTGAAGCAGTCTGACATATATATTTGGGTTACAACTCCTAAAACATTTTTTTTTTCTTTCTCAGCAAAGATGCGAGTGAAGTAGCACCCTCAGTGTTTCCCTCTCTCAGCCTATGGCCTAATTCCTCATTCAAATCCTCCAATTAGTGCAAACCAGCACAATGGGTAGACAGAGTACCTGGTACTGGTGCTAGTTCCAGGTCTGATAGAATTCTTAGCACACAATAGCTCCTATCTGAGTGTCACAACAAAACATTGCTGAGTTCCCAAGCGTGAAGTTTTCACAGCCCTTTCAGAAACGTTCAGTTTAATTATGATAGTTCCTATGTTCCTGAGAGAGATGGTGATAAGGAAGTTTCTAAAGCTTTTTTAATGCTAATTTAATTATGGCAAGGCTTAGATAACTTTGGAATATGACATCCAGCAGCTTTCTTTGCAGAATATCAATGAAACAAGAAGAGGGGATGCTATTTTTACTTGGTTTAGAGAAGTGTCCTCAATGTGCCAAAAAAAATGTTGCTAGGGAAATAATCTCAGTTTTGGTGAAAAAGGAAATAATGTGAGATAGAGAAAAAAACGTTCCTTTTTTTAAAAGTCAAAAATAGGCAAGTCTTATTAAGTCTTATTAAAAATACCTATAAGAATTTAATTAGGACAGATGGATTGGAATGTTGGGGTTTAGATGATTTTAATTTATCTATGTCTATTATTTATATATCTATTTATTTGTAGTAAGAGAAATAAAATTTTATCCCTAAAATTTACTTACAGAAAAGTACTTCAGAGCTGAATGGTAAATAAGCCAACAAAGTAAAACAAGTTGGAATTTTACTTAAGAAATCAGACAAAAATGTGTAAGATGCAATCAATGCAGAGGGTGAGCAGCATTTTACACTGAACATTTTGAATAACCTTGAAAGCAGAATAATCACAGGCTCACAGGATGTCAGGGGCTGGAAGGGATCCAAAGACATCATCAAGTCCACTCCCCCTGCCAGAGCAGGACCAGACAATCTAGCTTGGGCACACAGGAACACATTCAGACAGACCTTGAAAGGCTTCAGAGAAGGAGACTCCACAACCTCTCTGGGCAGCCTGTGACAGTGATCTTAGAGTCAAGAAGTTGCCCCTCCTAAAACCTCCTGTGCTGCTGCTTCCATCCCTTGCTCCTTGTCCTATCCCAGGGAGCAAGTGAGCAGAGCCTGTCCCTGCCACTCCTGACCCCCAGCCCTCAGATATTTATAAACATTGATTCAATCCCCTCTCAGTCTTCTCTTCTGCAGACTAAGCAGCCCCAGGTCCCTCAGCCTCTCCTCACCAGGCAGTGCTGCATTCCCCTCAGCACCCTTGTAGCCCTTTGCTGGAGCCTCTCCAACAGATCCCTGTCTCTCTGAAACTGGGGAGCCCAAAACTGAAGGCAGCACTCAAGACGGGATCTCAGCAGGGCAGAGTAGAGGGGGAGGAGAACCTCCCTTGATCTGCTGGACACACTCTTAATACACCCCAGGATTCCATTGGCCCTCTTGGCCACAAGGGCACATTGCTGAAAATTAAGTGAAATTTAGGTAAATGTTGCACAGTAGTGCAACAAATAGTGACGAGCCAAAGGCTTGCCTAAGTTCTGAAACAGAACAGGTCTCAGGCTTAGCCTACAGCTGTGTAGGACTGAGCTTTGTGATCTAGACGACAGCCTATTGCTCTTGGACTGGAGACCTGTTCACTTCATTGAGTACTGTGCTTTAATTAGAAGCAATCCTTTTCATTTGGTTTAAATTTCCCACCTTATAATTAGATTAAATGCTTTTGGTTTTGTTCTGTTTTTTTGTTTTTTTTTCCTTGACATGGAAGAACCTTTTTCTATTTCCCATCTTGTTTATCTGATTTCTAAATCTTTCCACACCAAAGGTTTTTCAGTTTTACCATTCCCATCATCTTCTTTAATTCCTCAGGACCTGGATTAGCCTCTAACTACAGTGCTACAGTCAAACAGGTGGTAAGACCTGGATAGTCTTTAATCATCTCACATTTAAATTTATTTCTATAGTTTTCTCCTAAACTTCTTTTTCCACACGATGGAAAGCCTAAGTATTAAAAGANNNNTTTTCTTTGTCAGCTTCATGCAGTTATGCTGAATGAGGTGTCAGGTAGTTTTATATGTAATCATATCATAAAGCAAATCCTCCTCAAAATAATTACCTAAATAAATTAAATGCACAAACCTGGTCAGATTTATTGCCACCAAAGGAGGCAATCATCTGCAGACAACTGCAGACAAATTACCAATTTACTTTAGGTAAATCAAAAGCCTCCTCTTCCCATTTCATCTGCAGACAGAGGTACGAAGATCAATCACGTTTTTATTCTTTCCTGACAAGCCATGCAAGTCAGATCACAATGGAACTCTTTAAGATACTTTTGTTGTCATCATAACCACCTGAGAATTACAGAAAGAAAAGTTACTTCAGTTCATCTTTCTAGGGCACATCTAATTCCCCTGTTATTATAAATGAGTTGCTGGGTTGACCTTGACTGGCTGCCTCACCTCCTCCAGCTGCTCTCTCACCTTCCTCAATAAGACAGTGGAACAAAATGAAAAAAAAAAAAAGAAAGGGACATACAAGGTCAAAGTAGTTCAGTTTTTTTGCTGATCAAAATAAGGCAACCTTATTGTGGCCTTTCAGTACATTAAGGGGGACTACAAGAAAACTGGGGAGGGACTTTTTAGGATGTCAGGTAGTGATAGGGCTTGGGGGAATGGAATAAAGCTAGAAATGGGGAGATCCAAGCTGGATGTTAGGAAGAAGTTCTTCAGTATGAGGGTGGTGAGACCCTGGAAGGCATTGCCCAGGGAGATAGTAGAAGCCTCATCCCTGGAGGTGTTTAAGGCCAGGCTGGATGAGGCTCTGGGGTGAGGTGTCCCTGCCCATGGCAGGGGGATTGGATCTAGATGATCCTTGTGGTCCCTTCCAACCCTGACTGACTATAATTCTATGATTCTATATGATTTTATCTTCATAGGGTGAGAAAACAGAATTTCCCTAAACCTCTTCTTCTCTGGCTCAACTTCACCCCTTCATTCCTGACTCTCCTGCCACCCACTACCCCAGCAGAGGATGGGGAACAGGAAGCTGTGTTTAGCTCATGATAGCTCCTCTCTTATGCTCTTGCTTCTCTCATGAGTTCTCTCCATGGATTACAGTCTTTCGGAACAAACCTACTCCAGTGAGATCTCTCCAGGGGTTCTAATCTGGAGCAACTCCTCCTCCTCTTTCTTCTCTCATCTTTCTCTCTGCAGGGCTGTTTCTCTCTTGCTTTTTTTTTCCCCTTATTACTAAATGCTAAATGTATTGGGGGGGTTGTTTGGTTGGTTTGTGCTTATT
The DNA here is from genome assembly GCA_013396835.1 of Psilopogon haemacephalus. Taxonomy (NCBI): domain Eukaryota; kingdom Metazoa; phylum Chordata; class Aves; order Piciformes; family Megalaimidae; genus Psilopogon; species Psilopogon haemacephalus. The sequence continues at coordinate 179,758 of VWZI01009982.1, forward strand.
TTTATGTGTTTGGATAAATGTTTTGGGGGGGTTGTTTGGTTGGTTTGTGCTTATTTTTATGTGTTTGGATAAATGTTTTGGGGGGTTGTTTGGTTGGTTTGTGCTTATTTTTATGTGTTTGGTGTTTTGTTTTGCTTTTTTTTTTGGGGGGGGGGGGGGGGGGGGTTGCCTTTTCTTAAGTAGTTGTT
>VWZI01009982.1:180002-191671 GCA_013396835.1 Psilopogon haemacephalus
AGAGTCTTCACCATCCTGACTGAAGGACTCAGTTATGCCCTGCAGTAGGTCCACTAGAACTGTCTGTGTCCTGTACTAGGCAGCTGCAACCTCTCCTGCAAACCCTACTGCCAGCACTTGAGCACCTGCACCAGATACACTTGAAACAGCACTTTTAAAAAATGGGGGTTCACTTGATAAAATAGTTGCTTGTGTTTAGATCATTAAGAAAGCTGTGATTTCCTTAAACTTGATAGCAATATATTACATTTCAGTCCTCTTCTATAACCATTGGATTACAGATGAGGGTTTCTAAGGAGCTAAGGATTTCCAGGGAGCATTCTTTAGCATTCTGTGACAAATCTTTACATTTCAGGCATCCACCATCACTTTCCTGAGGGCTTTTGAAATATTCAGGTCTTCATTTTTCATGCTTCCTTAGATACAGTTCAAAGCTGAGAACTAATGAGAAAACATAAGGTCAATGATGCAAAATTATTCCACACAGTGACACCTTTGCAGTGGTTCTGTTAAAGAGGGAAAAGTGAAGCAGCAAACAAACCTGATGAAAGTTAGTGTGCTGGTAAGTACACTTAGCTCCTGGAGAAGAGCTGCCTGCAGTTTGAGTAAGAATTGTCAAATCTTATATTAATTTGCACCTTAACTGGTATTTTTACTAGAAAGCCAAGGATTGGATAGGTCCTGAACAGATGCTTAATTATTTTTTACCCTAACAGAAGTCTGTGCTGCACTAACATGCCTGTGAAAACTTTGTGTTTTGGCAATGTAAGGATTAAAAAAACAAACAAAAAAAAATCCAAACAACCACCAAACAGAGAAACAAACAAACAAAAAAAAAAAAATCAAACAAAAATACCAAGGGGGAAAAAAAAAAAAGAACAAACCCCAAAAAAACCCAAAAAACAACCAAAACAGAAATATCAATCTCTGTGATATGTTCAACTTTCAGTAAAGTCCTTTCTTATCCACTACCAACTGCATCATAACAACTCTATAATCCTTTATTGAATCTAACAGGTCTGTCAGATGCTGAGATTATGTATCTGAGCATCTCACCTTGGTGATACGTGTGGTAGATGGATATACATAGACAATAATGGTACTGGTGGTACCCAGTATCTCCTCTGTCACTTATGCCCATCTCTTAGACATCATACAAAAGCCATAATGTTATTAACAGCTCATGGAGGGCAGCTGCTTACACAATATTTGAAATCTCTGGTGCCCTAGGTGAGTGCTTAGAGCTTCCCAACATAAAACATGGCCCCAGTTTGCAGAAAGAAATTGTAACAGTTTAATTAAATCAATTCTTAAATTGATTTAAACTAGTGAAATCCCTTGTGGGGGTGCTCTTAAATCAGCTTAAAGGTGGCTAATGTTGATCTCTCTTATTTATTTTGATCTGGGATTTAATTGCATTAAATTGGCTCAGATTCTGTGGAGCCTCAATCCTAGCAGGCCAAATTGAATTTCATGCTGCAGGGTCAATGCACCTCAATGAAGTTAGGACCTACAATGACATAGCAATTTTAGAAATTACTTCTCGGGGGCCACAGATCAACAACTCAAAAAACCCCCCCCCAAATACAAATAATTATACATTATTCTGAAGATTTTACATAGAGAGGATGATAATGATAATCATGATGATGATGATTATTACTATTATTACTATTATTATCTGGTGATACATAAAACAAAAAAAAAAAAGAGAAAGTGATGACAGAAATTATATATATCATACCTTTTTTTTTTTTTTTTTTTTTTTTTAACTGGNTTTTTTTTTTTTTTTTTTTGCTTCCTTTTTTTCATTTCCACCTTGACTTTTGCCTGCTGACTATTGTTTGGCACAATACTGGGAATGAAGGCCTACCCAGGCACAAGTCAGGAATAGCTTCAGTTCATCATAGTTTCTAGTCTCCATCATGTGCAAAACAAAAGTACCTTTGCCTGCCTTGGGTGCAGAACTAGGAGAGGCACAGAAGAGGAAAAGTTAAGGTAAAAATACATTTGCACATTCCCTTTCCCCAGAGCCAATGACAATATAAGTTTTTTTATCAACACATAGAAAACAACTGACTTTCTACCCTCTTACTGTTCAACGCCACTTCCAGTTGCTTCAAAACGGTTGCTTACATTCAGTCAAACCTGTGATTCAGAGTGGATGTGAGGAGGAAGTTCTTCAGCATGAGAGTGATGAGAGCCTGAAATGGGTTGCCCAGGGTGGGTGATTGGGGCCACATCCCTGCAGGTGTTTGCAGCCAGGCTGGCAGAGGCTGTGGGCAGCCTGATCTAGGGTAGGATGTCCCTGGGCATGACAGGGGGGTTGGCACTAGATGATCCTTGTGGTCCCTTCCAATCCTGATTGATTCTATGATTCTATATGCAACCTACACTCAAAGCTTCTTCAGGCTGACACTAGAAGAGGAAGAAAAGCCTTGAGTGAGAGAGAGGATTGGTGGCACTATGGGGAAATTATAAATGGGTGTCTTGAAATCTGTCTATTATTTCAAATATTCATACCATTACCAGTTTCAGCTTGATGCCATTCACTAGTTATTGCTAAGTCAACACTGATAAATTTGTGGCTGAAGAAATGATGCTTCTCTCTCTCTGCTTTAGGCTTTGGCATGTTACTGCTGGATTTGGATTTAGATAGAATCATAGAATCAGTCAGGGTTGCAAGGGACCACAAGGATCATCTAGTTCTAATCCCCCCCTGCCATGCCCAGGGACACCCTACACTAGAGCAGGCTGCTCACAGCCTCTGCCAGCCTGGCCTCAAACACCTCCAGGGATGTGGCCCCACCACCTCCCTGGGCAACCCATTCCAGCCTCTCACCACTCTCATACCGAACAACTTCCTCCTCACATCCAATCTGAATCTCCCCACCTCCAGCTTTGCTCCATTCCCCCTAGTCCTGTCACTCCCTGAGAGCCTAATAAGTCCCTCCCCAGCTTTTCCGTAGGTCCCCTTCAGATCCTGGAAGGCCACAAGAAGGTCACCTCAGACCCTCCTCTTCTCCAAACTGCACAGCCCCAACTCTTTCAGTCTCTCCTCATAGGAGATGGAAGGCACAGGCACCTCTCTGGCTGGCACAGGCACCTTTGCTTATAGTCACAGAAGCTTTGTTGCCTCCTTCTGTGTCAATGGAATTTAAAATGCAAAAAAAAACCCCACCCACCCAAAAACCCTTCAAATTATTTTCCTACTGCTTACTCTGAACAGCTTGTGCAAATTAAGGGACCTTTGAATGCACAGAGATATGGCCCCAAACAATAGCAGTTGCTATAGGAGCAGAGCAGGGTGCTTTACACAGAGAGATGGAGAAGAAGAGTGTGTGTGTGGTGTACAAATCCAGCACAGCCTGTCCAGGGCACTGATTGGCTTTAAGCACAATGTTAGAGCCCTTAAAATATGCTGTGGTAAATCACATCCCTACATCAGAGGACAGAAAAAGTTTATATTTAACCGAGTTCCATTTATTTACTTAGAAGAAGATTTATGGTCACCAGGAGGCTCATTACCATCGATTTTCATAGTCCCCACTTGGCATTAGGATGTGTCCTTGCTCCAGGAAATTATCCAGGGCTGGTGTAAACGGCTGGCTCGAATGATTCCATGTATATTTAGCTGAGGGGCATTATCTTGTGGGGGAGGCAGACAAAAGATGCAGCCTTCCTAAATGACTGCTACAACATAATTTAAAACTAATGCAGGCGTAATGCAGTAATGAGAGCAATGGCTTGGTGCAAAATTCTAAGGTCAGAAAGGGACATCTGCAGAACAAGGAACCAGCCAGCCCAGAAAATATTAACTATCATCATATTTTCTTCAGTAAAACATGAAAGGTCTGTAATTTCTTTTGTCATTAGCAAGGCAGCCTGTAATGTGCATGTGTAGCTTTCCAGCGTGGCTGAAGCACAGAGAGGTTTCCTTGACTAGGGAGAATGATTTTCTTCAACAGATTTGGAAGGTGACAGCACAAGAGGACACAACCTCAAACTGTGACAGGGCAAGTTCAGGCTGGATGTCAGGAAGAAGTTCTTCACAGCAAGAGAGATTTGCACTGGAATGGGCTGCCCAGGGAGGTGGTGGAGTCACCATCCCTGGAGGTGTTTAAAAGGAGGTTCTCGGTGCCATGGTTTAGTTAATGAGAATGGTTAGGTGACAGGTTGGACTCAATGATCTTGAAGGCCTTTTCCAACCTGGTTAATTCTGTGATTCTGTGTTTGGGGATTTATTTATTCACAGGTTGTCTGAACAATAGTTTAGAACTCACTGGGGTAGAATGCCTTAAAAAGTCTAACAGCTGGTTTCATTTTTGTACATTTCTCTCAACCACATTATCTCCATGAAAGAGTCTCATCACTCACCCAATTTAATCAGCTACAGCAAACCTGGCAGCACAATTAATTAATTTGTTAGATAATTTTTTTTTCCTTTTCATATTCTTATTTACATCCTCGAGTGAAATAATTCCATTTAGTTCTCTGTAACCTACCCTTAAAGCTTGACAATCCATGAAAAAATTCAACTGCTACCTCTTCACTTCCCCCATTTTTTTCACACTAATGTCTATTTGCACATTAGATTTTAATTTCTTTTTTTCCTCCACAACACAAATACAAATGTCGCATCATTTTCTCCTGCCTTTAGAATCATAGAATCATAGAATCAGTCAGGGTTGGAAGGCACCACAAGGATCATCTAGTTCCAACCCCCCTGCCATGCCCAGGGACACCCTACCCTAGATCAGGCTGTCCACAGCCTCATCCAGCCTGGCCTTAAACACTTTCAAGCTTTATACAGATTTGCTTCAAAGGCAAAACTCTTTTACTAAGTGTACTATGAGCATTTTCTTGCTGCTCCACCATAACACACGTTGGCATTGTCTGGTCAGCTCAGATCCCATGAAGAACTCTTGTGCAGGGACATGAAAATGTGCATGGAACAGCTGAATAAATGCATGGAAAGATAACTACAGGAAAATGGCATAAAATATTACTTGCTAGTTGTGAGCTTAGCTGGGTCTGCTTACATGCAAAGATGATGTAACTCATTAGACCTGTAATATTTTATGTCATTCTGTTGGAGCAGCAAGAAAATGCTCATAGTAGACTTACTCAACCAGTTTTGCCTTTAAAGCAAATTTGTATAAAGCTTAAAAGTCCAGAAGCAATGGAGTTCCACTGCTTCCAGTGCATTCTCCTTAGCCTTAGAGTGCATGAAGTATTTATAGATAAGCCACTATTGAGTAGGTAACATATTAGGATAAATATATTAATTAACATACAAGTCCACCAACTTTCTGTGAACTTAAATGCTCATCTAGAAGACAATTAAGAAAAAGATATTCATACATTTTACATTTAGCTACTTACGCTGAAGCCATTCAGAGTGTGTAGCATTATTTCATCCAACAATTTCTTTATTCAAGCAGCGCACAGACCTGGCACTTAGAGACATAGTTTGGCATTGACCTATGAGTGCTGGGTCAAAGCTTGGATTGGTCTTGAATGTCTCTTCTAACCTGATATACTCTATTATATTGGTTATAAATCCTGGTTTGGTTTGGTTTGTGTTGTTTTGTTTTGTGTTGCGTTGTTTTGTTTTGTTTTCCATTGTGTTGTTTTGTTTTTTAAAGTGCCTGAATCCTGAAATGAACACTGGCAGAATAATAAGTAGGAAATTTTGACTGTGTGCTGGCTTGTATCAACATTCTGGAAATAGTGCAAATAAATAATATCCATTCTGTTTTCTCATTCTCCTACCAGTCAGGTGTGGGCTGAAGGGATGCTTTTGGGCAAAGCATTCACTTTGGATTTGCTCTTTTGATCAATAGTGATTCAGTATTGATAAAGATGGGACGAACCAAATTGGTGTTAGTGTGATAATATTTGAGATGATAGTAGAAGTAATCAGGCAATAAACTAGAAAAGTGATTGAGCTACCTCCACTTACAGAAACGTTTAATCTTCAACTAGAAGACTGAGGAAATCTGTACTGCAGTCAGGTCTGGTTAGCAGCTGTTCAATGGAGAACAAGATTTTTGTTACTGTTGTTTAGAAAAGAAAGACCCAGTCACTGCAAGTGGTGCTGCTGATTAGACAGGAAATGTTTTCTCCTCCTCAGTAGATCTCTAGCAGAGTATGCACTTTCTCAGACAGAAGCTGCCTTATCTCAGGCAGAAGCTCCACACCCAAATTAAACTGGAATGAGCCTACTGTGCCACTGGAGCATCAATCAATCCAAATTTTTAAGGTGAGAAGGTAAGAAAATAAAGAATAAACCAGTGGCATGAAAGGTAAAGAGTAACTTTTAAAAGGAAGAGTTTAAAAGAAAAAAAAAATGTTAAACAATTTGCGTGCAGTATATTTTGATTTACTGTACCATTAAAATGAAGTCAATATATCTAATATTTCAGTACATTATCTCCTAAGTTGTGCTTCAAATATGCTTTTAAAAGTAACTTTTAAAAGGGATTGGCAGAAAAAAAGACCTTTAATTGTCTGCCTGAAGAATTCCTTTTCAATTCCTTTTTCATTCTTCTGGCCCTTGTGGAGAACCCAATCTTTTTGCTCCTGTGCTTATGACGGATGACAAAACAGTTGCTTTTTGAGCATGAGTAAGCTCCAAGGCTCCCAAGCTTTGTTGTCACAGTTTCCAAAATGCAATGTCCAAACTCGTGGGTAGAGTAGGTAATAGAACCCTGAATTGGACAACTAAAGAAAGAGACTCCCTAGGGTATATCTATCACTCCAGTCAAAGGTGCAAGTTTGCTGTTTATTGTGTAAAGAACTTGTAAAACTTGCATTTGACAAAGAAATTGTACAGAGATAGTAAAATAAGTTCTATTAAAAAATAACAAAAAGCAAAGTCTAATGGCTTTTTATTACAGCTGATTTATATGGAGTTAATCTTCCTTTTGAAATCCAAAGTTTTCACAAGCAGGAGAGAGATCCCATCAGTAGGTGGAACAGCAATATATAGTTTAGTCCCTTGTCTCAACAGACTAATTATAATTCAAATCTACCAGTAAGGTCTAACTGTGTGGTGCAGCAACTCCATTATAAAAAATAATATCTCTGCCCCAATATATTTTACAGACCCATGAAAAGCTCAAGAGACATCTCCTTGCAGTTGCCAAATTGCATTCAATAGCAGTTTAGTGACACAGACAACGCAAGACTCGATTAAATCATCTCGATGCTTTCACAAACATCTTTAATCTTCTCTTACTGTTCCACTAAGTGTAATAATGTACCTGATGCATAAAGAACAAGATTCAGGCAAACAAATTAGACTTTAGATTAAAATGTTGGTCATAATAGAGGCTATATTTTTGTAGATGAATCTTCAATCCAGTTAAATTAGCAAGACACTTACTGGCTTATGGCAATGCTGAATCAAGTAAATGACCAACGGTAGAATAAGATTATTGAGGCTGTTTAAGAGCTTTTATAAAATAATTGCCTCATTGTACTCAATTTCAAAAGTGTCCTAAAATAATTTCTGCTGGGAATGCCATGAGGTCATATTTTAAATTTAAATTACAAATCTAATATGTTCCTTTTTCTAGAAGTGATGCTATGGTAAGATCAGTGTGATTAGGAGCACCACACAGTTTGTGGTGCCTGTCGTGGTTTAACCCCAGCCAGCAGCTCAGCCCCACACAGCTGCTTGCTCACACCCCTGACGGTGGGCTGAGGAAGAGAAGCAGAAGAATAAAATAGAGAAAGTTTGTGGGCTGAAATAACAGCAGCTAAAGAGGGACGGCAAAAGCCATACATAAAAGCAGAGCAGACAAAGACTTCATTCATCCCTTCCTAATGGCAGGGAGGTGTTCAGCCATCTCCAGCAAAGCAGAGCTCCATCACACACCATAGTGACCTGGGAAGACAGATGCCATCACTCCACTTCAAACATCCTCCACTTCATTCTTCTTCCTCCAGTTTTATATGCTGACCATGATGTCATAGGGTATGGAATACTCCTTTTGGTCAGTTGTGATCAGCTGTCCCAGCTCTGTTCCCTCCCAGCTTCTGGTGTCCCTACTCCCTGTGTAGTGGGCTAAGAAGCAGAAAAGCTCTTGACTTTCTGAGCACTGCTCAATAGTATCCAAAACATCCTCATGCTAATGTTGCCAGCAGGAACCCAACATGTAGTCCCACAGAAGCTGCTGTGAAGAAAATTAACTGTATCTCAGCCAAAATCAGCATAATGCCATGAAATCAGTGATATGTAAATCTGAGACGTAACTTTAATTCACAGAACAGAGAAAGCACTTTTGTTGTAGCATCTGGCTTTATAGCTTCAGTGAGAGATTTACATAAAAGACTGCTTTAAAAATAACCTTTTTTTTTTTTCTGAGCACGACTTGCTACTTGGCCTTGTTGAAGTTGTATCCTTGCTCTCAGCCCATCAATCTAGCCTGTTCAGATCCCTCTGGAGAACCTTCTCACCCTCAAGAAGATCAATACTCCTGGCCAACTTGGTGTCATCTGCAAACATACTGAGGGTGCACTCAGTCTCCTTATCCAGATAAAACAGACACTGAAGAGCACTGTCTCCAGTGTCAGCCTGGGAAGCACCACTTGTGACCATCTGCCAACTGCATTTAACTCCATTCACCACCAGTCTTTGGGCCCAGACATGTAGCCAGTTTTTAGCTGGCAAAGATATTCATCAAAGTCATAAGCAGTCACTGTCTCTCAAAGTGTTTTAAAAAAAAATACAAACCTGGTGCTCAGTGCCATGATTTGGTTGGTTAGATAATGTTGGATGTAGGTTGGACTTGATGATCTTGAAGGTCTTCTCCAGCCTAATCGATTCTATATGATTCTGTGTGCAGCCAGATTGTCCACGAGGATGCTGTGGGAAGCAGTATCAGATGCTTTACTAAAGTCTAAGCACACAACATCCACAGCCTTTCCTTCATCCACTAAGCAGGTGACCTCCTGGTAGAAGTTCAGATTAGTCAAACAGGACTCATGCTCACTTGACTGTCTTGTGTATGCTGCGTGATGGTACTCAAAGTGATCTGCTCCAGCACTGAGGTCAGGCTTACAGACCTGTAGTTCTCAGATCCTCTATCTGGCCCTTCTTGTAGCTGGATTTGTTATCTTCCAGACAACTGGGAGCTCCTTGGTTAGCCAGGACTGCTGATAAGTGATGAAAAGTGATGTTGTGAGCACTTCCACCTGCTCCCATCCATCCCTATAGACCTGTATGTGTCTAAGTGGTGTAGCAGGTTGCAAATCATTTTCCCTTATCCATATGAATAAAAATAAATATCTGTGTCTCTTTTCTTTAGGGAATAGGTTAGACTCAGGGAAATATTCCAGTGGGTGAGCTTAGGAAGGAGCAGGCAAAGGCCTAATAACAATGACACGAGCTAAGCATCCAATTCCCCTTTCATAAAACTGAAAATCAATTCACCTCTCTGCTTTCAATTTCAAGTGACATATAATATTATGGTAGCATTTTCTGCAGAACAATCTCTTCCTGAAATCTGCAGTAGATATAAAAGTAACATTCCATATTAGAATTCTATGAATATCAAATGTGTTCTCTTCAGAATTAGGTCCTCTTTCAACAAGGCAATTCTGGGTGTGCTTAATCTTGAGCTTTTTGCGCTCAAGGAGATCCCTTAGCTGAGGCTCTGTATGAATTGCTAAATGTGATGAGCCTGGAATGCTTAATGCTGACAAAATTACCATCTCTGAAATTGTGTGACCAGTTTCTAATTTCAGAAAGGTTCAGCCAGCCCTAATATATGTGGACTCAAGGGCACCGTTTTTGTGTTCAGGCACTTTCTTAGATTTCAGAGCGGTTTATATTCCATTTCTTAATTTGGCATGTAAAAATAATATGTAGGAGAGTCATGGCTAGGAAAAAAAAATATTTTGACAACTACTGAACACATCTGATATTAACTAACATGTTGGTTCAGCAAAAACCTTTTTTATTCATCTTTCACAGATGAAGCCAATTTTTTTTTCCTGCATAATACTAGCCAGATAAGCTTAACCATATTGCACTAAACTAAATTTCTGCTATTTGTGAAGTTCTTCAGTAGAATAATGATCTTGTATCACCAATATAAAGCAACCAACAGTCTTTGAATAACTCCATATCTGCCAAGACACTGAAGGATTCAGCAGCTCAGTAAAACGAAAGAGGCTTCATGAATTGCTTGTAGACTGTGAGAGATAGCAACTGAAGAAGCCATCATTCCAAATGAGGAAAATGTGGGCTGCACAAGTACTGAGAGATTTCTATTTCTTGGTCCATCTTGTCCCAGAAACGTTAATTTGGTCTCTGCGTGCAGCAGGATATCTATATGTAACTTTTCTAAATGGTTTCCTGTAACTGTCCTATGTTGGAGTACTGTGTCCAACTCTGGGGTCAGCAGCTCTGGGTCCAAAGTGAGGCCACAAAGGTGATCAGTGGGCTGGACCACCTCTCCTGTGGGGACTCGCTGAAAGAATTGGGAGCATTCAGTTTGGAGAAGAAAAGGCTCCAGAAAGACCTTATAGCAACATCTCAATAGCTGAAGGGGACCTACAGGAAGGCAGGGGAAGGACTGTTTAGAAGGGCTTGTAGCAATAGGATGAGAGGCAATGGTTTGAAATTGGAGCAGGGGAGATTTAGGATGGACGTAAAGAAAAAGTTCTTTAAAATGAGAGTGGTGAAATACTGAAAGAGGTTGCCCAGGAATGTGATCTCAATGTTGTTCTGGGCAGCCTGCTCTAATTATGGAGCAAAGATGGAGGTGGGGAGATTCAGATTGGATGTGAGGAGGAAGTTCTTCACCATGAGAGTGGTGAGGTCCTGGAACAGGTTGCCTGGGGAGGGCATGGTTGGAGCCACATCCCTGAAGATATTTGCAGCCAGGCTGGCAGAGGATGTGAGCAGCCTGATCTAGGGTAGGGTGTCCCTGGGCATGGCAGGGAGGTTGAAACTGGATGATCTTTGTGGTCCCTTCCAGCCCTGGCTGATTCTAATTGGAGGTGTCTTTGCTGACTGCAGGAAGGGTTTTGGAGGAGATGAACTTCGTTGTCCAGAGTCCTCTGCCACCATAGTGATGACACCAAGCCTTCAAAACATTAGGTCAGGACAACCCCAAAGTGTCAAATTTGAGTATCTATTAAGGAGATTGCTAACTTCTGCCCAGCAGTCTTCAAATGAGCAGCTGCTGTGTCACTAAAAAAAAGCTTCCCCTTATATATTAAGTTCCTGTTTTCCTTTAGGAGAAAATGCCACTGAGTTACTGCTAACTCTGTTTACCTTTGTAAAAGTACTTTTTCCAGCTGTAGCATAAGGTCAGGTAGTTGGCTTCTTACCTTTCAGCACACAAATGAGGAGCACAGGTTGTCTCTGACACATTTTGCGCTATCTGGTTTGCTTTGCATTTTTGGCAGCTGCAGTCAAATACCTGAGTTCAAACAGTCTGTTTCTCTGATTACCAGTGGAGGGTTTGGCTGAATGCCACACGCTGAAAACACTGTAAAATTAATTCTCAACACATCGGACTCGGAGTCCAAGGAATTTATTCTCTTCCCAAATACGTAATTAAACTTCATGACCTTAAAGTGGCTGCAAGCTAGAAACGAGAGAGGGTTTGGGTTTGGTTTTTTAGGGATTTTTTTTTTTTTTTTTTTTT